>OZ021728.1:71841031-72371031 GCA_963978545.1 Linyphia triangularis
TAAGAAATCGTAAGTGTAAAAATAATAATAATAATAATAATTAAAAACCACAATTTATAATAAATACTTAATATATTTGAAACTATCGTGTTCAAACGATAGACATTTCCAAGAATCTAGGACGGATGCCTTCTGGGTGAACTTTTAAAGGGAAGCTGCCTCACATTTGTGCCTTGATTAGGAAGAAACTCTGAAAACTCCGACGGCAGCTCGACAATCGACGCAAGAGTGTCTCGATATGCTGTCGTGTCTCTTTTGGAAATTAAAAATTGCATAGCGCTAACAAAAGAAATCAACTCATCGATACCAAGACTTAATTTTAAAGTAGGTTAATTAAAAATATATATATATATATAATCATACAGAAAGAGTGGCTAATTTTCTTTTCATACTTTGAGATTTCACTTTGTCGTTATGAATTTTGACAATTTTTTAAATGTATGTTATGCTAAACTTGAAATTTTCCAAAATAATTGTAATAGAAGAATCCTTAAAATCTTTTGGGCTGTTAAAATTATTAACGAAGCAATTTTAGAAAGGGTAGACATTACTTCAATCGAAGAAGAAATTGGTAAGAAAAGGTGGCGATGAACGGTCATGTTAAGAATGCCAAAAGAGAATCTAACACACGTTTCTCTCTCCTGGGCTCCTGATGGCAAGAGGAAAAGAGGAAGGCCTAGAACAACTTGGCAAAATCAAATGCAATCAGACCTAAAAAAGGATCGCTTAAATGGTTTAGAGGAAGCAAGATCCCTGGCAAATGATCGGAAGGTATAGAGAGATAGGCTGGATACACTGCGTGAAGAGCCTAATTAAATAAATATGTAATGCTCACTGACAAACAAGATTCTATTAAAATTTTCATCTTCGTTCCACAATCACATTGTCGATCAGGAATGTCAGGAAGAAGATCCATCTTTTTCAAAACTAGTTCCTTCAAAAGTTTTTTCTGATTTTTGAATTTCAAAAAATTTTCTTCATTTTTAACTCCGATAACTTTTTGAAATTTCTAGAAAGTCTGAATAAAAACTAACCAGTATTCTTCAACATTTCTAATACTTTTAGAATATGCGAATATAAATCATCATGCTTTTGGTTTCTTATAGGAAAATTTGTTATTTAGTATTCGGTACTTATACTATCATTATACATACATACAAATTTATAGTACAGAATTACATGTTATTCACCAAGCCAACGTTTAAGTGAAGTGAAGGCTTAAACTTGTGATCCTCAGTACAAATGTAAATTTTAACTCTAGCTGCTTGACAAATACTGCCAAAGAATGTCAACAAACAGTACTGTTTTTTTAAGATTCAACGAAGCATTTAGTCAGACGTTACTTAAACGGTAAAGAAGATAAGTACCCATAGAAAGATCTCAAAATAATCCTTGGTACTGATGTAGTATAGGACATTTCTTTGGAGCTATTTTTTTTTTTTTTAGATGAAAGTTGTTTTTGGCAACGGATTTTATTTTAAGTTATATTTTAATTCAGTTAATTATTTATATTTTAATCTTCTTTCAGTTACTGTGTTTTTAATTTTGGCGAATTTTCTAAATGCCAAAAGGGGCGGAAAAAATGCTAAATGTCCTATACCTCATCTGTTTCCAATCCTTACAAAAATGCTCTTACATCAAGAATGTCATGAACAATAACGAGAAAATTACTCCAAAACTAGGTTAGATTCCTCAGTTCAAATACTTAAAATCATTAATAAATTACTACCTAATAAAGTCTGAAAGGAAAATAGCTTAGGCTCAATATATACATATTTAATGCAGTATATATTAAAGATTTCAAAGACCATTGTTTAGGAATGGATTTTGAAATAGAATGCAACCGAATCGTATTTGGTGCGTTATGCTTTTATATTAACATTTAAAAAAAATATACTTACCGAAAATATTGTAAATAATAATATCCGTAGGAAAAAAGTGAAACCATTTACAAGTGAAAACAACATCAATAGAAGATCAACACAAAATTTCATGGCTTTTTGCTGTGACGTCAAACTCGTTTAAAAATTCAGGATTATGGCCTTGTAGACTGAGCATCTAGCAAGACACTTGGTTTTTCGCACACGGCCTCGCTTGGACACATTTAAACTAGTTTATATTTTGTCCTTTCACGCTCCAAACAAGAAATGTCGGACCATATTCTTAAAATAATAACCTAAAATATATAGAGTAATTGAAAGTAAATATTATACAATCGAAAATAAACATGTGTTAGTATAAGAAAACATTATTTAAGAAGCTTGAAAATACAAATGCATTAATATAAAAAAAAAAATATTTTAGAAGCTTGAAAATAAATGTGTTAGAACAGGAAAAGATTATTTTCGAAACTTGCAAAGTTTTTCCCCATTTCCATGTGACTCAGCGCTGAGTAAATAAAGGAGATAATACTTTAATGGAAAACTTATGTTACCCCTTATCTAACTCTTTCCTTTCTTATTTGTTTTCTTATATAGTTACCCCTATTAGACTATGCAGGGTGTACAATTAATTATAAAAACTCCAAAGAGAATTATACAAAATTCTTTAAAGAGATACGTCATTTGGTTATTAACTTTTCTGATAAATTACTTATTGCTCACACACAGTTTTAGTTTCTCCCATCACGTTTATATAGGTGAAGCATAAGCAAATTGTATGTTATCAGAACACCTACAGAAGTTGGAAGAAAAACTCTTTTGAAATGAAAAACACTCCCGCACTCAACAATATTTTTTCTCTCGACGTCATGAATTTCAGCTAGAATTCTCCAATCTCTTAAATTTTATTTTCTTTCGACTTGCTGAGACGGAAAGAAAACCACTTTTTTCACTTTCTTTTGAAGCCTTTAATCTTCCCAAGAGATTTCAGACGCGAAGAAAGGGATAGCAAAAAGCGCCATCAAGTGCGCGAAGTAAATTGTATTTTTCCAGTTATGAATACAGATTTATATAAAAACAAAACTTGAGCACAATGGAAAAGCTTGCAAACATTTCTACAAACTGTGAGGAATACAACTAGAAGATTGGTAAAGAGATTGCTGATTCTAGAAAAGTACATGGTCAATGCACCACATAATGTTCGCTTACGTATGAAGCAACACCTGTCTTCAAATGGCCACCGCATAGCAGTTTCTGTCTGCATTATTCAAAGTAACATAAAGTAATGCAGTCAGCAACCAAAAGGTAACCATAAATAACTTAGTTGGGACAAAGAATAATGATTTTTTTTTTTTTTTTTAAGATGAACTTTATTGAAAAGGGCGATTGGAAAGTTAACTCTTTAAACCAGCGTCAGCCACTAGGCGGCCCGCGACAGCTTTTTCTCCGGCCCGCCGGCAGTACAGAAGAGATTCCATTTTGCAGAAATAATTTTAATTTGTCTACGTTAGTATGTGTTTACTACCACAAACCGTGTTTTCCATTAAGTGGTATACGTCAGTAAGTCTGATAAATCATTTTTTTTCCCCTGAGACTGCCAGAAAAAATAAAAAAGCAGTAGATTGAATTATTACCAATGACGCATTGCTTAGTTATGTACTTATGATACCCTACCTCTTCGATTCCTGAATGGCACAATTTGATTTCTGCTTTTCTGAATGTGATGGGCAGGAGTTGGGTGTTTTAAAGCATATCTCTTTTGTTTTAACGTGAAAAGAAGTATCGCGATCTCTATGATTCCAGTGCAATAATGGCGTCGAAGACTAGGTTTAAACGCAAAGTAGATAGTGAAAAGCGGACCGGCCGTCATCGTCTCGTAATTGACATCGACTAAAATGAAAGATTTAGGAGGTATGGTTTAAATATCTTTATTGATTATGAGTTTATGTCGTCACATTGTAATATTGCCACTAAAGGTTAATTTTTTTATGACTTTGATTTACGTTTTAAAGAATTTTTTTTTTAATTATTTGAAATAAAAATCAAATATTAATTGTTATTTTATTATTATAAAAAAATTAAATTATTGTTTCAGTTTTAAAAATCCTTTTATGTTGTTGAATCTTTAGTAATTATCACATTTCTAACATTGAACATATTCAGTAAAGCAATATATTTATTGACGTATTCGGTAAATATCTGTAGCCCGCGGAAAGTACCAACATAAGTCATGCGGCCCGTCTCTAAAAGTTAGTGGCGAACGCTGCTTTAAACCATAGATCTGCAGTAAATCGCTGTTTGAAAAGACCAATAACTAATGAAAAGATTATTAGGCAAAACATTAGAAACGAGCTTGCTGTGACTTGAACAACCTAAGTTTACATTTTCATTATAGAGTAATTTCTTTTTCCGATGTTCAAAAACTCTTTTAGAAGTTTCTGAGTATGGTATCTTTTTAGATGAAACGTATGGTAGGAGACTAAAATGAAGACACACCATAAAATTCTGGAAAACATCGCTTTCCTGCTATACTAATTGAGGCATTGTATTAATTTTAGAGCATATATTGTAAATTTGTACAGCAGACTTGGATAGAAAAATATTATAAAGGCAGCTCGCAAGATATAGATTGGTTTTCGATCTCTAAATTCAAGAATTCCAGGAATTCTTAAAACAAATGAGAAAATTGAACTTTTAATTTAATTTCAGTTATTTGAAATTGAGTTTTCATTTCTAGTGTATTAAATTTAGTTAAAATCTGTTTGAAAGAAGGAATTTTGCTGTATCTCGAAGGTAAAGCTTGATATTAATAATGTACTTCTACTACGTTTCCGTTGCCTTTAGAAGTACAAAAAATATCGATTTCTTCGAGGATAATTTAATCACAATAAATGTGATGCTTCTTTTAATAGCGCTTTTTTTTTTTAATTGTCTAGAATGAAGTTTAGTAATTAAATATGCATTTAATTTTATTAATTGAAGATTTTTACGCCATGAAACATTTAAAACATTTATGTTTTTAAGCAAATGTCAAGTACGGCTCTAATGATAAGGTGCTCTAAACATCTCTATAACTGAAAATTTTGTAAAAATGTGATAAAGGCGTAAAAACTTGAAAAACCAATGTCTTTAACACAGAGTTCTCTTTCTTTGAGCATTGCCTATTAACGACTGTTTCATTTCTGTTTCACTTACACTAAAAGATAATGTAATATTTATCGAAAAAAGTATTGACAATTTCACTATTTTGGCGGTGTTTTATTTTGCCAATGTAATAATTATCGTCATATATGTCATGAAACTGCCCATTTTTTAAATTTAATAAAAGTATGATAGTGAAAACTGTAAATTACACCAATGCATGCCAAATTTAAATGCATTGAACAGTATTAAGTGTAATTGAAAGTTGTGAGATGTTTCATACCCCCAGTTTTGTTTGGTGACTAGTCCATACTTTAACTGCTGGTGACTAGTTTACAAATCTTGACCTCAAAAACAACTAAGGCGATATAGATATAGTATTGAATTCTGCATGATTATAATATTTTCTGTCTAATTTATATGTTATAGTATAATTATTTAAAAAATAAATTCATATTTTTCATAAACTTTCATAGCTTTATAAGGATTATTTTCTGCTTCCTGAAAATTGCCCATATGTGCTTTAAGTAAAATTTTAAAATATTGAAAACTTGAAGCATAAAATGGACATTTCAGAATGAACAACACACATACATACCATCTTTCAAAAATAACTTTTTGAATTATTTACAAAACGTAAAATTTCAGAAAGGAAAAAAAATTTCATTGAGTTTTTACGGTTATGTCATTACCAGGGTTGTAGTGGGGTTAGTGTTTTTTTTTTTTTTTTTTTTTTTTTTTTTTTTTTTTTGATTTGGTATGGCGCACAACCACTTTTTTTTAAAAAAAATAATTAATAATAATTCAAAATATTTTATGCATGTATTGTGATATAAGTTAGTGAGAAAATAAACACGTAAATTAAAAGTATTTAGTTTCTTTGTGTATGGTAAATTATATAAAGTATTTTTAATTTGTATTTTATAATTAAAAAATCTCAGCTACCGCCACGATGGGGAAACTCGTACCGATAAAAATTTATTTATGTATATGGCCATTATCTAAAATTTTTAAATAAACAACCCTGGCCATTATCTGAAATTTTATTTCGGTGATTGAAAGCAAAAAAGTAATTTTATATCAATTACATAAATTACCTGGAAATAAAACTAGTTTTTTTAAGGGACTCCGTAAATTCTTTTTTTACCCTTTGTTTTGCCAAAAATTATATTATCTGACCTTTCACGACGAATTTCAACTTATAATTCGTAACGAAGTAGTTTTCTCAAGGAGAGCTAGGAAAGCGCTTCAAGCATAACTTGTTTGACCTGAAAGCGATATTTGGTATGTAATCTAAAGGTTTTTGGTGTGATTTTAATGAAAATAAAGATAATACTTAAGCAATTTGTTCTACCCAGTTGTGATTGGCCCATTATAAATCTCATTTCTTTTTATGGGTGACCATTGATCATAATTATAAATTTAATCAAAATAAGCTATTGGTTCCCCAATAGCACAAATACGCTGGTCAATATTGCTCAACACTGGCCAATCCCGTTGTAGACTAGCCATTGCTACCTATCTTAACCAATCTTGCCCAGTGCTGAGGGAAAGTTTTAAAATGTTGATTCAGAGTTTTAAAATCGAAATAAATTTTAATAAAAAAGAAGGGAAGGGTAAAAATACGTGGTGTGAGGATTTTGACATGTTTGTTTATTTATAATTTTTTTTCCGACATAAGTTTAAAACTTTACATCCACTTCTTAAGAAATAAAGAATGAATTTGTCAAATAATAACAGGAAAATCGTAGTGAACAAAATTATAGTATATTTTTAACCCATATTTAAAATTGATTATTAATTTTAACAGCAGTCATGTTTCATAACAGACTGAGAAGAGACTGCAAATGTTGGTACTCTATCCTTCATTTGGTAACAAACATCATTCTGAAATTTTTATAGAATGGGGTAGAAATTATAGTAGATTATGAATATATACTGATCTGCCGCTGTATATATCTGTTCAAATGAATCAGAATGAGGTTTGATGGGATATCTAAACTTGCAGTCGTCTCTTGAACTAAAAAAACGTGGCTTCTTTAATACCACGCAATGCAAAAACGAAAATGTTGGAGGAAAACCTCACTTTTTTAGAAATTTTTTCTAAAATTACCTGTTGGTTTAATCTCGCCACAAATTTAAAATTGTGCCAAAGAAATATAATATTGCGATAGAAAAAATGTATTTCTAAGCCCAAGTAAATTGATAAGCTATACTTAGAATATGTATAACTCATCAACTCGATTGAGTTTACAGGTTTTTTTTTTATAAATAATCAAGTTTTAGTATCTGGAGAGAAAATAAAACAAGAAGAACTGTACCTTGCATTTCTTAGGCTCTTATATTTCTTTTCTTCTTGTTGAGATATAATTTGTTAAGTATTTGGGTGTTCGTTTGCACTTTCATTATGATTCTATTTTTAAATGATTTGTTGACTTAATGTGCTTGCCGTTTGCTTGAGAGACGTTTAATATATTCTTTAATGATTCGAAGGGAAATGTCTTGTTTAATCGAATGAATTTCGAAGGCTTTACCTTAATAATAAAAATATTTATTGAATATCGCTTATAAAGTACATGAGCGAGAAAAAGATACTATTTTGTTGACCGCGTTTCTCGTAATATTACCGATACATTTGACCATTCGTAAAATTAAATCGACTTACAAAAAGTGTATAAGTATCATTTATATATAAATTTACTCTCCATGTACACAATATTTATATAAACTGAACTGACCTAATTAATTGACTCTGTCATAAATCTGCATTCATAGAGAATATTACAAAAAGTACGTTTTTAAATATTAATTTAAATTTTATTACTATTCATTACAAGCTGACATGAGTAGCTACAAAATACAACTACATTTACTATTAATTTAATACATTTAGCTGGAGAATAAGCAAATTATAAGATATCAAAACACCTGTAGAAGTCAAAAGAAAAGCTCGCGTGAAATAGAATGCACCCCACGCGCTGTATATAATTTTTTCTTTCGACTTAATGAATTTCAGCAAATATTCTCCACTCCCCTGAAAGTCTTTTTGATTTGACGTGCTGAGACGGAAAGCCACCTCTTTCACTCTCCTTCGCAGAATTTGATCTTCTTGGCAGACTTCTGACGAGAAGAAAGGGATCGCAAAAAGCGCCATCAAATGCAGGGATGAAAACAGACCTTTTTCGATATAGTAGACTGGATTTGTGTACTGATGAAACCCTAGCGCGTTGGAGAAACTTGCAAATATTTCCACGAATTGCGACGAATATAACCAGAAGATGGGCATAGAGAACGCTGATTCTACAAGAGCAGCCAGTCTATGCACTCTATTATACTCCTTTACGAAACAAACCACATCACTTCTTAAATGTGCACAACTATTTAATGCCATTTTGCATTCCTTTAACATTCCGGCCAAGGTAATATTCAGAGTGACATAAAACAACGTCATCAGGGTACAAATAGCTACCATGTACATTCTTGTCGCAAGAAAGTAAAAAAGTACGATGATTATTTTGATCGGAAAGTTTATCGATATTTCTGATTTAAATGTCAAATCTTTAAACCATTCGTCGGCAATGTTGCGATTTGTAAATAGGTAAAAAGCCACTGCAATGGCCAAAAGGTAGAGGACTGATAGCAAGATCGAAGAGAAATTAACAATGAAAGAGTGAATTTTCATTATCGAATTGTACCGCTTTCCAGTACTAAGGAACTCTGATATCAGTTTCTGAACGTTGCGTTTTCTTAAGTATAGCACATAATAGGTGATTAAAATGAAGATGCGCCATAAAATTCTTGATATCAATACTTTCTTACAATGGAAATCCGCACATTGTAATAAGTCATAGGTATACAAGACATAAATGTAGAATAGGCTTGAGTGGAATATGGTGATGAAGACAGTTCGCAGAATATCGAGCGATCTTCGTTTAGTAAATTCTGGAATTCCCGGAGCTCCCAAGATAAACAAAATCTTTAAAAGAACATAAGGTGTTACTTGAGTGCGTTGGAAAATTGTTTTCATATTTACCTTTCGTTAAAATTTGGTTAATTTGATTAAAATAAAGATATTTCGATGGATTAACCTAGATCTTCATTGGGATGATCTTATACTGTATCAACGTAGCTGAACCTTGAGCTAGTATTTGGTCATAATGGTTCTACTTAAATATGAATTACTTGAGCGATATTATATTATCAATTTTGATATTATCAAAGAAAATGGACAGAAATATTGAGGAATCTTGACAGATGCTTAGTCTTTACCAGAGCAATCGCTCTATTGAAAGCAGATTGTTTCCTTGTAACGTTGTAATTCACTTAGTGTAAACACAAAGGGTGTCATAATAATATATTTAAAATGTTCGATAACTATTTCATTAAGTGGCACTTAATAAAATGGACTTCTTATTGTTGTTTGCACAAAGGAGCTGCGACCTAAATTCATTAGAGCTTTGTTGGTTCAGAATCCTGACAAAGCAATTTATTTCGAGATTATAAAGTGCGATTGATACGAACAATGAGAAAAGCACTTATTTTGATTAAATGTTTTTAGGTTCCATTTCAAGAAATTTTTTACATTGATTTCATTGGCTTCAATACAAACTTTTAATTCAGTAATATTAAAAGTAGAAAAAATGCCTTAGCTAATTGGATATAAAGTTAACTCTTTCGTCTCATCGTCATAAAATGTTAAAATTATTACATTCTTTGAGCAAAATTGTGTTATTTGGAAAGAGAATTTTTTTTTTTGTAGTATTTCTACTATGCAAAAAAAAATGATGAACAATATTTATTGTAAAAGAAAACTTACTTGAAGGCACTCTGAATAAATTTTCTTTCAATAAATGATTTATTCATAATCTTACTAATTTAGTTATATTAACCACTTTCTTAAAAAAATTGTATTTTGACATCCATAATTATAAATCGGAATTGGTAGACTAACTTGTGCAGTTCACAAAGGGAATGAAAACTAATTAAAAATCATATTATACACGGAGCTATGCGAGTCTCAGTACGATTGATTTTTGTCTTGCATGTTTAATTTTATATTTATATAAAAATAATATCTTTAATAATTTAAAATAAAGCAGCATTGAGATTTTTATTTAATTAAAATTAACGTCAAACAAATTGAAATTAAATTAGCATTATGGTTCATCAGAGTACTTTTTCTCGTCTCCCTTTTGGAATGCTTAATATTAACTTCGATTTGGTGTGGCGGGTTAATCTAAGGATGGCTAATTCACTCACTTGCGGTCATCCAATTGAACTGAAACTTGGTAGATAGACTTGTCAAGGGCAATGTATTCTATCAAGTTTGGAAGGTTATCACTGGAAGACCGCTTTTATACACGATTTCCTTGACATTTCGGACAACTAATTAACCCACATTTTAAGTTAACAAATTGAGATGAGATTTAATAGATTAACTCATCGGTGATAATTTATTATATCAAGTTTTTAGAACTGTCCCCAAAAGGTAGCTTTTACACATGTTTCTACTGCAAGTTTTGAGGACTAATTTACCCATTTGCCGTCATCGAATCGATCTGAAACTTAGTACATAGATTCGTTGTCAATGGCAATGTATTCTATCAATTTTTTTTCTGTTATGAATTTTTCCACTGAGGCAATGATGGCACAGTTTTTAAGATAAACATTATTATTTATTCACTTCAGAAAACTCACAAAAGTTATTCGAAGAACAGTGCAAACACTATCAAGCTTCAACACAAGCTTCAATAAAAACAACTTCGAATACAGCTATTATACAAGCTCACTCCAATAGGTAAACAAAGCGATCCGCTTTCATCGAGTTCCAAAGTCAAACTGTCCGTCTATTTTAGCTGCGGTCGAATTTATACAAACACGTGAGAACCTTCTAGAAATATCCAGTCAATTCATCGAGAAAAAAAAAATCACCTCGAAATTTCCTGTTTGCTTTAGGTATTGCCACCTTTTCCTAACCTGTATTATCGCTGTTAATAAATAAATAAGATAAAATAAATTACAATGGAATTTAAAAATAATACGTCACTATTTACAACTATATTCAGAGAATTTGTGCAGCAGTATTCTATCAAGTTTTTTTTTCTGTAAAAAGCGTGTTAGTTCATAGCACGAAATAGTTTTCTTCTTAGTGGTAAAACCCTATGAACACTAAAACAAATCTCAAAATCTCTTAAATTAGGGGCAAATGTACATGAAAGTTGGCAGTGCATATGAAGGATTTATACAGGGTGTTTATAAACCACCGCAAATCCTATATATTTTCACGAGCAAAACTTTTTTTCTGGAGGGTCGATATCCGGCTCCGATTCTCGAAGGGTTCTGGTGGAAACCGGAACCATTCGCATGGATTCTTAGACAATATGGACTGGGAAGTGTCCGCTCGTAATGACCAAAGATTGGATGGACTGGTTGCCAGTTACAGTGGAGGGGAGCTGATTAGGCTGCAGAATTCCCCTCCTCCCCCAAATTGAGAAAAAACTAACTAAAATTTCTTTAAGTTAAATAAAAATAAATTCAGAATATGTTTGGAACATTAAAAGAAGAAAAAAAATTCACTTATCTGTAAAACGCTGAGAAACTTTAAAAAATGGGTAAATTAACTGAAACCGGACACCTATAAAGCAAAATTTTAAAAACTTGTACGAAACGCATTTGGTTTTACGCCATGAGATAGTTTAAATACGGACTTGCACTTTTGTCCATTCACAGAGACATAAAGAATATCTGATGACATGGTTCTAGAATTAAAAAAAAAAAAAAAATCCGAGAAGTTACGACTTAAGATTGTAACCAAGTAATTAGTAAGTTGAATATCTCTTACAAATCATTAAAATGTGTCATAATTAAAATAGCTGTTTTGCTATTTCACTTTCATCAAACATTAAAAATCAATATAAATATATTTAAAATAGTAAGGCTGTCTCAGCCCCCCCCCCCCCAACGAAGCGTCTGGATACTCCACTGAAAAGTTAAGACAATGAAAGCGATGAGGTCTGTTTAGCAGATGGCTCAAGTGGCGACTCGTTCCAGGGTGTCTGTTATCTTTCTACCGGGGTTCCTTTCGTCCACACGTACAGTCTAATCCTGGAAAGATGGAATGATGACTCTGGTCCTCCCTGGTATCCTGATGCCCTGGGATAAAGTTTCCGTTCCAATTTTAGTGATCGGAACTGTTTACTTACTTAGGTGATCTGCGTGAGAAAATCGTTTTTCGTCACTTACTTCAGCTTCATAGGTTACTGAGTTAAGAACCTGTAAAATAATAGCAGAAAACCATTTCATTTTGTGATCACGAACACTTCGAACCATTGCACTTTCTCCTTCTTCGAAACTTCTTTCTGGGTATCTTCTTTCGTCCTCAACTTTTGGTTTTCTTTTGGTTGTCTCTCAGTCGATCAACATAGCTAGGTATTAAAAACTTTGATTTGGTTCGCGATCTCATTTTTAGAAAACTTCTGTTGGACTCAGACCGATAGTCGAATTAGGTCCTGTAAATAAACAAAAAGTTATCAATTTTAAATTTAATATCCCTATGTTTATTCCTTGTCAAATCCTCGAGCATTTGCTTCAAAATAGCTCTTTTCGCAATTTGCGGCACCATTGGAGCTTGCATGGTAGGGAAGTATCAGTACGAGTTGTACTTGATTTTTTTACATAAATTTCCGGAATTCACCACTTACAAACGCACTGCTTGCTAAAATTTAAAATAAAAAAAACTGCCGGTGTCATCCATAAATTAAACTATTTGCAGTTTGTCTATGATTGCCAGATTTTCTTCATGGGATGCTTTCTGCTTGGATGCAATAGGCAATATCGTATGATATTTTTAACTTTTTTATTTTTCTCTTGTCATAATAAATGTCTAAATATTTGAATATTTGATATTATAAAAGCTTTGACCGAATGTCAATTCCAAATTTTTAAGAGTATTGATTTTTTGTATGTGCTAAAATCATGTTTAATGCTATAGCTATAGGTTATAGTAATCTTCATTGAAGGAGAAAGTGTCCTCATTTATGGTATGTGTTGCATCTAACCCTACTAATTATTATTTTTTTTTTTTTCGTAAGGAATATTCCTGAATACTTACGGATCTACTTCTTTTATTCATTCTTTAAAAATCCATTTGGGTTTAACTATCTAATTTTGTAACAAAGTACACAAGGTATTGAACACAGGGGACATTTGGTATTTTATTAGCAAGGTTGCAACTTTTTTTTTTTTTTTTCAAAGCTTAGTTTTTTTTATTTTGGCATGAAATATTATATTAATTAAAAATATGAAATATCTTGTTAATTAAGAATTAAAAATAGTTTTGTAGTTTTTGTAATGTTATATTTTTAAAATGTTAATTTTTTTAATACTTCTCTTTAATATTCAAATTTGATATTCATCATAAACGTTGCGGGTATTTAGAAATAAATTTTATAAATGTAAAAAAACTCTTTTATTTTGCCAACGATTATTATCATGGTGTGAATAGTTTACGTTATTTGAGCTTAGTTTTTAAAAAGAATTCGGTTTAAACTTTTCCATTGCTTCGGATTCCACGTTTTCCTTTTTGTGAATTGCTCATGAAGTTTGAAACTCTAATATCAACTAAAACCTAGGGGTGTGAAACATCGCACAACTTTCAATTACACTATAATACTGGCGTGGATTTGTGTCGTTTACCATTTTTATATTTTCAAAATACATTTAGAAAAAATGGCCAGAATGGCGATATTTTTTACAATAATTCTTATAATGGCAAAAAAAAAAAAAAAAAAAAAAAAACTCACACACACACTTCACCAAAATTGGGATTTTGGGGATATACTTTTCGATGATTCTTACAGTATCCTTTCTTATAAATGAAACTCAGAAGAGAAGAAAAACCAACCGTTGATGAGCTATGTTCAAGCAAAGAGAACTCTGTGTTAAAGGCATTTCCCCCCCCCCCCCAACTTTTTACGCAATTAAAGCATTTTTACGGGAACTTCGGAGATGGGGACGTTTAGAACACCTTAAGAGGCATTACCACAGCGATTTTGATCAAAATCGTTAGCGCGGTTTCTTAGCAATCATTGAAAAACATGATATTTTCAATGGCAGCTACCTTATGCGCATGCGCAATTTTGACGAAAACCGTAATGGTATGTCCTTGTGCCATCACTAAGCCGCACACCAAATTTGAACATCGTAGATCAATTTGTTCGGGAGTTATGCTGACCACGTACACACATACACACATTTTTTCTAGATCACTTTTTTGAGATCAGAATGTTCCAAAACGTTGTGAAAAGCGCAAAAAAAAAAAAAAAAAAAAAAAAAACATTTTTTTTGTTGTTGTTGACCCAATACTATATTTTCATTACCCTATGTATACATATGGGTAATTGAAAGTAAAGAAGTCTACTATTCTCAAAGTTAGTGTCTAAAAATTATTTGATTAATATTCGTTTTAAAATGATGTTGAATGAGAAATGAAATGATGTATTAGCTCACCTTTTAAAAAAGAAGACTTTTATACTTTTTTTTTAGCCTGTTCATCCTATAAAATAACGTATTGAAAATCACTCGTACGATATTACACAGCTTCTGGAACGAAACAGTGAACGCATCTAAAATACACTTTTCTTTTGATAGTCTTCAAATTTTTTTTTACGTCATACAATTACTTTAAAATTATGTTGCTTGTTATATTTTTTAGTTGTAGAAAACCCAATGGAAAAGTCAAACCTTAGTATTTTTTAAATGCATATTTTTTGCAACGTACATTACAATTTTTTAAAAAAAATCTATCAAAATGTTATTTGGCATCAAGGTTTTATTTTACAGAAAGCATTACTTATAGAAAATTTGTTCTCAAATTAAGCCACACAAATATTCCTAAGTATAACTTCTAATTTATATTAAGGTAATTTTTTTAATTTTTTTTACAGACATTATAGATTCCACGCTTCTGATAATTTTGAGAAATTTCTAAACTATAAAAAATTAAAGAAACTATTTTACTTAAGTTCAGTTGAAGTTGAAACCTTCGCAATTAAGAACTTTTATAATCTTCGCCAAACAAAATAAGAGAGATATAGATTTTGAATAGTGTTGCGTAGATGGGTTCGAAAAATTTGAAGCCAAAGCAGATTAACACTTGCAGAAATTTATTCCAATATACTCTTCAGACTCTTTTACAAAACCTGAACTTCTCGTTCTAGAAAACCTCAATACAGCTCTTTACACAACAATAGAGCTCAAACAGCAGTTAAAAAAAACTTCACAACTGCTACAAATCGCCGCAAAAGACAATGCAATACAGTTCGCTGTAGAACTACTCTGAATGCTCACTGAGAGACAGCTAACTCAGTATCTCAACTCAGTAATTCCAGTCAACTAACTCATGGCTGGGCTTATATAGGAAAGTCAATCCTTCGTGAATCTTCTAGAGATAGAAATTTTGAGGACTTTCCAGTTCGTAGTCGAAAAGTCCTATACATGTACATGAGGACCGAAAATGTCTCCAAATGGTAGCCAAGTTTGGCGACATTTGGCGATTTCTCGCCATATTTGACGACAAAAATTAGTCGTCAAAATCGTCGCCAACTTGGCTCTATCTCGCCAACTTGGCGAGATTGCCATTACCATAATGTTAAACGGCCTTCTCTTAGTAAAACTCGCTTCCCAACACTATCTCTGTAAAATTCGTTTTCAAGCATTAAGAACACATTGCAAGACACATTGTATTACATTGCAAGAAAGCAAAGTAAGACAAACTATTGCACTGCCTTATGCGAAATGTACATAAATTTTCTTATTTACATAATCGATACTACAAAATATTTACAGAAATTCGTAACATTGCCCCCCTCCCAAGGACTGCACGTCCCGGGCAGTACAGTCCTCGGAAAAGAAGGCTTACCTTAAAGCAATAGCAAACACTAAACTATAAAACTGACATTTATATACAGAAAGACAAAAACATTGCTGATTAAACAATAAACTTATAAATTTATGTACACATGTGACCATGGTCTTAATAGCTATATACACTTTATACATTAGGGGAATTACAAACTATGGCCATAGTAAGGGGCTAACCTGTCGTAATGAACGACTCTAGGTTTAGAATTAGATGACCACGACATCATTCAGCCGGTTGAGGACTGTGTAAGGACCATCCCAGTGAGACTGAAGTTTGGGAGAGAGTCCTTTTTGTCGTTTCGGGTTCCAGAACCAAACCTTGTCATCTTCGTTTAATTGATGCCCTGTAGCCTTCGTGTCGTATCTGGTCTTCATCTTATCCGTCGCCAAGTGGAATCGTTCTCAAGCAAAATTGTGCACAGCTTCAAATCGTGCCTGAAGATCCTCGACGTACTCCTCTGGCGATGAAGGTGCATCCGGAGGGCGGCCAAACAACAGATCACACGGCAGGCGAAGGTTACGACCGAAGAGCATCTGGGATGGGGAATAGCCGGTAGTCTCGTGTATAGCGCTGCGATGGGCCAGAAGAAACAAAGGTAACTTCTGATCCCAGTCCTGTTGGTTTCTTGAAACCATCAGTGAGAAGTTATTGAGGATGGTTCTGTTAAACCTCTCCACCATGCCATCCGACTGTGGGTGTAAAGGCGTCGTCTTTGTTTTGTCAATGCCAAGTAGATCACAAAGTCCTTTCATTACAGCAGAGGTAAAATTCCTTCCTTGATCAGAGTGTAACTGAAGAGGCACTCCAAATCTGGAAATCCAGCTCTGAACCATTACCTCTGCAATGGTGGTAGCCTCTTGATCAGGGATAGGATACGCTTCGGGCCACTTTGTAAAATAATCCATGAAAACGAGGAGGTATTTGTTGCCGTCAGAAGACCGTGGCAGTGGTCCCAAGATGTCAAACGCAATTCGTTCAAAAGGCGCTCCTACATTGTAACGTTGCAGTTTTCCTCGACTGCGTTTCTTCGGTCCTTTCCGGGCTGCACAGGCATCACATGATTGGCACCACTTCTCCAAGTCAGCCCGCGCCTTACTCCAGTAGGACCGCTCTCGAACACTTTGCAACGTCTTCATTACTCCGAAGTGGCCTCCAGTTGGACTGCTATGTAGTTCTTTTTGACTCGGGATCTTGTAAGCAATACCTGCCATCGGGATGTCTTTCCATCATCAGATTCGAACTTCCGCTACAGAACGCCGTTTTGAATATGGAGAGAGTCCCAGAGGGCTCAATATTGCTTTGTCGTAGGACTAAAGATGGAAATGTCCTGCCAAGTAGGTGTCGCATTCGAAGACTCCTTTAAATCTGTTATTGGCTTGATGTCGGGATCTCTCAGTTGGTCTTTTCGGACTTCTCCGTCACTCCACAGGTCTGGATCCGATGATGTTAAAGATATAACTTGGCGTATTGCCCGATTGATCAGTCCGTAACTCGCTTCAACCCTGGAACAATATCGGCAGCTCTCTGGGCAGGGTCTCCTAGACAGGGCGTCTGCTTTTCCATGTGATGATCCTTTCCGATGATGGATATCGATGTCATACTCCTGGAGTCACTCTATCCATCTGGCTATCTGACCTTCGGGATTCTTGAAATTTAGAAGCCAGGTCAACGATGCATGATCCTTACGGAGCAGGAATTTCCTGCCGAAGACGTAATGATGGAAATGCTCTACGGCTTTAATTATGGCTAGCAACTCTTTCCTGGTGACACAGTAAATCCTCTCCGGTTTAGATAGGCACTCCAATATGTTACGACTCGTTTTTGGCCGTCTATTTCTTGGGACAAAACAGAACCGACACTCTCGTTGCTTGCGTCCGTGTCAAGAATAAATTGTTTATCGGGCTGAGGATACATCAGGATATGTGTATATGTTAAAGCCTCCTTCAGTTGGTCAAATGCATCCTCACAGTCTTTCGTTCACAAGAATTTCTGCCTGGTCTCGGTCAGTCTGTGAAGGGGTCTTGCGATGTAAGAAAAGTCCTTCACGAATCGTCTGTAGTAGGGGCAAAGCCACAGGATACTCCTCAACTGATGAACATCTTTGGGGCATCTCCACTCTTTAACCGCCGACACTTTTTCTGTATCTGTGTGTACACCCTCGGCAGAGATGACATGTCCGAGGTAGGTCACTTCATGTCGGAATAACTTACATTTGGCCGGACTTAGGGTTGGCGTCTTTTAATTTCCGCAGCACCTTCCTAAAATTTTCTAGATGTTCCTCGAAACTTCGCCCTACGATAATGATGTCATCGAGGTAAACCAGACAGGCTTCGTAGCATTCTAGGGTGAAGGTAACTGTCCTCTTTCGGGACATCGTTCAACCTCCGATAATCGATGCAAAATCTAGTTGAACCATCCTTCTTTCAAACCAGGACGATGGGAGAGGCCCAAGGGCTGGCTGAAGGTTCAATCACGTCGCTGTCTTGCATTTCCTTTAGGAGACTTCCTACCTATTCCTGTTTAGCAAACGGTAGTCGTCTTGGGTGTTGCTTGATAGGTGGGTGGTCTCCTGTATCAATTCTATGCTGCGTCAAACTTGTTCGTCCGACATCCGAGGATGTCTTGGAATTCTTGGATGACCAGTTGTGCAGCACTTCTTTCTACGTTGTTTAACAGTGCATTCTGAAGTAGCTCTGATGTTAAGTTCTCTGAAGGCACAGTGACTGGATGATTGCTAATTCTATTTATGCAAGTTACTGGAGTACATGTGGCTAACACTTCATCTTTCTTTATGACTTTCGCTTTATCACTCACGTTGGCAACTATGGCAGTTCTTGAAAGGTCGACGAGAGTTGAAGCTACCAGTACTCCTTTGGGTCTGTTATGATTTCCAGAGTACTCCATTATGCCATATCGGAAACTTTTATCTTCAGCTACATATCCAGGAAGTAATATTTCCGTTCTTGCAGGTAATGTGATGTCATTTTGAGCTGTTATTTGATGGACGGATTTAACTTCACTATCTTTGATTCCAAATAACGCTATGTCTTCAGAAACTGAATGCAGCTCATTGTTTTTGAAGTCCAAGGAAAAATTATATTTCCTTAAAAAGTCCAGTTCGAGTATACAAGTGTCCATAATGTCCACCACATATGCCGTGTGATGATAAGTAACACTCCCGAACGTGATGTGATGTTCATTTTTCCATGGATGTTGATTTTATCACCGGATACAATTTGGAGGGTAACGCAGGGCGGCGTCCAGATGAGTTTTCCATCCATTTGTTGAGCCAAATCTTTATGGATGATGGTCACATTGGCTCCAGTATCGATGATCATATTGCAGGGAACTCCATTTACCTGTCCCATGATGAAGAGTCTATTACTGCCACCACTCATTGCAGAAATTTGTAGAGCTCTAAAATGGGGCTTCTCAACAACTGGCAACCTCCGCCCCACGAGATGGCCAGAATTTAGTTTAACTCCTTCCTTCTGGGAGCGGTCTTAGCTCCAGTGGCCGGTTCGGCAGTTTCTCCGTAAGTGGCCCTCTTCTCCAAAGTTCCAGCACTTCAGGCTTTGTTTCTTTTCCGGAGTATTTTGTCTCAAGTTATTAATTTGTCTTTCCAATTCATCAATACGAGCAGCAATTGGGTGTTCTAGCTCCTGGATAGTAGCAGTCCTGATAGGATGGCGTTCTCTATGAGTTGCTTGCTGGGCTGCCTCATACTTCATGGCATACACTAAAGCACCTTTTAAATCCTTGACGTCCACCATTCGTAGGGCCTTCTGTATCTCTACATCCCTGATGCCATCGACGAAATACTGTAGAGACAGGATTTCTCTCGTTTCAGCAGGGCAGTATGAAAAGGTGAGATGGGAGAGCCTCTCAACATCAGTGGCGAGCTCCTGGAGTGTTTCTTTAACCTTCTTTTGGCAAGATTTCAACTGCAGCCTGCTGTAGTCTTTTACACATTTGTCGCCAAACCGCAGTTCTAATGCATTTGAGAGTGCGTTGAAGTCCAAGCGTTGCTCTTCGGAAAGCGTTTGCAGTATATCTGCAGCTTCAGCTCGCAGAGTTGAAGCTAACTGGCAGGCTTTTGTCACAGAGTCTCCTCCGTTGGCGTTGGCGATAATTTCGAATTGAGTCTTATACACTTGCCATTAAGATTTTCCATCGTAAGTCGAAAGCTTGATTGAAGGTCGGGAGGTAACTAGTACATATTTCAAGTCTTCCGAAACAGTTCTGTTCGACAATCTCTTCTCTAGCATTTAATCTATCTTTCCTTCTATTTCATCTAAATTTTCTTCTAGATTCTTCTTTTCCAGAATTTCTATCTTCTTCCCCAAATCATCAAACTTAAATTCGAATTTCCCTTCTAAACTATTACATTTCTTTTCGACATTCTCGAATTTTCCAACAAATTTGTCTTCTATTTGTTTCACGCTTTCTTCTATAGTTGCTAAAAGATGACTCTTTAATTCCTCCTGTCCGGCAGAGATATTCTTCTGCATTTGCTATTGGCCAGAGAAAATATATTTCTTCATCTCGTCTTGGCCTTTCTTCATTTCTTTCAATAAAGCAAAAAGCTGTTGAAATTTTTCATCTTGTTACGCCATTGCTCTGGTTATCGGCATTCAAATCCCACTTCTGACACCAGTTGTTGCGTGGATGGGTTTGAAAGATTTGAAGCCAAAGCAGATTAACACTTGCAGAAATTTATTCCGATATACTCTTCACAGATTCTTTTAAAAAACCTGAACTTCTCGTTCTAGAAGACTCAATACAGCTCTTTACACAACAATAGAGCTCAAACAGCAGTTAAAAAAAAACTCCACAACTGCTACAAATCGCCGCAAAAGACAATGCAATACAGTTCGCTTTAGAACTACTCTGAATGCTCACTGAGAGACAGCTAACTCAGTAATTCCCGTCAACTAACTCATGGCTGGGCTTATATAGGAAAGTCAATCCTTCGTGAATCTTCTAGAGATAGATATTTTAAGGACTTTTCAGATCGTAGTCGAAAAGCCCTACACATGTACATGGGGACCGAAATGGTCGCCAAGTTTGGTAACATTTGGCGATTTCTCGCCAAATTTGGCGACAAAAATTAGTTGCCAAAACCGTCGCCAACTTGGCGAGATTGCCGTTACCATAACGTTAAACGGCCTTCTCTTTGTAAAACTCGCTTCCCAGCACTATCTCTGTAAAACACATTTTCCCTATATAAGCCATTTCCCTATATAAGCCCTATGTTTCCTATATAAGCCCAGACATTGCAGGAAAGCAAAGTAAGACAAACTATTTTACTGCCTTATGCGAAATGTACATAAATTTTACTATTTACATAATCAATACTACGAAATATTTACAGAAATTCATAACAATAGTAAGCATTCTTTATATCATAAGTAAATGTAAATATAACCCATAAAAAAGTTTTTAATACAAATACTGTTGCGTGGACGGGTTCGAAAGATTTGAAGCCAAAGCAGATCAAAACTTGCAGAAATTTATTCCAATATTACTCTTCACAGATTGTCTTACAACTCCAGAACTTCTCGTTCTAGTAGACACAATACAGCTCTTTTCACAACAATAGAGCACAAAACAGCAGTTAAAAACTTGACAACAACTGCTAAATCGCCTCAAAAGACAATGCAATACAGTTCGCTCAGTATCTCCAGTCAACTAATTCAGTGACTCAAAATCCAAGAACTGAACTAACCCTACTCACGGCCGTCCTTATATAGGAGTGATGAATCTTCACGAAACTTCCAGAGAGAGAAATTTGGAGAACTTTCCAGATCGTAGTCGAAAAGTCCTATACATGTGCCGAAAATTTCGCCAAATGGTCGTCAAGTTTGGCGACAAAAATTAGTCGTTAAAACCATCGCCAACTTGGCTCTATCTCGCCAATTTGGCGAGATTCCCATTACCATAATGTTAAATGCCCTGCTCCTTAAAACTCGCTTCCCAGAGTTACCTCTGTAAAACTCGTTATCAAGCGATAACACCCATATTGCCGGGAAACCAACTTAACGACGAACTATTGCACTGCATTATGTGAAATGTACATAAATTTTACTATTTACAAAATTAACACTACGAAATATTTACAAATATACAAAAATTCGTAACAATACCTTATATGCATTGCCAATTTTTATATTCATTAATACAGCGCCTATTCTATTAACAGTGCGTGCTTGGTGTTTGGATCTAATTTTAAATATCAAAAACATTTCTACCAGCAAAATGTGCGTCAAACTACGTTTCAAAATATATTTATTAAAAATGAAAGTGAAATTATGAAGTCACATGCAAATTCCTTTTTTTTTCTAAATAAAATAGCTTTATTCGTTCGTTTATTAAAATAATTTTGGACACAGGACAGAGTTTCAACAATGGTATGTCCAATGTTATTTTAACGCGGTTGGATGACAGTTAGTTGGTTTATTAGTACTCCGTAAAAGCGACCTTTTAGTGACGGTTATAGCGCCAAAATTTGATAGAATACATTGTCATCGACATCGAACCTATCTGCCAAGTTTTAGCCCGATTGGATGACGGCAAGGGGCTTAATTAGGCGTCCGCAGATTTGCCTACCATCGACACACAATCGAAGTTAATAGAAAGTATTTAAAAATAAAGGGTATTCAGTATTTTCAATCGGAAGCAAGGCTGTGGTTAAATATTTAATGCAAGAAAGATAAAAAAATTAATCTAAAATTAATTAATATTTCAAATTAATTCAATTCACTCATTTGAATTTGTCATATTTAATATTGAATGTTTTAGTCATTAATTTCTGGTTCTGGCTTTTAATATTTTCAATTGTAATTTTCAGGGGCTGTGGTTAAATGATAGTTTTGTGCGCATTTTGCTCCTATAGACAAATACATTTCAGGTACTCAATGGTCGTCAAATATCAAATGATTATGCATGAGAATAAGAGAACAGTTATCTAGATGCAAACGCCAAGTTCACTGCCAGACACCTTTTACTGGAAGCAACTCAGCAGCATTTTGACCCTCTCGTATCCACACATTACCGTATATCTGAGGTCTGAAATTGTTTCTTACGGGTAACTGTTATTATTAGTGAGACTCCCAAGTTTGAAGTCTCCCATCATATTGGTTATTGAGATAATCAAATTCGAAAATAGTATATTTTGACCCCCACTCAGTCAGTCACTAACTGATCATATGCTTAACTATTTCTAGTAGAGCTAGAACTATGAAATTTGGTACGCTTGCAAGGTGAAATACGTATGTATTGGTATACATAGGAAAAAATCTCGAAATTGATATTTTCTCCTCCGAATTCTCTAAAGGAGTCAATGTTCGAAAAATATGAATATTAATTCTAATATATTTCTGTTGGAGCTAGAATTATAAAACTTAAAATACTAGTAGCTATTTGCATATATAAATAGAGGAGAAACCCACTACATACCGTTAAAGGCGGCCCTAGGTTCATTTTTCAAGGGGGGCCATTTTAAACTTTAAGTTCGTAAAATGCATGCACTATGTAACCTAATTGTAATAAACTAACTGATGATTAAATGCTTGATTAAAATGATAAGTGTAGAATTTTCTAAATTAGTAATTTTCATTTGATGCAGAATTAAAAAAGTTAATCTAAGCTTGAATTGCTCTCCTGAAAAATAAGAAAAAAGTAAAACAAAGAAATTACAAAAAATAAAAATAGTTAATAATTGTTTTACAATCACACTTCTTTATTCTTTGAAAGCCTAAAGAACACAATTTCAATTTCCGCTGCTTTGTTTTGGCAAATCTGTATATGACACAGCTCACATCAATGTTTATGTCTCTGTGAGTATGCAACAAGCAAAGTCCTGCTAACCTTTCTTCCCCCATTCTAGCTCTTAGCCACGTTTTCAAGCGTCGAAAGGTAGAGAAACTTCTTTCAGCAGAGGCAACGCTAACTGGTAGTGTTGTCAAAATTTTAAGTAATGCGTAAATAGTAGGATATACATCTTTGTCACAAGCTCTCATTGCATCTATGGTAGATGTGGGGAGCTTTTCTTCTTTTTTCCATTTCTCTCTCCATAGTGCTAGCTCACTTTCAATCAGAATAACACTCATTTGTGTCAGTCCTAAAATTGGTATGAACTTCTTTAATAAGTTTGAAGCTCGTTGTTTCTGATTCTGTTGGCTTTTCCTTATCGGGGGTTGGAATCAGTAATCGAAGGCCAAAACAATCAAAATTTTCTTTTGGAAATCTTCCTATTAGGTCTTCAATTACATTATTCAATAAAGGTATGTAAACCGAGATTCTAAAATACTCTTCTGGTATTTGAGTATTGTAGTTCTCAAAATGTTTTTGACGTCTAGCTAGGCGTGGAAGATTCAAATCAATTTCAAGCTCCGAACATATATCTTCAACCTCATTGAATAGAACAGAAAAAGATTCCACGCAGTCTTGGCGCTTCTTCTGCAAAAACGAAATTGTATCTTCAACAATGGACGCAGCTTTTCGCAAATCGAGATCAGGAGCCTGAAGTTTTCTACTTAGTGGTAGATTTTACTTCAAGACATCAATTTAAGGTACTAAAGCTGAAACAAACTAGACACTGCAAAGTGAGCATAGAAGAGAAGATGCATTAGAGGAAGTGGTTAGGTCCGACCAGTTTGAAATCGATTCAAGCGCTTCAATTATGTAAGGTAGAGCTTCGCGGAATTGAATAACACCATCATGCCTTTCAACCCAGAGTGTCTCACACAGTCCTGAAAGTTGTGTTCCCAAAAATTTACATAGATCTCGATTTCGTTTTTCTAAACAGTTCTTTAAAACAAGGTTTCTCTTTGCAGAACTACGTGTTGAAAAATAATTACCCTCCGCGCCATGGTTGCTTAGAAGAGCATGGTTGTTCCAAAAAGGGGCAGAAGCCCCCGGGAAAAAAGAAATCGTCGTTTGGGAGGGGGATGGTAACTACATGAGTACTTGTGTCTTGTGTTGTGTACTGCGTATTGTCTCGTGTGTTGTGTACGTAAATACATTTAAAACCAGGTTTTTTTTCTGAAGGGGGCTATAATTCGTTGTACTGTAAAGAAAAAATTTACGTTAATGAAACTGTGCTTAAAAATCTGTATTTTCACCGTTTTTTAAACTGGAGATTCTCAAAGAATTTTGGGATATTCGAAAGGGCTAGGGAGGAAGAGGGAACTCTTCAAGGGCGATGGGGGGGAGGGGGCATGGCCCCCTTGCCCCCCCCCCCTTGAAGCCGCCAATGCATACCGTGAAGACACTAAAATCAAGAAATAGTAATGAAGAAAGGGTACTTACGCCTTATACAATCGACAATTGGCGATACTTTTTATCGGCTACGAAATGATACACAATGAACAATTCCAGCATTTTTTTAAAAAACGAATGAAATTGATTTATATTTATAAAGAATTTCTTTCTGATTTCTAAATATTCAAATAAAAGTTCTTTTAAAAAATTAGTTATTTAAATATTAAAAAAAGAAAATGAGCAAAAACCCCTCAAATTGCGATCCGCTCAAAACGGGCCGATTTTGAGTATGACGTCAAGAAACACGAAAGGTTTGGTGACGTAATCCCTTCGCTAAGTTTTTTATGGTGAGGTTTCTGCCACAAAATGTCAGCTATATACTCTATGGTTTCTACTTAGTAGTTGCCGTTTCTCAAATATTTTTGGTCGCCTATTTTGTAGGTATTTGTTTTTTATTTAATTGCAAAAATGGAACCTGGTTTTGTAAGAGGCCAATCGGACAATTTGCCAAAAATTGACTCAACAATGATGGCTGTCTATTTCAGCAAGAATATGGATTTTGTAACAGCGGAAACCCATGGAGTAAAAGCCAATAGGTAAGATTACCTGTTTTAATTAACTTGAAGGGTTTTGTTGTGCTTGGAATAAAAAGTTTTGAGGGAAAATATCGGTATTTTTTCGTTGTTAATATCCAAGTCAGGTACGGATTCTGGCCAAAGTGATTTTTGCCAAAAAATGGCTGCCCACCAATTTTTTTTAATGACAAATGAACATAATTTGGCTTGGTTTTATGTAAACAATTCTTGGCGCCGAATCAATCATAGAGAAAAAAATCTTACTAATTTTTATTGACCGGAATTTACAATAACATTAAAATTGGATTTACTTTAGATATCAATACTTGTCACGGTCATAGCTATTGCATGAAGAACTTTTACAGAGATGTTTTTGCTAGGATTTACTATTTTCCAAAATACTAGCTGGTTTCTAGTGGTAGTTTCAACAGGACATTGCCTCAATTTAAGTGTCCAACGCAATGAAACAAATGTTTTTCCCACACAGTATTTCGTTGTGTTTCATAGGTCAACCAGAAGTCATTTATTAATTCAATGGAGGAATACTCGTCCATCAAATATATACTGGTTTTAAATAGTTATCTAATGTCGCAGAATTGAAATCTGTCAGACCCAATTTTTTTTTTTTTTTTTTTTTTTTCACTTTTGCCTCTCAGAATCTTCCCAATACGAAAGTTAACGTCCTTTTCATTTACCGAAGATTTTTTATTTTCAACTAACTGAACACCCGTGCTTCGCTGCGAAATTTTACCAAATGAAGTTTTTTAGCTAGCTGCGTTGCTCCTCCCAACTTTTGGTTGGTTGGCTGTTTTCAGATTATCTGGTGCCGTCAGTAACACGAGGGCTATAATACGCCGAAACATTCGTCATTAGACAAGCCAACATACATTTACAAACACCCATGCCTTACACAGGACTTGAACCCGCAACCTCGCGGTGTAGAAGCTAGCACGCTAACCACTATACCGTTTGATTTGCCCCCCAACTTTTGGCGCTTCGCTCACAGGAAGGTTCATTGCTTCGCAAAACCAAGCTCGCTTCGCTCGCTGAAAAGTTTATAATAAGCACAGGCTTACTTCACTCGTTGAAAGGTTCTTTGCTATGCAAGCATAGACTCGCTTAAGGCTCTTTTCACTCTATCCAATTTCCGTCGGACGACATAAAGTAAGAAAACAAAAATTATTTTAGTGGCGTGAAGAAGTGAATTGCTCCTTTCACAGTATCCGGCGACGTCAAAAAGTCAGACGACGGCGTGTAAGCAACCGTCGGGTGCTACTGAAACATCCGACTTTTTTTTCTTCTTACTTTTTGTCGTCCGACGGAAATCGGATAGTGTGAAAGGAGCTTAAAGGTTCATTGCTGTATAAGCAGAAGCTCGCTTCACTCTCTAAAAACTAATTGCTGCGTAAACCCTTAATATTAGAAGCTCCTCCCCTGTTCAGAAATAAAAATATTCTTCATTAATAACAATAATACAACACCCCTTTGAGAATATTTTATCATATGTTTGTGAAAAGTAAAATTAGAAGGCCAAAACTACTTATGTTGAAATTTTCAGAGCTCTAGACCTATTAAAAGTCGCTTTTTGTGAAAATTTTAATTAAAAAAATTACTTAAAAACAAATTAAAATATTAACATTCTTTTTGCCAAAAGTCCAATTAGAAGGCCACAACTACTTATGTTGAAAATGTCGGTACTCTAGCTTTATTAGAATTCGTTTTGTGAAATATTTGTTAATTAATTAAAAAAAAACTGATTAAAAAAAGCTAATCAAAATTTTAAAATTCAGAAAGCCAAAACTACTCATGTTGAAAATTTTTGAGCTGCAGCCCTATTAGATATCGTTTTGTGAAATATTTATTAAAAAAATTAATCAAAATTTTAAAATTCTGTTTTTTAAATGTCCAATTAGATGGCCATACTAGTTATGTTTAAAATTTCACAGATATCCTTATTGGAAATAGAATTGTAAAATACTTATAAATTAATTAAAAAAATAAATAAAAAAAAACTAATCAAAATGTTGATTTTTAATTTTTCAAAAGATCAATTAAAAGGATAAAACTACTTATGTTGAAAATTTCGGAACTGTAGTCTTGTTAGAAGTCATTAAAAAAATAAATTGTTAATTAATTTAATTAATTAAAAAATAACTAATACAAATTTTAATATTTTGTTTTCAAAAATCCAATTAAAAGGCTACAACTACTTATGTTGAAAATTTCAGAGCTGTATCTCTATTTGAAGTCACTTTGTAAAAAAAAAAAAAAATAATAATTAAAGAAGAACTAATTAAAATTTTGATATTCTGTTTGTCACAGGTACAATTAGATGGACAAAACTGCTTATGTTGAAAATTTCAAAGTGATACACCAATTTTAAATAGCTTTCTATAGATTCACAGATAGCTTATTTTATTAATACTAGGGGGCTCCGCCCACTGATCGCTTACGCTTGCCAACCCCCGAGATTGCTACTCAATTCCCCTTGGCTCGCTTCAAAGGGAGGCATTTAAAATATGCCCTAGCAAAAAGCTGTTTCTGTCGCATAATCAAAAAAATCCTTGAAGAGTATTATTGTGCCATGAAACTAAAATTTTTTGACTAATTATGATGAGATACAATACTTGCTTCATCATTATACAACTGCTTATGTCGAAACGCGTCAAGAAGAGACAGTGAGGCCAAATAGAAAGTTTTTGAAAAACAATAAAAATAAACAGCTTCATACACTTATTTAAAAAAATATCAGGTACTTCAATGAGCAATTAAAATTTACGGATTGGTTTCGTATGAAGCTCCTAAATAATTAAAGTTGCACTTCGAAATTTCTTAACGAAGCAATTATATATTTGTATACTTTTTTTGCGATACTTAAATAATACAATAAAAGGTCAATTATCAGGTCATCATAGCTATTTCGCTAAATGTTTTTCTTTTTTAATTTTATTTAAGATTTCGAAGCTGAGAGAGGGTTTTCATTCTTAATTTTGATAATTTTAAAGAAATGTAATTGCGTAATACCTGAATTTGCACTGATTAGAAATGAATATAAGCTAAAATTTATTATACGGGGCTTCTTGGCGACTTTTTGAAAGATGGTGATTTGACGCCGAATGTGGCAACCCGTCGACTTGGATTTCTGGGAACCCTAGTGACCGTTTGGATTCGACAATATGGGTTTTTAACGCCTTTTTGGATTTAGCAACACAGCCTCTAGGATTTATATTCAATTTGGCGACTTTTTTTATAAGTCGCAAAACGACACCGTAAGCTGAATAAATACATTATTATAAAAAGTTATCTTTTAAAAATTGCGGTTTATCCGGAATGCCGAAGTTCTTATTCATTCTACAGTAAGTTTTTAGCATAGAAACCTTAATATTCTTAATGGAAATTCCGTACTCAGTTTTTATCGGCATATATCCGGAAAACGTTCAAGTATAAATATACGTAAAACTTCCAAGTACGGTATGGATTCTTCTCAAAGAATTGTTTGCATAAACCCGCGCCAAATTATTTCAACCATAGACAGTTCACTTGTTATTAAAAAAGGCGATGACTCTGCTATTTGTTGGCGAAATTCTTGGCGCGGAATTTGGAGCTGGTTTGTCCAGAATTCTAATCCAAAAGAAATGTACACATCTTACAACTATTTATTCCGGCATCATCTTAAATATTAAATCAATAGTTTTAAATTGACAATAATATGTATCAGTGATAAGAAAAACAAAATATAGCGAATTCAAGTTGTTGACTTCTACCTGATGTATTGGTCAAATTTCAAAAGATATATTGTGATTGGCTGGATTGCTGAATTTGGAAATTCGTGCATAAAGTACATTTAGAAGATTTGTGATTGGTTGTTTGAAGTCGTTGCCATTCTGCTCACAGAAATACAGCCGAATTTGGGTGGCACGCAAGAGAATTATATATATAGATAGATTTAATATCCTTTAACAAAATGAATGTAATTTAAAAATGAACGCAATTCTTTTAATAAGATAAAAAAAATTATAACATTAAATTTCTTCCAAAATGCAAAACTGGAAAAATTGGCGGTTTCAAATTGTGCTATTCATATTGCATATCTTAATATTGGTTTGTGAAAAACGCGCAATTATTTTTAAAATATTCGTTCGGTCTTTTTAAAATTTCAAAAACATTACCAACAAATTAAAGAAACATATACATTGTATAGAAATGTTTCGATTTTAGAAGCACTTACCTTTGTGTTAATCCTGCTATATTCTGCACAATTCTTTCATCTGCAGCATCGCTTTTAGCAAAGCATTTGTGGTTAATTAGTAAAAATTATGTGAGAGAAAACAATAGTTTAATAACTAACAATCAAAATAATATACAAGGTGAAAACATTACCTTTGATTTACCCCTCTCTCCCAAAAAAAGGAAAACAAAGTATCGATGTATGTTGACACTGTTACAATATATTCTACTTTTGGAGATATACTATGACACGACTCTGATTTATCAATGGACAATTCCCGCATTTTTTTTATTTTTTTTTATTTTTTTATTCGATTCTAAATGTCTCGAAATGACCATTAACACAAAAATTTCTATTCTCCACGCTTTTTTTTCTTTTTCAAAAAATTTGCATTTTAAGTTTGCCTGTCAGATTTTTGCGGGAAAACGGATCTTTTTTTTTTTTTGCTTTTGCGACTCTATTGTGACGTCATCGTTTCCTAAATATCTCCATAGGTTACGTGGCGGTTGCAGCTGTTAAAACGTTATCATGGAAATTTCAAATACTTGTCTTCTCGTCCTTTCGTTTTCATATTATTTGATTGATTTTTTCTTAAAATGTCTAACATTTTCTACAAATATTGTATCGTGCCAATGTGCAAAAGCACAACCATAACAACTCCTGACAGAATTTTCATTCACGTACCACGGAATAAAATTACTCGAAAAAAGTGGTGACAAACGATGAAGAGGGACATTGAAAAGTATATGCCACTGTCGACAAAGACTGTACGTTATGTTTGTGAAGATCATTTTGAAATAAGTTACATTTATGATAATTTTTATATTAGGAAAATTAAAGAATGTTTGTTTTTAAGTTTAAAACAAGCTATTTGTTAGGAAAGCTATTCTACATTTTTGTAAACATCAAGTGCAAAGTAATGGGTCAAAATTGAAAGTCCGGTACTGATTCTGCGCCAAGAATTGTTTACATAAAACCACGCCATATTATGTTCACTTGTCATTAAAAAAATAGCGGGGCAGCCATTTTTTGGCAAAAATTACCTTGGCGCAGAATCCGTACCGGACTTAGATGTTGACAACGGTCCCCTTTAACGAAAAAATACCGATATTTTCCCATCAAACTTTTTATTCCAAGCACAACAAAACCATTCAAGTTAATTAAAGCAGGGAATCTTGCCTATTCGCTTTTACGCCACAGGTTTCCGCTGTTACAAAATCCATATTCTTGCTGAAATAGACAGCCATCATTGTTGAGTCAATTTTTGGCAAATCGTCCAGTTGGCCTCTTACAAAACCAGGTTCTATTTTTGCAATTAAGTAAAAAACAAATACCCACAAAATAGGCCATCAAAAATATTTGAGAAACGGCAACTACTAAGTAGAAACTACAGAGTATATATAGCTGAAATTTTGTGGTAGAAACCTCACCATAACAAACGGAGCAAAGGGATTACGTCACCGAACCTTTCGAGAGACTTGACGTCATACTCAAAATCGGCCCGTTTTAAGCGGATCACAATGAGGATTTTTTGCGCATTTTCTTTTCTTAATATTTAAATAACTAATTTTTTTAAAGAACTTTTATTGGAATATTTAGAATCAGAAAGAAATTCTTTATAAATATAAATCAACTTCATTTGATTTTAAAAAATGCGGGAATTGTCCTATGTCAAGTTTTACACTGAGAACATGTAGCACTACAGATAAAATTGGATTGCCAATAAGTAAAAAGAAGTAACAACAAAATTCTTTCAAAATTTTTATGTTTAGAGAATAACAGGATCAATGGTTGCCACTCACATAAATATGTCCATGTAGATGATGTAGAAATTTGCTCAAATCTTGTTTCAAAATACAGGGTGGCCAGGAAATAACTTTCCATGTTTAGCGGCATCTGCAGCTAAAACTAATGAACGAAATGAAATCATATTTTATATGCAGGCTAATGAAGGCATGGGGAGATGAATTCCACCAAAAAAAAAATTTAGTTCCAAAAGTTGCCGATAGGAGGAAATGTGGCGCTATCGGAACCGAAACACGTGAATAACTATAATGAAAGCATAGGAATTTGATTTTTCAGAATGTCAATACTATACAGTTATGAATAAATTATTGGAACACATAAAATAAGATTTTAGTCATTAACATTTGGGTCCCCTGGACGCCGAGTAACATTTTCAATATGCTGACCTTCCCGGTGTACAACATATTGCATCCGGTGAATAACGTTCTCTATAGCTGCGTGCAAACTGTCTGGATGTTCGCAACGGCCCGTCTTATGCTCTGCTTCAACACATGCAAGTTTGGAATGCCACCAGCATACACAATGGATTTAAGGCACCCCCATAGCCAAAAGTCATATGGGGTGATGTCCGGGGAACGGGGCGGCCATTCCGTCTGAAAATATTGACTATTGACTCTGTCATTACCAAAATTCTGGCGTAAAAGGAACGATGAATATGTGGCCGAGCTCCATCTTGCATAAAAAGGACTAAGTTTAAGCATTGTCTTTGCTGCAGTTGCGGAATAACGAAAGTTTGTAGCATTTTTCCAAAATTTTTCACCTTTGATGGTGCAGGTAATAGGTCCTGCCTGAGTTTTATGTTCTCAAAAAAGTATGGTCCTATTATAAAATTAGCCGTGAAATCGCACCACACGGTTACCTTTGGGGAATGCAATGGCATTTCTAGCATCACTGTGGGTCGCTCACATGCCCAAATACGGCAGTTCTGAGTATTAACAGATCCATTCAGATGAAAATGAGCCTCATCTCCCCACAATACTTTCCAAGGCCAATCATTGTCGATCTCTATTCGGGCAAAAAAATTTCAACGCAAAAGTTAGGCGCTTATCGTAATCTGTTATTTTTAATTCTTGCACACGACTGATCTTATACGGATAGAAATGCAGTATTTTACGCAAGATTTTCCATACAGTAGAATAAGGCATATCGGTTTGACGAGCAATTGCACGAGAGCTTGGACCACTGCTGGTTCTTTTGTCGTCGAACACCGTTGTAGCAACATCTGTTACTACATCTTCTGGTACTGCTTTTCGTCCTCTGCCAGCTCTAAGTCCAAGCTATCCAGTTTCCTCGACTTTTTTAATCATCGCTTTTACTGCTGCAGCAGACATGGGACCTTTACGCAGGTTATGAAGTTTTCAAAATTCCCGCAGAGCCACCACAGCATTACACTGTCTAGCGTAGTACAGTTTCACTAGCAAAGCACTTTGAGGTAAAGTAGGTCGCATATCACCAACAGTCAATGAAAGAATCGCTGTTTGGACGTTTGCTCTTTTCTTTTTAAAGGGAATGCGTTGCGCTGCTGTCATGTACGCATTAGAATTTTGCATAATTGCCATCTCGATATGTAAATTTCCTCAAACGTACGTACAAGTAGCGCCAAAATCTCACCTAGCGGCAACTTTTGGAACTATTTTTTTTTTTTTTTTTTTTGGAATTCATCTCCCCATGCCTTCAATAGTCTGTACATAAAATATGGTTTCATTTCATTCATTAGTTTTAGCTGCAGATGCCACCAAACAGGGAAAGTTATTTCCTGGCCACCCTGTATTTATACTTTCCATGGTTTAATAGTTGCGTCTGATTCCAACTTAAATTCGAAATTGATCTTTATTTCTCAGTAAAATTTACAAAACTTGAAATAAGATCACGTTTTGGTGTTCAACTGTAAGAGTAGCAGGTTATAGGTGATAAGTATTCCTACAGAACTAAACAGAAAATCAGTTGTAAACTTAAATATTCCCCACGCACTGAGTACTAAGGGTACTTTTGCATCTACAAACCGTAATAACATCTTGCCATATTCGCCCGTGTTCTCCGACAAGCTGAGGTGAAATGCCGCCTCCTTCACTTGCACACGAACTGCTTCCTCGTTTTGTTTCACTTTCGAAGCTAGCACTGTTACTATAAAGAACGAGATACTTTGAAGTGACTTGAATAAGGTACTTTCAAAATTAAAAACGGGATCGTTTTGATTATAAAAACCAAGAACCATAGCCAGGTAGACGAAAGTCAAACTGAACTTTGAAGCAATGATCCAGAATACTTGTAATGATAGCGCTTGTTCCGTGAGTGTGGTCAACTGATGAATATTTTGGTAACTGTTGACAAAGGAACAGACAGCATTTCGCAGGTTTTCATTCTTGAACAAAGAGTCAAGTTGCTTGCCGCTATTCTTGATCATTCGACTTAAGTAATAACTCCAAGAAGCGTAGAAAACTGAAAAGAGCAACGGAATGACGTTGAAGTACATTCTTGTCAGAAAGATGTAAGCTGAAACAGCTATGATTTTAAATACAGGTCTACAGTTTAGTTCAAATCCAAGAGTTAAATCTTGAAACCAGCGATTCGTCGAAGCATTATCAGTAGACAATGAATTAAATGTAATTCCAAAGATGATCATGCAACAAATCAAAACTGAAATCGTTATTATGTTAACGACCAATCTGTATTTATTTAATTTGTGCTGCTTTTCGAGATTTTCAATACTTGTCATTAAATATTGCAAGCGAGTTCGTTTTAAATGAAAAGCACACCAATTTGATGCTATACAAAATCGGTGAATAATCACAAAAATGGTAAATTTAAGGCATGCGAACTCCGATTTGCATTTAAATACTTCCATTACATTAATAACTAATACAAATACAAACAACACACATGTCAGAATAATTGAGATTGCACGCGCAATATTAAAACACTTGTTTTTGTAACCTAATTGAATACCTGGTATTGCCAGAGCATATATTAATTTTCGGAGTACGTTGCGCCTTTGAAGTATTTTCATTGTAGTTTTCAGCATAATAAGCAGGAAGGAAAATTTTAGTTACATATAGTTATCAATGAGTTTTTCTATAAGAGGAAAAATTGCTTTAAATATAATATATATTACACGTTTGGATTTCTTCTATTAAATAGAGAAAATTTGGTGGTCATTATCTCTATTTAAGTGATAGGTACTGAAATTTATTAACTTTATCTCCTACGAGAACATATTTCTTAATAAAGATAATGAAAAATCATTATATCCATAAAATGATTCGTAGAAGAAAGATTGAAAGCAATCAAATTTTTCTCTTTTGTTGCATATTGAATTTTCGGCAGTATAAAATTTAAAGTTATTATATTTTGTTTCCTCTTGACAAGTTTTAGTAAAAATTTGATAAACATGGCGTGACTATTACACAACCGAACAAAGAGATCAAATTAATATTTTTAAACTAAGAAATATACAAAACACGCATCAACATATTTCACCTGTAGACTGTAATATCTTAATATTCGTTTGTGAAAAACACGCAATAATTTTATAACCATTCATTCGGTCTTTTTAAATTTTTTAAAAACATTGCAAATAAATAAAAGAAACATGTAAATTGTATAGAAATGTTTCGATTTTAGAAGCACTCTTCTTTGTGATAATCCTATACTATATTATGCACTTCTCTATTTGCTTCTCTGCTTTTAACAAAACATTTGCGGTTAATTAGTAACAATTACAAATGTGAGTGAAAATACAATATTTTTATTGCTGAAAACCAAAATAATATACAAAGGTAACAATTTTTTCTTTCATTTACATTTCTCTACCTAAAAAGGAAAATCATATATCGAAGTAGTTGACACTGTTACAATATATTTTACTTTTAGACATATACTATGACACGATTCTGATTCATCAATTGCCAAGTTTTATGCTGCGATCAAGTTCCACTACGAATAAAATTGGACTGCCAATAAGTAAAAAGAAGTCACAAAAAAACTCATTACAAGGTTTTAAGTTAGAGAATAACAGAGGATCAATGATTGCCATTTGTTTAAATATGCTCATGTAGGTGAAGTAGAAATTTACTCAAATCTTCTTCCAAAATGTTTATACTTTTCACAATGAAATTAATATTTAAAAGTCTGATTTTCATCAATGCATTTAATACCATGAATTACATTATTCTAATTGTTGCGTCTGAAATAGATCTGCATTTCTTAGTAAGTTACACGACTTGAAATAGGATTACGTTTTGGTGTTCAACTGTAAGAGTAGTAGATTATAGGTGATAAGTATTCCGACAGAACTAAACAGAAAATCAGTAGTAAACTTGAATATTCCCCACCCACTGAGTACTAAGGGTACTTTTGCATCTACAAACCGTAACAACATCTTGCCATATTCGCCCGTGTCCTTCGACAAGCTGAGGTGAAATGCCGCCTCCTTCACTTGCACACGAACTGCTTCATCGTTTTGTTTCACTTTCGAAGCTAGTACTGTTACAATAAAGAATGAGATACTTTGAAGTGAGTTGAATAAAGTATTCTGAAAATTGAAAACTGGATCGATTTGATTATAAAAACCAAGACCCATAGCCAGGCACACGAAAGTTAAAGTAAACTGTGAAGCGATGATCCAGAATACTTGTGCAGATAACGCTTGTTCCGTGAGTGTGGTCAACTGATGAATATTTTGGTAACTGTTGACAAAGGAACAGACAGCATTTCGCAGGTTTTCATTCTTGAACAAAGAGTCAAGTTGCTTGCCGCTATTCTTGATCATTCGACTTAAGTTATAACTCCAAGAAGCGTAGAAAACTGAAAAGAGTAGCGGAATGACGTTGAAGTACATTCTTGTCAGAAAGATGTAAGCCGAAACTGCTACGATTTTATATAGGTGTCCACAATTTGGTTGAAATCCGACTGTTAAATCTTGAAACCAGCGATTCGTCGAAGCATTATCAGTAGACAATGAATTAAATGTAATTCCAAAGATGATCATGCAACAAATCAAAACTGAAATCGTTATTATGTTAACGACCAATCTGTATTTATTTAATTTGTGCTGCTTTTCGAGATTTTCAATACTTGTCATTAAATATTGCAAGCGAGTTCGTCTTAAATAAAAAACACACCAATTTGATGCTATACAAAATCGGTGAATAATCACAGATATTGTAACTTTAAAGCATTCGAAGTCCGATTTGCATTTAGACACATCTATTACATTAATAATTAATGCAAATACAAACAACACACATGTCAGAATGATTGAGATTATACGCGTAATATTAAAATACTTGTTTTTGTAACCTAATTGAATACCTGGCATTCCCAGAGCATATACTAATTTTCGGAGTACGTTGCGCCTTTGAAGCATTTTCGTTGTAGTTTTCAGCATGAGAAGTAGAAAATGGAATTTTAGTTACAAATATAGTTAAAAATCCTTTTTTCTATAAGTGAAAAACTTTCTTTAAATATAACATAAATTTCACGTTTGGATTTTTTCCATTAAAAAGCGAAAATTTGGCTGTCATTATTTTTACTTAAGTCTTTTTTGTACTGATATTTACTAACTTTAACTCTTAAGGACACATATTTTTTTAATAAAGGTAATGGAAAATCGTTATATCCATAAAATGATTCGCAGAAGGAAGAAAGAAAGCAATCAACGTAATCTTTTTTGTCGTATATTGAATTTTCGGCAGTATACAATTTAAAGTGATTATATTCTGTTTCCCCTTGGCATGTTTTAGTAAAAAAATTGATAAACGTGGCGTGACTGTGGCACTACCGAACAAAAAGTTCAAATTAGTCTTTTTACACCTAGACATTTACAAAGCTTGTATCAACAAATTATAACAATTCATTTTCTTACAATGCATTTCTTAAATAAGTGTCTGCATTCTTTACAAAAACGCCTTGATATATCATATATGACCTTCCTTGACTTTTGCACAAGTTCGGTACTAACTATGAACTCCTTCCATCACATAAAAAAAGCAGAAGGCAACAAGGAGAAAACATGAAAATAATATTTTTAAAAACTTTAAAAGAAGTAAGTACGGACATCTCAGACATCTAGTTACGTACGTAAAATGACAACCTATAAAAACCTACGGTGCTACTTATTGTTTAGTCTGTCTTAAGTTTCCAAGATAAAGAAAGATAATTGAAAAGATCTGATAAATGTGTAAAATGTTTCCATGATAAATACAAATTTTAAATGATGCATTATTGTTAAACAATTTAAGAAATGATTTAGAAAAATATATTTTGGCAATGTAATTTTACTTGTTTTTAACACCCCCATCATCGAAATTTGCGTAAAAATTTGCTAAGAAAGTACAGAGAAAAAAAAAACTTTTTTTAGCAATGATAATTGTTTTATCCCTACAGAGAAGTAATCTGGTCACTATAAACAGAACAATTAAAAAATTAGGGAGGTGCTACATCGAACAGTTTTCAATTACACTTAATGTTGGTTACTGCATTTAAATTTATCATAGATTGGTGTAATTTACTGGTTTCATTATCATATTTTTACTATTTAAAAAAATAGCGATATTTTTGGCGATACTTATTACATTGAAAAGAAAAACACTGCCAAAAACGGCGAAATTTGCGATATGGTTTTCGATATAAAATATTATTCTTTCTTGTAAGGTCAACAGACAAGAAACAGTCGTTGATGGGCGATGCTCAAAGGAAGAAAACTCTGCGTTTAAGACATTCTTTTTCATCTTTTTACACCTTTATCTCCTTTTTACTGAAATTTCGGAAGAGAAGATGTTTAGAACACCTTATGAGGCATTACCACAGCGATTTTGATCAAAATCGTTAGATTCGATTTTTGGCAATCGCTGAAAAACGTAAATTCTTTCAATGGAATATATATATTTCGAAGTCAACATAAAATTAACACGATTTTTTTGCCGAAATCAGTATTATTTCGAAACACGGGTAGTTGAACTTCTTTATATTTCCTCCATTAAACACCACTACTAAGCGCGTATAATCAATCTTAATTCATATTGTTAAAATAAAACTAACATTTTAGCTTATGTATTACAATTAGCTTACATAAAGGCTATTTAGATTCCAGTATTAAATATTACTTAAAAAAAAGTACTTTTTATTTTCTTTATATAAATAAAAATGTTAATAGGAATTTTTTTTTAGTGGCCTTCTATCTAATATAGAAGGCAATTAAAAAATGTAACGCAACTATAATATACCATATACCATTCATGAATATTTCATGTAAATTTGGCATAGAAAAAATAAATAAAATTTGCATGTAAATGTAACTAAATTTAACGAAACTAATGAAGTAAAATAAATGGTATAATAAACTATAATATTGCTAATAATAAATAAACTGTAATAAATGACAATAAATAAGCAGCAGTAAATGAGAATAAGCAATAAATCTCTTAATAGTAATACCATGACAATCATCATAAAAAAACTGTGTTTTGAACTACATTTTAAATAAAGATGAAAAATATCTACTTCTTTTAAAAGATTAATACATTACCTAGCAAAATTTCTGCTTAAAAATTTATAAGAGTTGAGATTACTTTATCTCAAATTTCATCAAGGTACGAGGAATTTCTCTTGTTGACTTTGATACAGCAATAAATTCTGTTTAACGATATTAAACTTACAAATTTTTCTAGAAAATGTAACCTATAACTTCTTTATACGGTCGCGAAAAAAGACTATTTTTATTGGCGAAATAGCGTCCTGACATTGAGCAATAAAGTAACTTTTTGCAAAGCTATGAATGAATAATATTGATAATGGAACTCACCTGAAAGAATGTATCATATTCCCCAAAGGAAGTTTTGGATATCAACATTTCCATCAATTCCTTAAGGTATATGTTCTAATTCTTTCTACAATAAATAGCATTGACACAAAAATAAGTGGAATCTAAACAAAAGAAACATCTTTAAAAAAAAGAGTACAATTCTTGTTTGTTTGGCCGCAAAAAATAGTGAAAGCATATATATATTTTTAATATAGCTAAGTTCAACACTATTGAAACAGTGTAAATTTCCCTAACACGGCTTTTTGTGGTTTTGCCTTTACAGCAATGACTCAACTTTTAAGTTTTAAATTGTCTCAAAAGGCTCAACTGTCCAATCATATCTGGCAAAGCCACACTCATATTCGTGAAATTAATACCATTTTATGTTGTTGAACTTGGCCTTACATATGATTTAACCATTTTTTCATTGGCGAGCATTAGAGAGCAGAAGGCTATGCCATCCCAGCCAACACCACCTAAAGACAAGGCCTTACCACTTGTTTTGTGACGTCATCACGAGAAGTTGGACGGTTTACGTTCATTGCGGTTTCATTATTTAGCATAGTTTGAAAACAACATGAATAAGTTTTTTTGTTCAGAGAATTCATTGCTAAATTTCAAATTGTTATACAGCATTCAAATATTCAATGTTTTTCATTCGATTTTCAATTACTGAAACAAATATTTCCCAAGATAAAAGGTTTTAAAATAAAATTATATACAACACAAAAAATTTATATTTTTTGGCATTTACATATTTATTAATAGTGTAAATTTTATTTAAGTTTTTATCACACATATAATATATTGAATTTTCATATCAATTGAATTGTTTACATATAAAAAGAACAAGGAACTGGGTTTAGAGTAATCAACTTTTTATTTACAATATTAACACATACAACACACACATTATTAACTTAACAGATATATTACATACCTGCCAACATTGGCATTTTCAAATTAGTGCAATTTTTATGGAACAAATCATTAGTTAATAGGTCTTCAAAATGCTTACAAATAATTTGAAGTTTGGAGAACAACTGATTTCTATCATTACAATTATAGTTATTTAAATTCTCAATTAAAGTGGAATTTTTTTCACAGCTGTTGACATTTGAAGGTATGCATATTTCCTTTAATTTTGTTATATGAACATTATCAATATAAATATTTAAAGAAAGTTTATCATCTGCTACTATTGATTTTGTAAAAAGAGGTTCTGGGTTTAAAATTAATTAAAACAATATCAATATTCCAGATTCTTTCAAATGAGACCACCCATCAGGTAAAGAAATGTTATTTACTTTTCACAGAGTTCTTCGAATGATGAAAATGTCATCCTTGCTTGCTTTTCCTTCATCTCTTGTAAACTTTCAGCAATTGCTTTTTACAAATTAAAGTTCACAATCCACTCTTGTTTTTTAACTAAGCTTTCTCTGATGTATAAAGTAGATGATAAATAAGAAGGGCAGTTAGGGAAAATAGTTGGCACAGTATTATTTGTCAAGCGAGGGTACTTCACCGGAGCAGTCTCCTGTCTTGCTGTCAAAAGCCTCAGTAATTCTGCGTATATACTCATTTTGGAAATGTAGAATACACACCTAGGAATATATATATATATATACTTAAAATCAAGAAAAACAAGCGTAAGCATTCTTAAAATAGTTGAGTTTTTCGATAAATTATTTTAAGAAGAGGGGAAATAAATTATATATACAAAATAAATTATACCGTTTCCAAGATGACATTTGACATTAAAAAAATTGACATTTTTTGGCGAAAATCACATTGGCGCAAAATTCATACTGGACTTGGAATTTCAAACCATATTTTAATTTTTTTACTACGGAATTATCGGTCAACAATTAAAAATAAAAGGTTAATTGAGTTAAAAAAAAAATAGTAGAAATGCACTACAGGGACTTGGCTATTTTTAGTAACTATTTGGAGCTTAAATAAACAGTTAAATACTAACTAGGGGGCTTCGCCCCCTGCTCGCTAACGCTCGCCAACCCCCAAACGCCTCGCTGCGCTCGGATTGAGCGGCTTTGCCGCTCGAATTTGTGGTTAAAACATCTTGCTGCGCTCGAATAGGTTTGCCAGCCATAAAAAATTTAACCAAATTTTTATAAATTTAATGTAAGGCCTAATAGAGAAAACACCCAAATTGCAAGTTTCATAATAGAAAGTTAAATATACTATAAGCCAACATTCTGACTTAAAACTTCATTAGCTATGCCCTTACATTGAAGTCCTAATATTTTTTATTTATTCTGATAAGTCGCCCCGTTAGAGAACGAAGTCCAACGCGAAGCATTTTCTGGATAGAAATACTTCAAAATAATAATTACTCTAATACAAAAATGTTTCAGAAAAACAGAAAAAATCAACTTTGAAACGAAGAGTTTAAAAAGAGCTTTAAAATTAGCAACGGGTTTGTTGTTTCCATACGTAAGGATAGCTTTAAAATTAGCAACGGTTGGTTGAACCCCCGAGCAGCGGGTTTGTTTACTTAAGGATGTTGCCATTCTTATATTCAAAATCATTGAGGCTTTGTAGTAGCTTAATGATGAAAAATATTGAAATTTAACTAATTAATAAAGTGTTAATAAATTATTTTGGCACGTTTTGGCAAATCTACAGCTTATTTCCTTTAAAATGACACCTTGATCATTGAAATTGGTTGAGTAGTTTAGGCGGACGGACTAACCCCAAAAAACGTATTGCCTATTAAATATATAGATTATGGTTGCTATAAAACTGTTTAGAACACATTTAGTGTTATAGTTTAATTAAATTTAAAAAGTTAAAAACATTTCGGATAAAAACTTACAAAAATTTATTATTAAAAACATTTATATAAGGTCAATACGCCCAAGATTTGTACTTACCCTTGAATATTTTGAGGGTTTCAATCCTTTTCTGGTAATGGATTGGATCCATTTGTGACGCAGTTCCGTATCTTCGGGAAACTTAAAAATGGACACTTTGCTGTCTGGGTTGCGATTTCCACTACAACTAGTTACACAACAGGCATCATAGATGGCATTCTTCTCAATAAAAACGATAAATAATAAGGGTTACTCAATTACAAGTCTGTTGAAAGCTATAAATAAAAACGCTGACAAATATCTACCAACAAGCATCACAACGCCATTGCTAAGCCTAAATACGAATGTGCTCTGCTGCTGACATCGGAATGAAGTAAAGAAACTAGATCTAGCTAGTTCAGTATAACTTCTTGTGATGACGTCACGACAACCAGAAGTGAGAGTGATTGGGCCTTGTACTTTAGGTGGTGTTGTCCCAGCTCGTTTATGCTTGTCAACTCCCAAGAATTATTTTGTAAATTTAAAAAAATCAAGTCTTCTGCTTGTTAACACTAGCCAAATACCGAATGTAATTCATTAAGGAGCTTGCTACCCCTTATAAAATATCGACCCCCCCCCCCCTAAAAAATCATAAAAATATAGCTTTTCTAATTTTTTTTTTTTTTTTTTTAATTTTATTTTGAAGCCTTCTCTTTGTTCTAAAAATTTATGAACTGATTCGATAACTACAATAGCATAATGATTATGTTTTTACTTTCAATTACCCATATGTTTACATAGGATAATGAAAGTATAGCATTCGGTCAAAAAAAATTTAGATTTTTTTTTTGCATTTCACCATATTTTAGAACATCACGATTTTAAAAAAGTGAAATAAAAAAAAAAAAAAATGTTCGTCTGTGTGTCTGGGGCCAGCATAACTCCCTAGAAAATTGACCAACAATGTTCAAATTTGGTGACCATGAGACCTACTGTTTTCTTCAAAATCGCGCATGCGGATAAGGTAGCTGCCATTGAAAAAATCATATTTTTCAATAATTGCTAATAAAAACTAATGATATTGATCAAAATTGCTGTGGTAATGCCTCCTAAGGTTTTCTAAACAACCAAACCTCCGAAATTCCCTTAAAAATGCTGTAATGGCGTAAGAAGTTGAAAAACGAATGTCTTCAGAACAGAGTTCTTTTTCCCTGGTCATTGCTCATCAATGATCGTTTTTTCTCTTCTCCTCAGTTTCATTTATAAGAAAGAATAATATAAGAATTATCGAAAAGTATATCACCAAAATTACCACTTTGAAGGAGGATATTTTTTTTTTTTTTTTTTTTGTAATAAGAGTTATCGCATAAAATATTGCTAAACTGGCCATTTTTTTAAATTGAATGATGAAAATATATAAACGATAAATAACACCAATCCACGTCAGTATAATAGTGTAATTGAAAGCTGTGCGATGTTCCAAACCCCTAGTTTGTGGAGAATCATAGCTGCAATTTAGTCTGGGCGCTAATGTCGAAAAAAAATGGTCCGCCACTTCATGATGCAAACATGTGGGTGGTGTCATTCGCTTCGTATGAATGCGTAGAAAATGAAATCCGATGGTTGGTATCTGGCATCCCGGTATAAGTGGCACTACAGTCGAAAATCCAAAATGTCTGCCTCCGTACCACCTAACTTACGTTTTTACCGAATAATGGCTTCCCAGCTCATTTTTTCAACTTATTGACAGTTAGAAAACTTGTAGGAAATAAAATTTCCTTTCCAATGATATATAACACATGTATGTTAGGTCGAATTACAAAATTCAAAATGGTCGCCGCATCGCGATCTTAAGTACGTTTTTCAGGTTGGTTGGTTGGTTTGTGCGTTCAATGACATATACTTGTTCACAATAATGGTTAATCAGGCCGGGACCTGGAACTTAACGTGGATTCCGAACCACAAAGAACATCCATGCCTAACTCGGGATTCGAACCCAGCACCCTTAGCATGCGAAGCCCGAGAGCTAACTACACAGCCATCAGGTCAGTTATAAATGAAGACTGGGATTTGCACTATACATGATTTCATAAAGTATTTATTTGCCTTTGATCGACTAAACTATGTAAGAATGATTCCACTGTACTTCATGGATATGTAAAGATTTAATAACAAGCATACAACTACAGTGGGTAAAAAAAGTCTCCGTACGGAAGCCAAAGTTACAAAGAAATTAGCATTATTTCTAATCTTTTGCTTCATATCTTCAGTAACTACTGAAATATGTTTAATTCGATTCTTTAAAGTAAGTTTATCATAAATGTCTGCTGTTACAAAACGCAGCAAGTATTTAAATTGAAATATTTAGGAGATGTTGCTAAGTGCCATGCAAAAAAAGTTTCCGTACGCAATATGAAAATTAATTCTGACGTCTTCCACAACAGACTTGCAGTAAATTTTCAATACTGAGGTGTAAGCAAGTGTCAAGAAGACATAATTACAGCAATAGTTTAATTTTAGCTTGTAGCTAATCGTCTTAAAATGGAGTTCCTAAATCTATTCGTGAATTGGTGATTTAGTTATGAAATATTGGATTAGCTATGAAAAAAATTGGCGAAATCTTTAATAAATTGAAGTCTAATCTATATATATAATTCTCTTGAGTAACGTCCAAATTTGGCTGTATTTCTGTGAGCAAAATGGCAACGACTTCAATCACCAATCTTCTAAATGCACTTTATGCACGAATTTCCAGCCAATCACAATATATCTTTTGAAATTTGACTAATGCATCTGGCAACAGCAACAACTTGGATTCGTTGTATTTTGTTTTTCTTATTACAATCTTCAGATAGAAATTATTGCCTATTTAAAACGTATTGATTTAATAGTTACGATGATGCAAGAATAAATAGATCCAAGATGTGTACATTTCTTTTGGATTAGAATTCCGGATAAATCAGACTTTTCGGAAAAGTTATCTGCTGGAACATGTTCCGGATGTCGCCGGGTTACATTCAGCGCTAAATCGCCAATTAAAAAAAAATCGCTAAGAGGCTTTGTGCAGTAAATCTGAACCTATACTCATCATTAATCAGTGCAAATTCAGTTATTACGAATTAAAAACTATCAAAATAACGAATAAAACCACCCACTCAACTTCAAAATCTCATATGAAAATTTAAAAAAAAAACTATTGGCGAAATATGGCTAATTTTCTCGCCAAATTTGATTTTCAAAAAATTCCGGTTGATTGAATGCTGGATAATTGGCCTTTCACTGTTTTATTTTATTTTCTAAGTATCGCAAAAAAGATTAAGTGAACATATGATTGCTTCGTTAAGAAATTTTCGATAAGCAACTTTAATTATTTTGGCGCTTCATACAAAACCAGCCTGTAAATTTTAATTGTTCAATGAAATAACCGATCTTTTTAAATATATGTACAAAACTGTTTATTTGTGTTGTTTTCCAAGAACTTTCTACTACGTTGCCACACTGTCCCTGCTTAACGCGTCTCGACAGCAACAGAATAATGACGTGGCAAGTATTCTGACTCTTCATAAATAATAAAAGGATCAGTTTCATGGCATTATGCAGCTGAAATAGCTTTTTGCTAGGGCATATTTTAAATGCTTCTCTTTAAGGCGAGCAAAGCGAGCCAAGGGGATTGCATAGCAATACAGGGGGTTGGCGAGCGTCAGCGAGCAGGGGACGGAGCCGCCTAGTACAATATATTATTGAAAGACACCGATGTGCTTCAAATTTTTGAGGATAGAGATCCTTCAGGAAAATTTTCAAAGCTAAAACGCTTGCATAAAGAAAATATCCTATAGTAAGGTTCAAGATAATCTGAGAATAAGTGCACTTTAAGTCGCACATAGCTTAAAAATTGAAAAACAACAACATTGAAGTGACATCTCAAACGGTAAGAAATGTTATTAAAATAACGGGTTTGAATACACTTGCAGCCCGTAAGAAGCTATAAGTACCTGTAACATGAAAAGCGCATCAACTTTGCAAAGTCCTTTTTAGTGATGAATTAAAATTAAATATCCAAGGGTCATATAATCGAGTTATGGTCATGAGAAAACGAAATCATCAAATGTTAACTTATAATTTAAGTGGAACTGTCAAACACGGTGGAGGAGAAGTAATGGTGTGGGGGTGTATGGAGCTGCTGGTATAGGCAATTTACGTTATATAGAAGGAAATAAGCATAGGTACGTGTATCTTGAAACTCCAACGCAAAACGTCTTAACCAGTGCACATAAATTATCGTTTGGGAATTGTCTTCAATGTTTTTTAACAATTCTTAAGCCATGTGCGACATCAGGTGCATTTATTCGCGGATTGTATTGAACCTTTTTATAGGATATTTCTTTTATGCGAGCGTTTTAGCTTTGAAAATTTTCCTGTACGATCTCTATCCTCAAAAATTTGAAGCACATCGGTGTCTTTCAATAATATATTGTACTAGATTTCAATTCATTAAAGATTTCGCCAATTTTTTATACATAATCCAACATTTCCTAACTGTATCACCAACTTAAGAATGGGTTTAGAAACTCCATTTTAAGACAATCAGCAACAAGTTAAAATTAAGCAATTGTGGCTATCATGTCTTCATGACACTTGCGTATACTTCAGTATTGAAAATTTACTGCAAGTCTGTTGTGAAAAACGCCAGAATTAATTTTCGTATGGCGTACGGAAACATTTTTTGCATGGCACTTAGCAACATCTCCTAAATATTTCAATTTAAATTCTTCCTGCGTTTAGTAAAATCACACTTTTATTATAAACTTATTTTAAAGAATCAAATTAAACATATTTCAGTAGTTACTGAAGATATGAAGTAAAATGTTAGAAATTATGCTAATTCATTTGTAATTTTGGCTTTCGTATGGAGACTTTTTTTACCCAATGTATATGGCAAAGAAAGTGGGTAATCAATGAAACCAAAATACCGTTTTGCGCTTTAGGAGCCGATGAAGCGCTGGAGCATCAGAACAGATGACTTAAAGTCCAAGGTGAACTTACAGACATCACTCTAAACGAAAATGCTCGGAGAAGATTCTTTCTAGCAGAGGAAGGTCACAATAATTGCTGCAGCAACCGGAGCAATGATTAAAAATGCCACCCTCAATGCAAAGTGTCACCATGAATATTGTCTATTGGTTCGCAAGCATCAAGATCAAAACGATTAAAAGTTGATAGAGGGTTTTAAATCGACAGCCAACCCTTTTAAATGCAACACAGAACATGTTATACACCTGGTGACTAAGCAAGTTCTTCCCGATGACGTTCAAAAGGACATGTGTAGAGTTGCTGACACTGGTGAGAATCTTTACAAATTCATTGAGGAACTCATTAAAATGATCAAGCTGCCAACAGAAGAATCAGTACCATCAAAGCCTTCAGCACAGTTTTGGGCACCAATGTAAAAGGTGAAACTTAAGCCTGCAGTTGAATGTTAATGTTAAAGTAACATTGAAGGAAAATGTATTTTTTTCCCCCTTCAATATTTTCTATCAATTTATAGATATTTTCTTGACTGGTGATTGCAACAAGAAGTCGGTGTGATATAGATTTGAAGGCCACTTTTTGTCGTTATGAATTCTCATTATTGTCACTTGCTTTGTTTCCATTATATGGATGTATGCATTACTGATCATAAAAAAGCAAGCTTATGGGTATCCTGGAGAAGCTATCTCAAAATCTATACCCTTCATCTAATGAGAAAAACGAATTCTTACACAATTCATTTCCAGTAAATGAAGCGTTTCAAACTGTTGCAGTAGTTGATGGAATGCAGAGCTGCATTTCATTGACAAACCTTAGACTGGCAAGACTTGTGAAGAATTTGCAGATCACTTTGTCAGACAAATGTCAAAGAAGTTTGGTATGTACAAAGAGGTTCAGATATTATTTGACACCTACAAATAGAATTCGCTGAAGTCATCAACAAGGGTGAAACGTCAGGGTAAATCGGTCCCTATCCAATACAAAGTGCACTCATCAACAAACATCCTTAAATTAACCATACACCAGTTACTTTTGCTCGAAATAAATAAGGATGAACTGACAGAATACTTGGCATCAAAGATTACAGACTATGCAGTCAAGAATTAAAACAATTTGTTTGTAGTTGTAGAAATCATGCAAATGCAAGCCGTATGGACGTGTCATGTCTTGAAACCACGCAGGAGGAAGCACATACTAAAATAATTTTGCACAGTATACTTGTTGCTTCCACTGGCATTAGAAATACTCCCCAGACATATGTATTAGTACTTGCTCTTTGGAGATATCCAATGCTTCCAAGAGAATCCACCAATATAGCAAACAGCATTAGCAGTAGCAAACGGTTAATTCATCTTCAGCCCATCTATAACATACTAGGGCCCAATAAGGCTTCAGCACTACCAGGACTCCACTTCCTTTCTGGAACTGATATAACAGGATCATTTTCTAGAAATGAAAATATTATACGGTGGAATGCTTTTTATGCAGCTAGTGATGACATTATAGCTGCACTGGGCTTTATGGGTCATTCTGAAACCATTTCCACAGAAATGTTACAAATGTTAGAGGAATTCGTTTGTCTGGTGTATGTACCGCGAACCAAAATAAAAGACATTGGGGAGGTAAAATGGTGGCTCTTCACTAAAAACCAAAAGACTGGGGAACATCTTGCACCTACAAAAGCATCTCTCTATCCAGGTATTTTGCGTGCACACTACTAAGCAATGATTTGGGCACAAGATACTCCGACAGCATCCTGGCATAACTATCGATGGTCATAACTCAACCTATTGATTTTGGCTGGTCGCTTGTGGATGGGGAGTTTGAGCCTATTACGTGTACAGAAACTTGTGCTTCTTCGGGGGCTTTTAGAGTTGACTAAGTGTTCCTGTCTGAAGCGTCGGTGGGCCCTTCCCTGCTGATGCAATCTCTACAATCTGCCTTTCACAGAGATGTGCTCATGTGGGGGAGAGGATTACTAATGTGACTTGCAATTTTTGACCTGAGGATGAATGATAATGAGGAAATTGAGGATGAAGATGTTGATTAAACTTAACGATAGTGAAAAATCTTAATATTGTTGCGTGGACGGGTTCGAAAGATTTGAAGCCAAAATCAGATCAAAACTTGCAGAAATTTATTCCAAAATAACTCTTCACAGTTCTCTTACAGCTCCAGAACTTCTCGTTCTAATAGACACAATACAGCACTTTTCACCTCAATAGAGCACAAAACAGCAGATAAAAACTTGATAACAACTGCTAAATCGCCGCAAAAGACAATGCAATACAGTTCGCTCAGTATCTCCAGTCAACTAATTCAGTGACTCAAAATCCAAGAACTACTCAAGTCAGGAATACAGCTCTCACAATGAACGTTGAGAGACAACTAACTACTAACCAACTCAGGCCGCACTTATATAGGAGTGGGGAACTTTCGTGAATATTCCAGAGATAGACATTTGAAGAACTTTCCAGATTGTAGTCGAAAAGTCCTTATACATGTACATGGGATACATGTACCCATACATGTACCGAAAATGTCGCCAAATGGTCGCCAAGTTTGGCGACATTTGGCGATTTCTCGCTAAATTTGGTGACAAAAATTAGTCGCCAAAACCGTAGCCAACTTGGCTCTATCTCGCCAATTCGGCGAGATTCCCATTACCATAATGTTAAATGCCCTGCCCTTTGAAACTCGCTTCCCAGAGTTACCTCTGTAAAACCCGTTATCAAGCATTGATATGCTCACTGCAGGGAAACAAACCATTGCATTGCCTTATGCGAAATGTACAGAAATTTATCTATTTACAAAATTAGCACTACGAAATATTTACAAATATACAATAATTCGTAACGATATCGTTTACACCATTTGTTACATATAACAAAAACTATTACACTGTTACACTCTTCTGTAATATTCACATTCCAAATATTAAAAAGCTTTGTGGTATCAATTTTGAACAGGCGTAGTTTATTATCAGACTGTTGCAGTTTATTTTCTTGTGAAAAGTGTCAAGGCTTTATTTTATTATCCAATCTGTAAGTATTAACTCTCTGTGGTGCTCATTTACCTTACAATATAATGTGGAAACTATTATTAAAGTCCCAAAGAGATGCCCAATAATGGTGTCCTTTTGAATTTTAATTCTTGAAGTGACAATGTACAGGTGCTATAACGGTCAGAAAGCTTTTTTTTAATTCCAAAAGTTTTCTAATAACCAACATGTTCATATAGTGCACCGGAAAGCTATTATTCTAAAAAGACTTATGGCAATGGTGATACAGCGGCCATCTTGAATTTTGATTTAAATAGATATACCATTATAAAAGTTATTTTATTTTATACAGTTTCTCAATAGCCAACAAGTGTATAAAGCGCACTGAGAAGCTATTATTCTGAAAAACGTACTGTTCACTTGATGATGTGTTGTTAGCGCTCTAACTTCGCATGCTAAGTTTGTCAAGTTCGAATCCCGGGTTATGCAGGGATGTTCTTTGTGTTTCAGAATCCACGTTAAGCTTCTGATATCGTCCTGATTATCCTTTATTGTACATAAGTATAGGTCGCTGAGTGCATAAATCAACCAGCCAACCTGAAAAACGTACTTAAGATTGCGATGCGGCGGCCATTTTGAATTTGGTAATCTAACATACATGTGTTAGATACCCTTGGAAAGGAAATTTTATTTCCTAGAAGTTTTTTAATTGTCAACAAGTTGATATAATGAGCTTTAAAGCCATTATTCGGCAAAAACGTAAGTTAGGTGGTAAGGAAGCGGCCATTTTGGATTTGCGACTGCAGCGCCGCTCATACCGGGATGCCAGATACCCATCATCGGATTTCATTTTCTAAGCATTCATACGAAGCGAATGACACCACCCACATGTTTGCATCATGAAGTGGCCCACGGGATTACATTTGCTCCCGGACTAATTCTTAGGTTTTCTCAATTCGTGTTTTTTGGAATTGTCATCTTACTCAAAATGCTAAAACTCCAGCAAAAGCAAATGAGATGACTTGAAATTTGTTTTGTGTTGCCCTAAAGAACTATTTGACAAAACTTTATAGGGATGAATTTTTGAATAAAATATAAACTTTTTAAAACAAAATCAAAATTTCGAAAAAGGTCAATTTTCCAATTTTTTTTATCTATACGTATTGTTACGAATTTTTCCACTGAGGCAATGATGGCACAGTTTTCACGGTATAAAAATATTTATTCTCTCTTCAGAAAACTCACAAAATTTATTCACAAGCAACAGTTTAATTACTCTCAAGCTTCAACACAAGCTTCAACAAAAATAACTTCGAATTCAGCGATTATACAAGCTCACTCCAATAGATAAACAAAGCGATCAACTTTCAACGAAGTCCGAAGTCAATCTGAAAACTTTCCCGTTCTCCAGTCTTTTATATACAAGCGCGTGAGACATTCGCGAAATTTCCAGCCAATACATCGGAAAAGAAATATCTCGAAACTTCTCGCTTGCTTTAGGTGTTGCCACCTTTTTCTAACTTCTATAATCGCTGTTAATAAATAAAATAAGATAAAAATAAATTACAATAGAATTTTAAAATAATACGTCACTATTTACACTATATACAGACAATTTGTGCAACATTTCCCCCTTCTTAAAGACTGCACGTCCCGGGCAGTGAAGTCCTTAAGCCATTCAATGACTTCTACCATAATATGGGGCTAGCCTATTGTAGTGTACAACTAGGTTTACAGGAAGGTGTCCGTTGAATTCTCACCACGACGTCATTGATCTTCTTAAGGACCCCATACGGCCCTTCCCAGATCATCTGGAGCTTAGGGGAGAGTCCTTTCCGACGGTTAGGGTTCCATAACCACACCTTGTCACCTTCCTGGAATGAACGGTCCGTGGCCTTGGCATCGTACCGGATCTTACGTCCGTCCTTACGATCGTAACGTTCGCTCCCGAATCGACGATTAGACAACATGGAGTTCCGTTGATCTCCCCCTTCACGAATAAACCCTGGTTTCCTCCTTGTCGGGATGAAACGTGGAAACGACTGGTCGGGGCTTCACCTGTTCTGCATTGAAGCTTCTGCCCTGAGAGATGGCATCTTCTTAGATTCAGTTGTTGAGATTCCGTGGTAGTGTTATCCCTTCTCTTTTTCAGATCAAGGCAGTTACGTCGTATATGCCCTTCCCGTTTGCAGTGCCAGCAAATGACTCTGGTCCTTCGATCCCTAGCTCCGGGATAGCTTCTCATCATTCGATCAATTTTGCTCTCCAGTTCTCGAAGCTTACTGGGGACAAAGTCAGAAGAATCCTCGGCTAATGCACCGCACACATATCATCGGTCTTTTCCAGAAGCTAGCTGCGCGGCTTCCACTCTCATGGCGTACACGAGGGCAGACTTCAGGTTTTTGTTTTGGGATAACCTTACCGCCTGCTGCACATCGGGATCTTGAATAGCGTCGATGAAATACTGCAGCGAAAGATCATCTCGTACATCCGGGGGACAGTCTGGGAAAGCGAGGAGCGACCGTCTTTCTACATCCGATGCCAATTCTTGAAGAGTTTCATTGGCCTTCCGCTGTCTCACTTTCAATTGCAGTCTGTTGTAATCCTTTAGATGCTGCTCACCAAACCTTAATTCCAACGCACTTGCCAGCGCCATGAATTCTCCCCGCTTCTCTTCAGGTAGTGTCTGTAAAATGTCAGCAGCTTCACCTCGAAGAGATGCTGCGAGATGGAACGCTTTCGAAGTATCATCCCAACCATTCGCAGAAGCAATCATTTCAAACTGCGTTTGATAAACGCGCCAAGACGACTTCCCATCAAAAGTGGCCACTTTGATGCTGGAAAGTGGCGCAATAAAGGGAGTGGAAACATTATCCCAATTAGGCGTTGCAATGGTCACAGCTTCACGAGTTTCTATTTTCCGTAGCCTTTCTTCTACAGCATCCATGAATTTTCCCTGCTCTTCTTTAATAGTGGAAACCTTTTCTTTTCATCTCTTACTGCAGTGAGAACGTCTTCCTTCACGGATTGCAGGACCGATGATGTTGTCTCCATAATAGTAGATTCTACCATTGACGCTAGCTCGGTTTTCATTTCCTCCCTGATCTTGATTACGGCTGCGGACGTGGACTCGCACTTATCGGCCAAAGCTTTCATGTCAGATGACGTTGCGTTTTGTAAAGTTTTAATGTCTAATGACGTAGCTTCTTGACTGGCGGCAATTGCAGCGGCGAGTTCGGCATTTGTCGTTTCTTGACGGGCTTGACCAGCGGCAATTGTAGCGGCGAGTTCGGCATTTGTCGTTTCTTGACGGGCTTGACCAGCGGCGATTGTAGCGGCGGTTGATTCTTGTCCGGCTTTTATTTCGGCTTTCATTTCAGCGGCCGTGGATTCTTGTCCGGCTTTTATTCCAGCAATCATTTCCATTAATTGTTTCATTTGGTCTTCCATCATTCCTCTAGTTGTCGGTATTCAAAATTACGATATCCCACTTCTGACACCACTGTTACGAATTTTTCCACTGAGGCAATGATGGCACAGTTTTCACGGTATAAAAATATTTATTCTCTCTTCAGAAAACTCACAAAATTTATTCACAGGCAACAGTTTAATTACTCTCAAGCTTCAACAAAAATAACTTCGAATTCAGCGTTTATACAAGCTCACTCCAATAGGTAAACAAAGCGATCAGCTTTCAACGAAGTCCGAAGTCAATCTGAAAACTTTCCCGTCTTTTATATACAAGCGCGTGAGACATTCGCGAAATTTCCAGCCAATTCATCGGAAAAGAAATATCTCGAAACTTCTCGATTGCTTTAGGTGTTGCCACCTTTTTCTAACTTGTTTAATCGCTGTTAATAAATAAAATAAGATAAAAATAAATTACAATAGAATTTTAAAATAATACGTCACTATTTACACTATATACAGACAATTTGTGCTTGACGGGCACTTCATTCATACGAAGCGAATGACACCACCCACATGTTTGCATCATGAAGTGGCCCACGGGATTACATTTGCTCCCGGACTAATTCTTAGGTTTTCTCAATTCGTGTTTTTTGGAATTGTCATCTTACTCAAAATGCTAAAACTCCAGCAAAAGCAAATGAGATGACTTGAAATTTGTTTTGTGTTGCCCTAAAGAACTATTTGACAAATCTTTTTAGGGATGAATTTTTGAATAAAATATAAACTTTTTAAAACAAAATCAAAATTTCGAAAAAGGTCAATTTTCCGATTTTTTTATCTATACGTATAGTTTTTATTGTTTTTCTCCCTAACTATTTTACTTTTTCAAAATCTTATCCTAAAAGCTTATAGTATATTGATTGAAACATTTTTTTAATTAAAAAACAGGAAAAAATATTGAAAACTGAAAAATAAGATAGAATTTGAATTTTTCTGAATGCTTGAAAAAAGTTTAAAATTTAAAAAAATTAATTCACTATATTGTTGCGTGGACGGGTTCGAAAGATTTGAAGCCAAAGCAGATCAAAACTTGCAGATATTTATTCCAATATCACTCTTCACAGATAACTCTTCACAGTTAAAAACTTGACAACACAACTGCTAAAATCACTGCAAAAGACAGTGCAATACAGTTCACTTTAGAACTACTCGGAATGTTCACTGAGACTCAGTAATTCCAGTCAACTCACTGACTAACTTCAGTCAACTAACGGACTCAGCTAACAACTAACTCCATCATTCGCTCTCTTGAGCTTTTATAGGGGAGGCGAATATACGTGAAATTTCTAGAAGTAGATATTTGGAGCACTTTCCAGATCGTAGTCGAAAAGTACTATACATGTACATGGGGACTGAAAATGTCGCCAAATGGTCGCCAAGTTTGGCGACATTTGGCGATTTCTCGCCAAGTTTGGCGACATTTGGCGATTTCTCGCCAAATTTGGGGACAAAAACTAGTCGCCAAAACGGTCGCCAACTTGGCTCTATCTCGCCAATTTGGCGAGATTGCCATTACCATAATGTTAAATGCCCTGCTCCTTGCAACACTCGCTTCCCAGCGTTACCACTGTAAAGCCCATTATCAAGCATCAAGACACACATTGCTGGGAAGCAAACTAACGACGAACTATTGCACTGCCTTATGCGAAATGTACATAATTTTTACTATTTACAAAATTAACACTACGAAATATTTACAAATATACAAAAATTCGTAACAACATGGTATTTTTTTTATTTTTTTTTTAATTCAGTTACTGCCAAGTATTACTTTAAAATATGTAAAATATATTTTTTTAGGCATAAATTAAAAAAGTAGTTTTGAGGCTACGAATTCCCCTCAAAAGAAATGAATATTTTTTCGATAATTTTCCGGTTTTTTTTCTTCTTCTTATTTTTTTAAACAATCAATCGCTCAAGCTTTATAGTGAATATTTCAAAATTTAGATACTTTATAACTCCAAAACTACATTGAAATTGAAACGAAACGGATAACGAGAGTGTTTTAGTAATATATATTCCTCAGCGCCTGTAAAAGCATTACATTGCTACAGTGATGGTAAGTTTTCTTTGGAGAGGATGGTCTATACGAAAAAAAAAAAAAAAAAAAAAAAATATATATATATATATATATATATATATATATATATATATATATATATATATATATATATATATATATATATATATATATATATATATATATATATTTTACTTTGACATATAATTGTTCAAATATATAATAATTGACTTATGATAATTCAAATAATATATAATAATTAACGTATAACAATTCAAATATATAATAGTTGATTTATAATAATTCAGATATATAATAATTGATTTATAATAATTGAAATATATAATAATTGACTTATAGTAAATTAAATATATAATAATTGACTTATAACAATCCAAATCCAAAGTTTGCATCTCTAAATTTTTCTTATCAGCAAATTTCCCAAACATTCAAGTACAAAAGTGCAAAATTTCATTCTTTAATATCCAATAGTTTTTGTGCGATGAGACAGATAACGCGGTGGAAATTTTTTGAAACAGCGGCGACTCTTTTTTTAAATCCTTTATATTAACTTCGATTTTGTGTGTGGATGAAATGCAAATCTGTGGACGCCGAATTAAACCCCTTGTCGTCTTCCAATCGGGCTGAAATTATAGGTTCAACGTCAATGACAATGCATTCTATCAAATTTTGGAGCTGCTACTGTCACTAAAAGGTCGGTTTTACGGAATACTAATGAACCAACTTGTCGTCATCCAATCGCATTAAAGTATCGTTGAATCAACCATTCCTGTCACCAAAATTTTCTTTAATAAATAAATAAATAAATAATAAAATTACTTTAATCAGAATAAATAAATGATATTTGAATGTGAGCATAATTCATGTTCTTTTTTAATAAATAAATTTTGAAAAGTAATTTGTCTCACACTTTGCTATTAGAAAGGTTTTTGACATCAGCGCTTTGTTAATGAATATAAAAATGGGCCTTGCATGTAAAGGATTTTTTAAAAACCCGTTTTTTATGGGTTATATTATTAATCTTTACTTTTTTTTTATGTATTGAGGGGGTAAAAAAACAAGAATGTGGACTTTTTTTTTCGTATATGTTTATCCAAACATCTAAAAAAAAAAGTCCACATTATCATCACACACTTTTAGCATTTTAAAGAATTTTCCACTCAACATAAGAAAAAGTATTGAGTAAAATATTGAAAGTCCTTTTAAGTTTTTTAAAAAATGTCTGTCCATAACGTAACATTTAAAAAAAAATTTAAAGTACATTCTAAGTTCATGGACACTAACTTGTCCAACCAAAAGCCCTGCAATAAACACCAACATCGACAGTAAAAAGTGCAAGAGTAGGTAAAAAAAGTTCCTTAATTCCACTCCACGGAGCCCAACCGCAATGGCACATGTTCCATCATTACAAGTCGGAAGTAGCGAAAGGCGATATTCAGCCTCGCCCACATACGGGCGTCCGCAAATATTACTTCGCAATATTTCCTTTCTCGCAACCCTATCAAGAGAGGTTTTCTTTTGTTGTGGTCTCGTCCCTACTACCAGCAGTACAAGAGAGTTGGTTAACCTTTATGTTGGCTTACGGATTAATGGAAGTTGCCTGATGTTCTGGACACTCTCCGCTGATGAAAGATTCAATATCGACAACATATTGCACTTTGTGCCAGCCAATATTGCACCAGGAGCGCCCCCCGGGCTTCATCTGGACTGGTAATGGTAAAGAATATTGGATTACCGCCTTATGTAATGATGACTAGAGCACTCTCTTTTATGTTGCTTAAATATTGAAGAAAAATAATTTATTTTGGGGGGAATTGAAGGGTATTCATGTTGAGGAGAAATTAAATCAATATGCATACTTAAGGTGAGGGGGAAACTTATTTCATTTATTTAAAAAAAAAGTAACTGTTGGTTAATTTAAAACTATTTTCACGTATCAAATGAAACCGATGAATTGCAAGTATTCAGAAGTCGAGTGTTCTATACCTGTGTACAAAATCCTAACGATGGCTAAATCTTCTGTTCTAAAAGTCGTTGAATATTGCGGCTTGCACCAAAGTAGTTTGTTTACGATTCTTTATATGCCTGCTGTAATTTTTTTTCGGGGCGAGAGGGGGAGAGAGACAACCAGGGTTGTTTACTAAGTCAATTAATAACTTTGACAATTTCAATACGAACCTCTACTTTTTAAATTCTTATATTAACTTCGATTTTGTGTGTATGTATGTGTGTGGGTGGTTGGCTGGTTGGGTATGTCGATGGTGGGCAAATCTGCGGAGGCCTAATTAATCCCCTTGCCGTCATCCAATTAGTCTGAAATTTGGTAGATAGATTCGATGTCGATGACAATGCGTTCAATGAAATTTTGGCGTCTGTCACTGTCACTAAAAGGTAGCTTTTACGGAATACTAATAAACCAACTTGTGGTCATTCAATCGAGCTAAAATAGCATTTAACCAATCATTGAAGAAACTCTTTCCTGTTGCCAAATGTTTTTTAATAAATAAATAATAAATTTTTTTTAATCAGAATAAATAAAGGATATTTGGATGTGAGTAATAAATTCCAGTTCATTTTGATAAATAAGTTTTGAAACGTTGTTTGCCGCACATTTTACTGATATAGATGTTTTTAATAGTTAAAATTAGATGTCAACACCAAGCACTCGATGGCAACAGAATCGGCGCTTTTTTAATGAATACAAAAATTTAAAATGTATATAAAGGATTTATATTAAAAAAAATAAAAAATTATGAATTATATTTACCCTCTCATTTGATTTAGAATACTTTGTTTATCCTAAATATACAATTTCAGTTCATTATCTCAAGATTGTTAATTTTTAAATTAACAATCTAATTTTTAACTAACTTAATTATTAAAAATTGTCTAGTATGTGTGTTTTTACATCTTCTTAAAATGTCCAAAATAGTACGCATAGTTTCGAACACAATTTGGTTGCATCGTTATTTTTTTCAGGGAACACAAAAGATCTAAATGAAGGCATGGGCATGAAGGTGCGCCAAAATAAATCGGAACTATTCCCAAATCAAAATTTCAAGGGAGAGAATAGTTTTTCTAAGGGAGAACAACGTCATCAGTTACGTAACATTTATTATAAACTTGGGTCACCTTTACAAGATGGGAATATTTTTCGCAAGCAAGGTAAAATCGTCTGCACCTTTTCTCATTGAAAATTAAAGAGCTATGGAGTTATCAAATAAAAAAGAATGCTCATTGTTTGGTAAGTTATGACATTATTTTGGTATTCGGATTTAATTTAACTTAAACAAAGTTAATTTTTGTACAGTTCCGGTCATATCATCCCCCCAAGACCTGTACATTCATAATCTACTAAGTTTTCTTCACATTCTATATAAAAAAAAAAACATTCGAAACGATGTTCAAAGACGTACTTAAACTTGCAGTTGTCTTTCAGTTTAGAACTGTGAAGGCTGGATTCGAAAGCATAATGTTTTTATTTTATTAATTGACAACTGATCCATGATGACTTCAAGTATAAAGTGAGAATATTGATTTTTTAAAAAAAATATTTTGTATTAACTTCGATTTTGTTTGTGTGTGTGTGGCGGGAAAATCTGCGGAGGGCTGATTAACCCACTTGCCGTTATCCAATCGAGCTGAAACTTGGCAGAAATTCGTTATCGATGAAAATGCATTCGATCAAGTTTTAAAGAGTAGTTACAAAAAGGCCGCTTTTACGCATGCTACTATTAACACTTCCAAGGAGTAATTAATCCACTTACTGCCATCCAATCGAGCTGAAACTTGACATATTGATTCCTTGTATATGAGAATGCATTCTATTAACTTTTGGGAGTTTTCAGTTAAAAGTCGCTTTTACACACGCTTCTATTGACTATTTAACCCACTTGCCGTCATCCCACGAGCCGAAGCTTGGCAGATAGATGCACTGTCGATGACAGATCATTTTATCCAGTTTTGGGGGCAACAAAGAAATATCTCATGGCACGAAATCGATGCTTTTTTCTATTTCATACCTACATGAAATATATCTTTTGAATTATTTCGTTTGTAGCTTTTTTTTTTTTTTTTTCATTGAACACGATGTAGTTAAAGAAAAAAATTCACTAATTTAAAATTACTTTTGAGTTCAATTATATATGTCTACGCATTTGCATTTAAATCGTTCAACCGGTTTTTTAATCGAAGTTATTCTATAAGTGTTCTTTTTTTATCTTTGGAGAATCTAACACTAAAATGAGATGGATCATATCATAGGTTCAACTGATATTATTGGTAGTTGAATGTCAGACTATTTTTTTTTATTTTTTATTGTTATTTAATTATGTTCTACAAACATTTTATATTTAAATTAATTAATTTAGCTTTATTTTCATTTTTTTTTTTATTTAAAAATATTTAGTTAAAACAAAAATATGGTGCTCATGCTTTCTAAAAAGTATTATTTCCTTATGGTTGCATTTAAAATACTTTAAACTGTGTATGTTTCTTTTTCAAAATAAATTTTCATCTTAAAAGCTAAATAATCGTACCCATACTTGAGCATGATAATTTACGTTAAACTTGATTAAGTTTTAGTAAACTACTAATTGAGGGTAGTTTAGTCAAGCTTGATTAAATATTGATTAAGTTGGTGCATCAGATCATGTGTATGGTATTTAGCTACAGTCCTCTAAATTTTTCTTCAAAAGGTCGATTAATAGCATCACAATTGTTAATTTATAGCCCGTAATGTTGTGTATGGTTTAGATTGTAGCATATGGTATCAAGAATCATTTTGGAAGTCTAATTACAGAACGCATAATGGCGATTATAATTTTATAACGTAATTAAATATAACATGACAATAATATATGATAGATACTGAACACAAAAGAAAGACACCATTCCATCTTTCAAATGACTATGTCTTAAAAAGTAAAGATTTTTCTTTACTGCTATCATCAGGGCCTTCTCGAAAGTGCCTTTCAGTGCTAATTAACAGTATAATCAGTTTCTAAGCTAATAATCAGTGGAGGCGATTAAAGGGGCATAGGCGGAAAATTGCCTCCTCGCTCTCTTTTCACGGCCTAAGCCACACGACCACCTTTTTACTTTCAATTACTAATATGTATACATAGGGTAATGAAAGTCCCGGTAGCAGAAAATGCGAGACGGGAGACGGACGTCGCAGATTTTCCAGCAGCCTGCAGATCATTTTACAAATCGAACTTTAAAAAAAAACACAACTTTTTTTAAAAAAATTTAATATTTTTTTTTTTTTTTATAGTTCGATTTCTAAGTAGGGTGATTTGAGTTAACGCACATGCGCGATACTTCATTTCATGAAAGAGGAATCGGAATCGGGATGCTCTCCATGCGCGATTTTAAGGAGATTGTATAGAAACATAATAAGTTCTATGTGCTTTCGCGCGTTGGTGTGTAGTAGTTAGCTTCGCTAAAAGTTATGCTGTTGTAAGGACCGCTGTTGCCAAGAATCACGTTGCTAAGACGGGAAATATCGCCGATATTTACGTCGTTACGATGTTTCTTTTCGGCAAGTGTTACGCCGATATAATAACCCCTATTTTGAAGGTTTGCGTCTCAATAATTGTCACCATCACTGAGATTTATGTAGTTGTGATAGTCAACTTCGTAAAGTGTTACATCGATAGTGTAATCGTCTCTATTGCATAAATTTCCAGATTTCTACCGATGTATTAGGCGCTAACATCGATACTTACGTTAGTATAATGGTCGTTTTTGCGGATTGTTACTTTTATGTAATTGCCGAGATTTGCGCCGGCAAGATGATCGATATTTGCGTTGGAGCAGTGGTAATTTTCACCTAGGTGTAAGCCGTTCTAGTAGCAGCTATTGGCGAGAATTGCGATGCCGTTTTGGTGTCATTCGAGCTGATGTGACGGCCGTTATGTCCGTGATTAGTGTGAAGATCGCTTTTGCGGTTTGGTTTGAATTTATACAGAATGATTAGAATTTTAATTTAAGATACAATATTTTTAAATATTTCCGTTTTAATATTTAATTTATTTAGCCAAATTTCTATGTTTATATAAAACAGGAATTTTTGGTAAAATTGACAAATAAGGTGCTTTTGTATTTTATGCAAACTTAAAAAATAATAATAATTACGCTGCAGATTATTTTCTAATATTCTAATTAGTGTCGCAGACTGGCAGAAAAGTTTCTGCTACTGGGATGAAAGTATAGTATTCGGTAAAAAAAAAAAAAAAAAAATTTGCATTTCTCCATTTTTTGGAACATCCTGATTTCAAAAAAGTGATCTAGTAAAAATGCCTGTCCGTGTGACTGTGTGTGTGTCTGTGGTCAGCATAATTCCCAAACAAATTGACCTACGATGTTCAAATTTGGTGTGCGAGTTGGTGATGGCACAGGGACCTACTATTAAAGTTTTGTCAAAATCGCGCATGCACATAAGGTAGCTGTCATTGAAAAAATCATGTTTTTCAGTAATTGCTAAACAATTTTGTTCAAAATTTCTGTGGTAATACCTCTTAAAGAGTTTAAAAGTCCCCACTTCTGAAATTCCCGTAAAAATGCTTTAATGGCATAAAAAGTTAAAGAGAGAGAGAGAAAAAAAAGACGAAAAAAAAAAAAGACGCATACAAGAACTATTGCAAAAAATATCGCTAAACTGCCCACTTTTGTTAAATGAAGGATAAAAATATAAAAACAGTAAATGACACAAATCCACGTCAGTATTTTAGTGTAATCGAAAGCTGTGCTGTGTTCCACACTCCTAGTTTTTTTTTTTTTTTAAATATACTGTTCTTCCATATTTTGCTAGGGATTTTGACGATGCTATTGACCCAATTTTCATTTCACCTCCTCCCACTCTTTTGGCAATTTTTGCCATTCTATAGCTAACAGCTAATAAATCTTAATTTCTCAAAAACAAAACAAAAACGATGCAAAGGGGGAAAAACGAACCTGTCACTAGACAAAAAAAGTGCCAATACAAAAAACGGATTTTCATTAAAAATAAATTTAAAAAAATAATAAAAAAATAAATAAATGGCATTTTCTTTTGCAAGATTGCAGGTTTCGAATCCAATTGGTGCCTATATACTCTTCGATTGCGAAGGCAACTTCTACATCCTAGAGAATTCATCAAAAGTTACTCCCGGCCTTCAAACATTTCGCTTCAGTTTTCAGATGAAGTGTAAATGAGTTTTCCCTGCAACGGTGTCTCTCCGAATGAATTAGTTATCTTTCGTAACAAATGACTTAAGCAGAGTGTCGAAGTTTCAGTCGCAGCAAGTAGCACTTCAGACGGTAATTTAAGGATGATGAAAGTCCCTCACTGATTATATTCTCAAAGCTCCATGCTAATCCCATAATAAACTGACTGATGTTGTCTGGACTTCCTGCGCGTTTCGCAACAGGAGGTCTTCTAGCCTTTCAAATCTGCATGTGGTCCTATCGGGCTGATCGAGTTAATATAAAACTAAACTACTTTAGGAATAGTCTACTCAAATGGAATGCGTTAGGTAAATTAGATTTTGGAATACTTTTGGATGGAGACTTTGCTTTCAGACGTATTACGCACTTTAAACTTCGCAAAATATCTTTAAAATGTGGCAATCCTAAGATTGCAACATGCATGTTTAAAACTGCACAAACAAGTATAAAGATTTAAATAATATTCATATTATATAATGTAGTTGGGAAGAGTAAGATAATTGACTCTCCGTCAATTTTACCAAAATTGGTCTTAGTATAAACGTTGTGGTATGCATTTTGGAGTATTTAACATGAAATTAGTTTTATTTTATTTATATTGCTTGTTAAATTCGTATCAGAATATTTATTTAACATCACAAGTATATAACTTTTCATCTTAATAACTATAATGTTCTTTTCTTATAACTATTTTCTACTTCTCCAGTAGCAAAAATGCACTGGCCAATCCCTATGTGGATCGTTGTGCATTGGCTGTTGCTACAGATCTTGGCCTATCTCGCCTAGTACTAAGTAAAATATACTGGAAGTTTTTAAATATTGTTGCAGAAATGTAAAATTAATATATATTTTTATAAGAAAGGACGGAATAGTTGACAATGTGTTTAGTGGAGGTTTTGATATGTTTATTTAAAAAAAAATCGTGTATTTGGGAACGATGCTCGAGTTTCGGCATGGATTGCCCAATCTTCCCAGAACTCCTGTTTCCGACATTGGCCAATACCGCTGTTCTACTTGGGTTGTTTCACGAATCAATGGTTTAATTTGTGTTTTTCTTGTAATCCATAATATGTTTAATTATAATAAGTTATGTTTTTTCATAATATGCATGTTGCAGTGAAATTTCTATTCTCAACTTCCTTTTTAAACCAAAACCTATCTTTTTACATACCTTCACCTTAACCCCTCCAAACTTCTATTAAGAAAGCCAATATAAGGAATTCTTTGAGCTGGACCCTTTTCGTGAAAAACTGTCAAGTTATAAGATATTCTTTTAGCATTGTTATGAATTTTGTTAAAAAATTTAATATTATTAACTGTTTTTAAATAAAAATTATTATATATTTATTAAAAAATGCATGAATTCAATACTTTAAAATATGTGTAACTGCCTAGAAAGCTAAATATTTCATTTCTTAAAATATTTGATGCGTCACTAATACTTGTTATTAAATTTTCTGCTCAAAGATTCATTAATCTATGTGCCAAAAAACTTGAAACTTGAAGTTGCAATTAAGTTTCACTATCATTATTTCTGAAGATATTCAGAGTACTTTTTATACCATCTAATCACTTCCGTTTCTAGAATAAAAAAGAGGTAGAAGAGAGAAATAAAGATCTAAGCAAAAAGTAATAAACTATGCATTTTTCATAGTATACTTTCTATAAAAAAAAATTCTTATTAACCCTTTTCTTAATTTTTCATAAAGCTTCATCTTAAATGCAATTATCAGAAGTTCATTTTTCACTAATATATTGCTTTTTGCTTAACTTAAAAGAATTTATAAATATTCCATGCAATATATTTTGATATTAAATTTACTATCTTGATAACTAAGAAAATGTGACTTTTTCATTGAGACAAAAATAACTAAAGGTTTGTTCCTCTTATATGTGAAAAGAAATTAAATCTTATTTTCATATTATTATTATTATTAATTATATTTTCATACATCCTTGCAATATTTAATCATGGATGACTAATACATGTTTTCGATAATAATACAGATAAAATTTTTGTTAGTTAAAAGAATTACCCTGACAATTGAGATAAAGTTTTTATAAAATCTCATTTATATTTAAAAGAAAGTAAAATATTAAATACTAGACTTCAAATGAAATAAGAATGCTTGCTATTTATTAACAATTTAGAAATTTACATATTTTTTTTTTTTTTTTTTCTAAATTGAATGTTATAAAGATATTCAAAATCAAATTAAGATAAAGAAAACCTTTTTATATCTTACGTAAACTATCATCTAAACGTAAAACATTTTTATAAAGACTTCTAATTTATGTGTGGAAGCCCAAACCAGTCTCTTTTAATTATAATAAACCTTTATAACTAAGCTTATAGTTGAGAATAATTCCTTTTCACTCTTTGAGAATTAAGGGTACTATCATACATGACGCATGAAAATATTAGGCCTGAAATAAAGAAATATATTTTTAATATATTGCAGGTCTTACTGACGATTTAATGAGCTTTTATTTATGTATGCAATTTTATTTTCAGCCTGTTTGAAGAACATTAACTGTCAAATTTAATGTTCATAATAACTATAATACACTACATCCAATATATATTAAGAGTACTTTCGTGCGCTCTTTGGTTTTTTAATCAGTGTGTGATAGAAATTTTGGTTGAATATTAAATTAGATTCTTAAGATTCTTAAACAGATTTGTATTTTATTTATAAGTAAATTATGATGAATTAACGAAATTTATGAATAAAACTTGAAGTAATATTATTAGGCGTTCCTGTATAGAATATAATAGAAATTGCGCAAAATAAAAAATGGTTACAAGAAGACATTGAAGTTGTGGAAGGCAGAGGATTATTTTTAGGATTAGATTGATGTTTGCGATTCAGCAACAAAGGGACGTTATATTATACAGTAATCGCAAAATTTAAACTACTTTGGGTGTATGAATTTTATTAATCCTGCGGTACTCGCGCCCTGAGAGGTCCCCCTATTTACCACTTATCCGGTAAGATGCTATGTAGCAGCCGAGTAGGGAGGTCCATCTTTGCCTGCCTGCCTTACACTTCAATTGTCAGTCTACCATCAGTCTACGTCTAGCATCCATTGAGGGTTAATGCAAATACAGGCCTTGTAAGCTACTTACTCAAAAGAAAAAGTCAACTAGATTTAGTTGCAAATATTGTGATACCTATTTGTGGCTTGAACATGCAGTTGTCATTTATGATAATTGTGCCAAAAATAACTCACGAGACTGTTTCGTTAATTTTTAATAATAATATATAGGTAACTTATTTAAAAAAATAGTATTGTTAAAAAATTTTACTTTATTATTTAGACTCTTTGAAAATGTGCACATGTAAATAAGCTATTCTGATCTCGATTAACTATTTAATGGGAGTTTAAAAAGAGTCGAACCGTTCTATAAGAGGAATATCCTAATGTTCCACTTCCAATATATATATATATATATATATATATATATATATATATATATATATATATATATATATATATATATATATATATATTGGAAGTGGAACATTAGGATATTCCTCTTATAGAACGGTTCGACTCCTTTTAAACTCCCATTAAATAGTTAATCGAGATCAGAATAGCTTATTTACATGTGCTTTATTTTGGTCTCAATTTTCAAAAATGTGACTTTATGGAATATTTGAATATTTCTCGTTTGGAATATTTAGTCCATTTTCCACCCTTTGAACGGTTAATTGAGATTGGAATGACTTTCCTCATTTACACTTGGTATTATATTTAAGAGTTGTGTCGTCATTGGAAGCAGGACTTAGCGTTATTCATAGTATCTAACGTATCGGCACCTTTTCGATCCTTTAAAAAGAGTTTATCGAGATTGAAACAGCTTACTTTATCTATGCTTGCCCTTAGTAGCCAGAATTTAAAGTTTTGACTAAATTGGAAGTAAGACATTGCAAGATTTCTGGATTGGAACCAGGGACGACGCGAACGGGGGGCGTAGGGGGCGTCTCGCCCCCCCAAAGTTTTAGAAAGTTGAACAGTCGGCAAATTTTCGAAATTTTACTGAAGTCTTTTTTTTAAAGTAGATCCACAACAAAATCGAATTGAATAAAAAAATATGAAGAAAAAAAAAAAGTCGAACAAAAATATTAAAAATACCGACCCGACATTAACGAATCGGCATTTTTACACTAGAAGTCTATTATAAGGGAGTCGGTGTCTTTTCCACCGCCTACATATAATAGGTATCTTGCGAACACAAATCATAGATATCTTCATTATCTCACCCCGCAAAGTTTTTAGAAAAGAAAGACTGCACTCGGCAAATTTCTAAATTTTCATCTATTCCTTTAAAAGGGCCAAGTGATTGATGTTTTAAAACACATTGAATAGAAAAAAAAATAATTAAAATCTGCAATAGTATTTAAAAATCCTGATCACAATTCAGCCCAAGTTGGGTGTCGGCAATTTTAAATTGGAGTAAGTATATCCTTTTTTTGCAGGAACATTTAAGTTGATATCGTCACTAACAGCTTCTAAATAAATTAAATATGAACATAACTTCCGTACCCCGTACTGTTGCACAAGTATCAATTTCCACAAATTCTCTTCAGAATGAATAATTTTCCTTCAAGTTCAAATCAGAACAGTTAATTGTATAAATCTTCAAGTCGACTGTCGTAAGTTTTTTAATTCAGTCACCTGATAAGTACATACTATATCCTCAGGAAGAAACTGACAATAATTACTTATTCTTCCAATTAATAGATAACTCTGATGGGTTACAGTAGATGACATATTTTTAGTTCGTCAGGTAACGCCTCAAAAACCATGATATGCCTATTAAACGTCATTTACATAAAGTATGTATTGTACGTCATATGAATTGAAAGTCTTACAGAAAATTTCAAAACATCTAAATTTTAACATCTAGAAAATGAGCCCTCTTTTATCAAATACTTACCTTACGTACACCACTGGTCTGGCGAGAAGTTTCAATTTCGAATAAAACTTGCTTATTTTTAGATAAAGATAAAAATAAAAATACATTTTATAAGGTTATTCAACGAGGTTTATTACTTTCAATTACCCATATGTATATATACATAGAGTAATGAAAGTACAGCATTCGGTAAAAAAAAAAAAAAAAAAAATCACTTTTTGGAACATCCTGATTTCAAAAAAGTGATCTAGAAAAATGTATGTCTGTGGTCAGTATAACTCCCGAACAAATTGACCTACGATGTTCAAATTTAGTATGAGGGTTAGTGGCGACCATGGGACTTACCATTAAGGTTTTCGTCAAAATCGCTCATGCGCATAAGGTAGCTGCCACTATAAAAAATCACTGATACTATCATGATGTGATGATGATGATGCCACTATCATTGAAAAATCATGTTTTTCAATGATTGCAAAAAAAACGGCCCTAACGATTTTGATAAAAATTGACGTGGTAATGCCTCTTAAGGAGTTCCAAACATCCTCACCTCCGAAATTCCCATAAAAATGTTTTAATATCGAAAAAGTTGGAAAATGAATGCCTTCAACACAGAGCTCTCTTTCCTTGAGCATACCTCATCAACGATAGTTTTTTCTTCTCCTCTCAGCACCATTATTATTATTTTAGACCCGTACAAGAATTACCTCCAAACTGGTCATTTATTCTAAATGCATGATGAAAATATAAATACTGTAGATGACACAAATCCACGTCAGTATTATAGTGCAATTGAAAGTTGTGCGATGTTCCACACCCCTAGTTTTTACTTATTACGAACGAGAAGTTGAGTGAAATGAAAGTAGAGGACAATTCTGTTGAAATATATTTCTATTACATTTTGCCAAATTATTGCAATTAATGTCAAGTAGAACTCTATAAATGATGTTTTATAGTACTTCATCTATTAAAAATGTGTAACGGTGTGTGGTAATGGAGAGTCGAACATGGGACTCCTAAATCAGAAGACAGTCGCGCTAACCACTAGGCAAAAGTGATCACTAGTGCCTAGGTGTTGTATCTGTCATTTGTACACGAGACCACCACATAGCCCCTTCCCAGTGAGTTGCGAAGGGGGAACGATTGAGTTGAGTGATTGAGTTTAGTGTATGTTGAATGCGTTGCGTATGACAGTGAGTTGCCAGAGATGCTGAGGTGGTAGTGCGGAGGTCGTGCAGTAGATGGTGCCACTGATATGTTCGAATATTCGGTGCGCTAACGGGGAATCGAATCCTGGACTCTTTAGATCAGAAGACAGGCGGGCTAACCACTAGGCAAAAGTGACCATTAGTGCCTAGGTGTTGTATCTGTCACTTGTATACGAGACAACAACAAATGTATTACTGAAATAATACATGCCATGTAAATTGAAAGGCAATGTCGCATTTATTGCAATAAAATAACCATTGGAAAAGTATTGAAAGGTTTGTTATAATAAATACTATCTAAATTTCTTGATGTTTCCTGTAGTCAAATAGCTGCGGCCTGACGTTGTCCTACTTACAACCAGGTTTTGGTCTATTAGAAGTTATGAGTACCCTTTCACACCTATCCTCGATTTCACCACTTTATACATTAAACATCGGAAAGACATTGTGTTTCAGATAAGTTAGATTGGTCAAAATAACTTTAAAAATATTTTAAATTGGATCAGTAGATCTCACATTAGGATCATAACCTTTAAAGGTGGGAAAGGGAAATGGGGGAGGTTTTTTTAGTAATATCATGGTGACTGTGACGTTTCTTTTCTTTAGAAGATCATATGCGCAACTTCTCCTTCCTCAAGACAATAGCATTGGCGATTGAATACCCCCCACTTCCCCCCCCCCCCAAAAAAAAAAAAAAACAACAACAACTCCGCAGGTATACTATTCATTACTTAGTTTTGATTTGTGTGCCGAAAATTAAGGTTTGCTTTTTTATAGAGCTGAATATTTTGCAACTAAATTCGAAGTTCATAAGGGTAGTGAGTTAGTTGAGAATAATTTACTTTATAAAACTTGATTTCTGCTTTATTAGGATAGAGGTTTACGTATATTATTTTTTTTACATATAAATAATATTATAGTTTGGTTTAATGCTAAAGTAATACATTTCATTTTTAGTCCTGCTTAGAGAAAATTAGCATTATACTTTCCTTCTGGAACAAATAATTATTATTAATAAAACTAGTAATATTTGCAGAAATTATTGCTGAAAAACCTAAAAAAAAATCATTAAATTCAATCCAGTAGTTTTGGTAAAAAATATGAACACGTAGTAACTATTTTTAAGAAGTAAATTTTTGTGTTAAATTGCTAAAAGAAATTAAGTTTTACTATTAATATACTTTTCAAGAAAAAGTAAAATCCTCTTTCATTTTTTGGTTAGGAAAATATTTTAAAAAGTATTTAAAAATTAATTAACAAAACGTTTTTAATAATTATTGTATTTTGAAGTGCAATTATAATGTCCATGAGCGCCGACAGGATTGTTTGCAGGGAGGTGCAGATCGCTAACAGGGAGATATAAGGTGGCAAAAGTCTTTGTTTAATGCTAGATTTTTCAAAAATGGGAATTGGACTCCCTAATTTGATGTTAGCTAATAGCTGTACATAATTTTTTGCTCGAATTGATAATTTACTACCTATATATTTTGTTCTTGTGAATTACTTCTTCCACATTACTTTATTTTTCGAAAGGCAGGAGGGAGTGTAAGTGCATGTCCCTGACATTGTCTCTATTATAAAAATCGCAGTATTTCGCGAAGGTAATTTTTTGTAATTTAGCAATAATCTGCCAGGATTTTACAATGAATAATTTTTCCAGAATTTGTTTGATTAACTTTTTTTACAATTCTAAATTAGAGTCACCTATGGGATAAATATTTTTCATTTAATTAATTCTGTGTTGTAGTGCGATTTCCATCCACTTTTACACGTTTAATTAATTTCTTCGAAACTGCAATTTGAAAATTAAAAAATAATTGCATTGAAATGGAGCCTTTGTACTGCTCATTGGTTCAAGATTGTGAGAACGCACTATTTCTGCAAATGATAAATGCCTCCCCCACCATAAAAAAAAGCACTTCGAAAAATTATCCCCTTTGTTCGGGAAAGAAAGGGTTATTTATTAAACAAAAATGAATTGAATTTGATGAAACTTTAACTAAAATGTGATGAGAATTTACTTAAAATGTGACATTAATTACGTATTAATAAAATGTCATAAAATATTAAAAACACTAATTAAAATTAATTACACCTTAAATAAAATAATTCATAATTAAATAAAAAAAAATAACGATTAGTTATTAACTCATTAAGGATTAATCACGCATTATTTAACAAATAATTATATATTAATTAAAAAAAATTATGCGTTAATTTTGCATTAAAAAAATTTAATTAATAATAGATTAACACCTTAATGGATATTTTCTATATTTACACCGTACTTGTCTTAATTTTAGTCGGCAAAATTATGTCTAACGCCCCCCCAAACGAAATTCTTAGCGACGGCCCTGATTGGAACATATCTAACCTTTGAAATAGGTTAATCGACATTGGAATAATTGTTTTTTTCTGAGCTTGCCTTTGTTGACATTTGTGCCAAACATCAGAGTTACTATTACATTAGAAGTGGAACATTTGAATAACCCTCGTTCAGATCGTTTGACCCCTTTTCTACCCCATAAAATAAGTTAATAGAGATTAGAATAGCTTACTTTACCTATGTTTGTTCTTGATTCTAAATTTCAGAGTTGTGACTGCATTGATGTATCTCGTATGGTTTGAACGTTTCAACATCTTTTTGTCCCTTTAAAATTAATTAAGCTAAGTCAAAAGAGCTTACTTTTTCTGTGCTTGTCTTTGTTGTCATTTGTTGTTGTGACTACATTGGAAGTGGGACATTTCAATATTTCTCATTTGGAAGGTTTTGATCCCTTTTCGTCCCCTTAAAATTGGTTTATCTACAATGAAATAGCTTGCTTTTTCTATATTTATCCTTATTGACATTTATACTAAATATCAGAGTTGTGACTACTTTGGAAATAGGACTTTCAAATACCCCTCGCTTGGGACATTTATCCCCCTTTTCAGCCCCTTGAATTTGGTTAATCGAGATCGGAATAGTTTACTTTTTTTTTATGTTTCGTCTAGTTGACATTTGAACCAAGCTTCAGAATTGTGGCTACATTTCAAGTGGGACATTTGAATATTCCACGTTTGGAACGTTTGACCCCTTTTCGACCCCTTAAAACTGGTTAATCGATTTCAAAATAGTTTACTTTTTCAATGCTTGCCCTTGTTGGCATTTGTACCGAATATCAGAGTTGTAACTACAATGGACATATAACTTTCGAATGTCCCTCGTTTGGGACATTTACCCTCTTTTCGACCCCTTGAAATTGGTTATTCGTGATCGGAACAGCTTACTTTATGTTTGTCCGTCTAGACATTTATATGAAATATCAAGAGGTGTGATGACTACATTGGAAGTGGGACATTCGCATATTTCTCATTTGGAGCCGTTTAACTCCTTTTCAATCCCTTAAAGTGTGTTAATCGAGATCGCAAAAGCTTTACTTTTTCTATGTTTGTCTTTGTTGACATTTGCACAAAATTTCTGGGCTGTGACTACATTGCAAGTGTGACATTCGAATATCTCTCTTTCGGAAAGTTTGACTCTTTTTTGACCCCTTAAAGTTAATTAATCGAGATAGGAATAGCTTACTTTTTCAGTGTTTCTTTTTTGATATTTGTACCAATTTTCAGAGTTGTGACTTCATTGGAAGGGGGACATTCAAATTTCTTTCGTTTGGAGCGTTTCACCCCTTTTCGGCCCCTTAAAATTGGTATATCAAGATCGGAATAGCTTACTTTATCTATGTTTATCCTTGTTGACATTTGTACCAATTTTTACTTTTGTGACTATGCGGGAAGTGGGAGAATTAGTGATGAGTGAGTGAAGGCTTTGCTTTTTATATATAGAGAAATTATGTTTGAGGCAGAATGCTTGGCTATCAGAGGTTTCATGACCGAACTTCACCGGGGTCAACTGTTCTGTCTTAATTTAAAATGAGTAAACATGGCGGTGATCATGACAAATAAGTTGGTATTGGTAGTTTAGTTTTATTGAAATTTCATGAGTTTTCTCCCATTCCAGGCAGTTCGACCTAAGAGATCTCCCGAAAGGCACCGCCTTCGCATTGATATCGATTTAACTGTGGTCTGTTGCAGTATTACAACCGCGTAGCAATTACTCTTAAAAAACCCTGACCCAATTTTGAAATGGAAATATAGAATGTCCCGAAAAAGTGATACCTTATTTTTTTAAATTAATATCTCGAAAACTGTTTTTCATAAAGAATTGAAATGACTTGTAAGTTTATTGTATGTTTTTTGTAAGTTTATTTACACACACACACACACACACGTAAGCCTTATGGTAAGCCTTACTACGTAAGCCTTACACACACGTAAGCCACTACGTAAAGCCTTAATATTGGAAGCCTCTCCCTTGTCGAGAAAAATAAATCTCCTTTAATACAATAATACTACACCCCTTTAATATTATTTTAACACGTGTTTATGGAAAGCAAAATTTGAGGCCAAAACTACTCATGTTAAAACTTTCAGAGCTCTATGGCTATTAGAAGTCGCTTTTTGTGAAATAATTAATTAAAAAAACAAATTAAAATTTCAACATTCGTTTTGTCAGTCCAATTAGAAGGCTAAATCTATTTGTGTTGAAATTTTCAGAACTGTAGCCCAATTAAAAATAATTTTGTAAAATATTTGTTAATTAACTAAAAAACAAATAAAATTTTAAGTTTCTGCTTTTCAAAAATCCAATTAGAAGGCCACAACTACTTATGTTGAAATTTTCAAAGCTGTAGCCTTATTTGAAATCATTTTGTAAAATATATATTTATTAATTAATTAATTAAAAAAAAAATTAACAACGAAGTAAACAAAAATTTAAAATTCTGATTTCTTAAGTCTAATTAGAAGGCCAAAACTGCTTATATTGAAAATTTTAGAGCTGTAGCCCTATTAGAAATCGTTTTGTAAAATATTAATTAATTAATTAAAAGGAAACTAAATAAAAATTTAAAATTATCTTTTTCAAAAGTCCAATTAGAAGGCCAAAACTACTTAAGTTGAATATTTCAGAGCTGTAGCCCTACTAGAAGTCGTTTTGTAAAAAAATTTATTAAAAAAAAAATTAAAAAAAACTAATCAAAATTTTAAAATTGTTTTTCAAAACTACAATTAGAAGGCTAAAACTACTTATGCGGAAAATTTCTGAGCTGCATCTCTGTTTAAAGTCACTTTTTTAAAAAAAATTAATTAAAAAAGAACTAATTAAAACTTTAACATTCTGTTTGACATGTATACAATTAGAAGGCCAAAACTTCCTATGCTAAAATTTCAGAGTTCTACTCCAATTTTAAGTAGCTTTCTATAGATCCACAAACAGACACACAACTTCTTTATTATTATAGATGTTAATCCCCTATTAGTAACGGTTTTCGAGATTTTAATAACTAAAGATGTGGTGTCACTTTTGAAACACCCTATTAATTGAATTTATTAAGAATGAGGTTCATATCAAAGCATTTATAAGTGGAATAAAAGAGTATTAAAAAAATAATATAATTCCAAAATTCTTAACGTGTCATTATTCGACACACTTGGCTGAACCTCTAAAAAGAAGAAAATAATAAAACATGTTCAACTCTTCATATTGTAATCAGCTTAGGGCCGATATATAGTTTACCCTGGGCCTTAAATCAAAGCCCATTACAAGTTCGTTTTGTTATTTTAGTTTTATAAAACATTGATTAATCAATACAACTGAACAACATCAGCATTGTCGCTAACTAAGTGCAGACAATTCAAATTCTTTAACCGTGATTGAAATAACTTCTTGGCGTCTAAAACGATTTCACAACATTTAATTTCTTTACGAAACTTTTACAAGATGACTGTAATATTTGTTAATTATTATTAAGAACTACATTACTACATAAACATTAACACCGATACGATAGTTCTAAAAGTTCGTCAATCGTCTCCGAATGTCCAGAAGTAGCGGTTTTCTTCTTCTTCCAGTTCACATAGAAAATATCGATGACGTCACACGCGAGTGCTCATGCAAAGAGCATACTTTATCTCTTTTTATACAAGCGGGCAGGGCAGGTGCATGCCTTCACAATGCCTTTCCTGTGCATGCCCAAACATTAAGTAAGGACGGACATCGGATCACTCTTTTGACCAATTGAAAACTATACCCTTGGGCTATATCATAGTGGGACACGCAACATGCTATCGCTATCTTGAAAAATGGCAAAATGGAAATGGTATCATACATGGTATATCCGATACCACTAACGATCGATACTCTTCAAGATGAGTCCAAAGACACGCAACATCCCATATAGGTATCTTTTGAAAAATGACAAACCGCAATTGGTACCACCGACGGTACATTCTGTATCACCAACGATCATAAAACTACAAGACGAGTTTAACGACACCCAATATGCCATAGGTATCTTGAAAAATGAGAAACCGGAAATTTTACCATACATCGTACATCCGGTACCACCAACGGTCGAAATTCTTCAAGATGAGTTCAACGACACGCAACATGCCATAGCTATACCTTGAACAATGACAAACCAGAAATGGTACCATACATGGTACATCCGGTACCACCAACGATCGAAATTCTTCAAGATGTATCCAACGACAACAAACATGCCATAGCTATTTTCAAAAATAGCAAAATTGAAAATGGTACAGCCGACGGTACACTCGATAATATCAACTTGCTCAACTCCTCAAGACGCGTTCAAGGACACCCAACATACCATGCTTATCTCGAAATATTATAAACCAGAAATGGTACTACCGACGGTACATTCGGTATCACCAACATGCTCAACTTTTCTACGACATCCAACATTCCATAGCTATCTTGATTATTAACAGATCTGCAGAGCGTAGTGCGGTTCGCCCTTTACACAATGAAAAGTTGCAACAATACGACCAGCATAGTGCCGTTTGGTCCTTGCACAATGAAAAAGCAGTCAGTATGGAACTTGTACAATGAAAAGTTTCAACGGCACGACCAGCGTAGTGCTACGCGCAAACTTGTTCATCCAACTTCTTCCATCGGGAACCGGCTGCGGCTGACGTTAATTGAAGCCATTTTTGCCATACCTTTGAAAAGTGAGGATGGAACACACTTTTGACCAAACGAAAACAATGCCCTGGTTTAAGGCCCAGGGTACCAAACTGAGACAGCAAACGATACTTAGAATCAATGAAATCGGAAGTACAAAGTTAAAAAAATTTCATGACTAAAATGGAATACAAAATGTTACAATTGGTGTCAAATCAATCGTCAATTATGATATAGGCGGGGCTTAACTTCGTTCATTAAAAATGGGTGGAGAAATTTGTATTTTGTTCACCGTCATTGGTGCGTTTGGGATCGGTAGTTCGGTTTATATCTTTACGCTGCTTATAAAGAGTTACAACTTAAAAATTTTTAGACCTAAATTTTTTTATTTGGGACCCCGATAAAACATTTTAAATATGCTTTATTTTTCTTTCTAGAACACACGGATAATAAGGAAATGTGATCGTTTCTGAACACCCTGAATTAAGACATTTCTTATTTGAACTATCAGATACAAACTAAAATACCGACGATTTACTGAAACTCATGTTCTCATTCCTTTTAATTTAGAAACATTAGAATATCAAACAAACTTTATTCAACAATACGGTTAAATTTTTTCCTTTTACTATTTTACCCTCACTCTGGCAGAATTTAATTCATTTAAAGTCAGCAGGTTCGTTACTTTAATAGTCTTAGGAAATATATCTTCGTTTGAAAGTTTAAAAAGTGGGACAAGTTAAACAAGTTCTTATTTTTTGGAGCAAGCTTGTTCAGATTCTAGTGAAAAGTAATTAAAATATAGTTTGGAGTTGGGTAGTCTTAGCTCTGTTTAATTAGTCCCTTGTCACATGTTAGCTCATTCAAATTAATTTCAGCTTTTTACTTTTCTGAAGAGATCTATCTTGAGCAAATGTAAGTTAACAATATATTATACTCTTGTTCTTTAATATCTATTCGTTTACTACTTGGTCTTTTTGTTAGAAAAATATTTGAATTTCTTAACTAAAAGGCATTCTTTGAAAATATGGCTAGTATAATATTTTAACATATGAGGCGTTAAGCTCCAGAACAGGCCTAACCCCACAATGTTCATTTTTCTAGTTGAAGTCTGTTTTTATCGCGTTTTGTTACAACCATTCATACCAAATAAAGTTGATCTGTGGTGTATATAATGTGGTGTATACAAATATGGTGTATATAATGGCCAGCTTAGCTGGCCATTATATACACCACATTTGGCATGAAATTGTTTTAACAAAATTGTGTAGAAACAGCCTTTAAGGTACTTGACCACCTTATATATTTAAAAAAAACGATTTTTTGGTTTTTGCATTTTCTCAATCTTTTCCAGGATTTTACCGTTCAGAGATAGCAGATTAACAAATTGAGAAGTGAAAAAACTTTATTTTTTAAAAACTATTTGAAAAAAATAACGAATAAACACTTTAAACGCGTTTTTCTCGAAACTACTTTTTTTCAAATGGCGAACACTTAATCTCCGAAACTATTCAGTCGATTTCAATGATTTTGGTCGTGTTTTGCATGCCAAATAACCAAATTTTGCCACAAAAAAAAAAATTAATTATAAATTTTGTGTGTGCAAAGAATAGGGAAAAACAGGAGTGTTTTTTCAAACATCCGCTACTTTTTTTATTTTGGGCAATTTGTGGTAAATTGTCACGTAAGGACACATTCTTTTGAAGATTCCGTAGTTTTGTTTTTTGTTTCAAATTTACCAATCCTGAGATTAACTGTCCGCCGTGGGACAGCATTTTTTTGAGACCTCGACTTTGGCGCCTCCAGGATAGTTAAATAATTAAATTGGAAAAAAATCAAGTATTTTTGTATGTTTTAAACTTCAAGTAAAAGTTTTCTTAAAAAAATTATTGAAAATATATTTTTTAGCTTTCCAAGGTTGTCAAGTACCTTAACTAGAAAAACAAACATCTTAGGGTGGTCCGTTCTGGAGCTCAACACCTCATGTCATGGTACCACAGCGGTCAAAGAGAAGAAAAAACGCTCAAGTGTGAATTTTTGTAGTAATGTCCTATTACTTTTGTGCCTTTAATAATTTCAAACTACTATACACATACTCATTTATGAAAATTGTATTCCTTTTTAATTCCAAAACAATCACTGTTATATGTATACTAATAGACCATTTAAAACTAAAAATAAAATCGGTAAATTGTGAATTCTCAAACGCCGAGTATTTCATGATCAAACTTTGCGTGTGTAAGCACTCACACATTAACTTTTTTTGACATAGTCCGGGAGCAAATGTAATCCCGTGCGCCACTTCATGATGCAAACATGTGGGTGGGTGGTGTCATTCGCTTCGTATGAATGCGTAGAAAATGAAATCCGATGGTGGGTATCTGGCAACCCGGTATGAGCGGCGCTGCAGTCGCAAATCCATAATGGCCGCCTCCTTACCACCTAACATACGTTTTTGCCGAATAATGGTTTTCCACCTCATTTTATCAATTAGTTGAATATAATGAAACTTGTAGGAAATAAAATTTCCTTTCCAATGGTATACCATACATGTATGTTAGGTTAAATGAACAAATTCAAAATGGCCGCCGCATCGCGATTTTAAGTACGTTTTTCAGGTTGGTTGGTTTATGCACACAGCTACCTATACTTATGCACAATAACGGATAATCAGGACGAGATCTGCAGCTTAACGTGGATTCCGAACCAAAAAGAGCATCTATGCCTAACCCGGGATTCGAACTCGGCACCCTTACATTCGAAGTTAGAACGCATCATCAAGTCAACAGTACGTTTTTCAGAATAATAGCTTCTCAGAGCGCTTTATACATTTGTTGGCTGTGGAGAAACTTTAGAAAATAAAATAACTTTTACAATCGTATATCTACTTAAGTCAAAATTCAAGATGGCCGCTGTATCACCATTGCCGGAACGTCTTTTCAGAATTAGCTTTCCGGGGCGCTATATGAACATATTGATTATTAGAAAACTTTTAGAATTAAAAAAAAGCTTTATGACCGTTATAGCACCTTTAAATTGTTACTTCAAGAATTAAACACTTCAAAAGGACACCATTATTGGGCATCTCTTTGAGACTCTAATAATAGTTTCTACATTATTTTGTAAGATGAATGAGAACCACAGATAGTTAATATTTACAGATTCGACAATAAAATAAAGCCTTGACACTTTTCACAAGAAAATAAACTATAACAGACTGATAATAAACTGCGCCAGTTCAAAATTGATATGACAAAGCTTTTTAATATTTGGAATGTGAATGTTACAGAAGAGTATAACAATATAATAGGTTTTTTTTACACATAACGAATGGTGTAAACGATATTAAGATTTTTCATTATCATTAAGTTAAATCGACATCTTCGTCCTCAATTTCCTTATTATCATTCATCATCAGGTCAAAAATTGCAGTGTTGTCGCATAAGTCATCATCTCTATCACATGAGTTCTCTATGCAAGGCAGATTGTTGAAATTGCATCAGCAGGGAAGGGCACATCGATGCTTCAGACAGGAACACTTAGTCAACTCTAAAAGCCCCCGAAGAAGAACAATGTTCTGTACACGTAATAGGCTCAAATTCCCCATCCACAAGCGACCAGCCAAAATCAATAGGTTGAGTTATGCCAGGATACTGTCGGAGTATCTTGTGCCCAAATCATTGCTTGGTAGTGTGTACGCAAAAGTCCTGGATAGAGAGATGCTTTTGTATGTGCAAGATGTTCCCAGTATTTTGTTTTTTAGTGAAGAGCCACCATCTTACCTCCCTAATGTCTGTCATTTTGGTTCGTGATACATACACCAGACAAAGAAATGCCTCTAAAGTTTGTAACATTTCTGTGGAAATGGTTTCAGAATGACCCATACGGCCCAGTGCAGCTATAATGTCATCATTAGCTGCATAAAAAGCATTCCACCATACAATCTTTTCTTTTCTAGCAAATGATCCTGTGATATCAGCACCAGAAAGGGAGTGGAGACTTGGTAGTGCTGAAGCCTTATTGGGCCTTAATATGTCATAGATAGGCTGAAGATGAATTATCCGTTTTCTTCTTCTAGTACCCACTATAATGGTGGATTCTCTTGGATGCATTGGATATCTCCGAAGAGCAAATACTGATACATCTCTGTCTGGGGAGAATATGTCAATCTTAATGCTTCTGGAAGAAACATGTATACTGTGCAAAGTTATTTTAGTATATGCTTCCTCCTGCGTGGTTTCAAGACACGACACGTCCATATGGCTTGCATTTGCATGATTTCACCAACTGCAAACAAATTGTTTATTATTCTTAACTGCATAGTCGATAATCTTTGATGCCAAGTATTCTGTCAGTTCATCCTTAGTTATTTCGCGCAAAAGTAACTGGTACATGGTTAATTTAAGGATGTTTGTTGATGTGTGCACTTTGTATTGGATAGGGACCGATTTACCCTGACGTTTCACCCTTGTCGATATCTTCAGCCAATTCTGTTTGTAGGTGTCAAATATAATGTGAACCTCTTTGTACATACCAAACTTCTATGACATGTGTCTGACAAAGTGATCTGCAAATTCTTCACAAGTCTTGCCAGTCTTAGGTTTATCAATGAAATGCAGCTCTGCCATTTCATTAACTTCTGCAACAGTTTGTGCTGCTTCATTTACTGAAAATGAATTGTGTGAGAATTCGTTTTTCTCATTAGATGAAGGGTAAATATTTTGAGGAAGCTCCTCCAGGATACCGATAAGCTTTCTTTTTTATGATCAGTAATGCCTACATCCATATAAGGGAAATAAAGCAAGTGGCATTAATGAGAATTCATAACGACAAAATGTTGCCTTCAAATATATATCACACCGATTTCTTGCTGCAATCACCAGTCAAGAAAATTTATATAAATTGATAGAAAATATTGAAAATATTTCTTTCAATGTTACTTTAACATTTTTGAATGCTGATTTGAAGGCCTAAGTTTCACCTTTTACATTGGTGCCCAAAACTGTGATGAAGGCTTTGACGGTACTGATTCTTCTGTTGGCTCTGTTGGTAGGTTGATCATCTTAATGCGTTCCTCAATGAATTTGGAAAGAAGACTCTCACCAGTATCAGCAACTGCACACATGTCTTTTTGAACGTCATCGGGAAGAACTTGCTTAGTCACCAGGTGTATAAGATGTTCTGTGTTGCATTTAAAAGGGTTGGTGGTCGATTTAAAACCCTTTATCAACTTTTAAGCGTTTTGATCCTGATTCTTGCGAACCGATAGACAATATTCGTGGTAACACTTTCCATTGGAGGTGGCATTTTTAATCATTGCTTCGGTTGCTGCAGCAATTATTGTGACCTCCCTCTTCCAGAAAGATTCTTCTCCTAGCATTCTCGTTTAGAGTGATGCCGGTAAGTTCACCTTGGACTTTAAGTCTTCTGTTCTGGTGCTCCAGATCGTCATCGGCTCCTAAAGGCCAAAACGGTATTTTGGTTTAATTGATTACCCACTTTCCTTGCCATAGAGTTGTATGCTTTTTATTAAATCTTTACATATCCATCAAGTACAGTGGAATCATTCTTATATAGTTTAGTCGATCAAAGGCAAAGAAATACCTTATGAAATCATGTGTGGTTTCCAAGAGCAAATTCCAGTCTGCATTTCTAACTGACCTGATGACTGTATAGTTAGCTCTCGGGCTTCGCATGCTAAGGGTGCCGGGTTTGAATCCCGAGTTATGCATGGATGTCCTTTGTAATTCGGAATCCACGTTAAGTTGTAGGTTCCGATCTGATTAACCGTTATTGTTCACAAGCATATGTCATTGAACGCACAAACCAACCAACCAACATGAAAAACGTATTTAAGATCGAGGTGCGGCGGCCATTTTGAATTTTGTAATTTAACGTAACATATATGTGTTATAAACCAATGAAAAGGAAATTTTATTTCCTACAACTTTTTGAATAGTCAATAAGTTGATAAAATGAGCTGGGAAGCCACTATTCGGCATAAACATACGTTAGGTGGTAACGAGGCGGCCATTTTGGATTTGCAACTGTAGCGCCGCTCATACCGGGATGCCAAATACCCACCATCGAATTTCCTTTTCTGCATATTCATACGAAGCGAATGACACCACCCACATGCTTGCATCATGAAGTGGTCCACGGGACCACTTTTTTCGACATTAGTGCCCAGACTAACACTTAATATCAGATTAGCCGATTTTTCATGAACAAATTATTGTGTCCTCTCGTTGGTGTTGTGGGGTAGGCGAGAGAGGTTTACACTAGAAGATTTCTATCACGTATTCTTCTAGATGCTCAAAATTACGAGACGTATTTGGCTGTGTTAAGCACTTTATATTATAAGTGGCAGAAATAGACAGTCGGTAGTTCCAAAAAAAAACAAAAAAAAAACAAATTATTGTGTCAGAGTTAATCCTTATGAGACCAGTGATTATTGGGATGCATGTTCGTTCCTCTGTGATTATTTTACATTGAAAAAAAAAAAAAAATTCCTCTCTAGTTAAAGGAATTGAAACTTTATTTCGAATTCCTTTGATATATCACGCTTGTCGGGAGACTAGCAAAATGAGCGATATATGGAGCGATATGATAACAGGAAATCGAAAAATGGGAGACATAGCAAAATCACGATTTATCGGAAAGCTCAATATATCGAAGCTCAGTATAACAATGGATTATTGTTATAATTTATTTGTTTGTTTGTTTAAATTTGTAGTAAAAAAAAATTATGAAAAATTGGATGATGCTACTGCCCCAGACGACACTGGCCAATACCGATGTGGAACGATGTAGACTAGACATTTTGCCATGGATCTTGACAAATCTCACCCAATGCAAGGTAAAATATACTGGAAGTTTGGATATGTTGATGCAAAGTTTTGAGATTGAAATATAGGGTGATAAGAAAGGACGGACGTATTGGTTGGTTGGTTGGTTGTTTTCAGATTATCTGGCGCCGTCAGCAACACGAGGGCTATAATGCGCTGAAACATTCGTCATTAGACAAGCCAACATACATTTACAAACACCCATGCCTAACACGGGACTCGAACCCGCAACCTGGACGGACGTATTGAAAATACGTTTTGGGATGGTTTTGACCATGTTTATATTTAAAAGAAATCATGTATTTTGGAACGATGCTCGAGTTCGTCATGGGCTGGCCAATCTTCCCAGACCCCTGTTTTTGACATTGACGAATACTGCTGGGTAGTTAAAATAAATAATTTATTTTACGATACGTACTCTGGCTAGTTTACAAAGATGACATATATTGGGAAAAGATAATCATACATTTACGATCTACAAAGCTGCCTAATCCAATATTAATTTTTGGTTGTGATGCTTCGAAAGCAAATTGCTACTTATAAACATTTTACTTGCCAAAAAAATTTCATTTTAATAGAAGTGTTATTTTTATCCTTATTTTATTTTTAATTATTCTCTATAAAATTACTTAAAATTAGGACAAATTCAATGATTCTAACCAATAGTAAACTTTGTTTCTTAGAAGGTTCAAAACACATAAAAAACGAAAAAAATATAGTCAATCTATATTTGTCAAAATATAGTATTAATTAAATTTTTTAGATTTAATTTATTTCCCTATTGAAATAATAACTAAACATTATTCTTGTTAAAATGTTATTGGTAACATTTTAATCTTAAAACTATATCTCTGTATGAAAAAAAAGTAAGAATTAAAACGAGTCGTCGTAGTTTCAGAATTTTCTGCTGTTCACACTTCTATGACTTTCAGCGCAACTGCAGAAATTTAATAGTTTATAGGTACAGAAGTATATGTCTTATTAAAATATTATCGTCGCTCTTTTTTTAATGTCTGATGTAATTTTGGAGTTATTAAATATATAAATTTCGAAAAATTAAATTTTAAGCTTGCGCAATTATTGATATATATATATATATATATATATATATATATATATATATATATATATATATATATATATATATATATATATATATATATATATATATATATATATATATATATATATATATATATATATATATATATATATATATATATATATATATATATATATATATATATATATATATATATATATATATATATATATATATATATATATATATATATATATATATATATATATATATATATATATATATATATATATATATATATATATATATATATATATATATATATATATATATATATATATATAAAAGAAGAAAAATAACAAAAAGAAGAATTTTTTCTAAGAAATTATACTCTAACACTGACCATATTAGCAAATGTCCGATTTAAAAAAGTAAACGAAATCAGAACTCAGATTGTTAAAAAAGCGACACAAATGTGACTAATTTAATTTAGTTAAAACGGAGTTTTTTTTATTTCGTCTTTCCTTTTTCTCACATTCAATTCCAGACAAAATTATATGTTGATAGATGTAGTATTTTGACGATACGGTAGTATGAAGATTATGCATGGCTACGTCACTGGTAACTTAAGAAAACTTGTGATAAATCATAAAGTGACATGGTCATGTAAAATCCTCATTTTTACATAAATTTTTTGGTGATGTATTTCAGTAGTAGTTTCCAAACATTTTCTTAATTTATGGCATTTTTTTATTATTCTCCTATGGATATATTTTTTCTTTGACTCACTACGTTCATTGAGTTTTACTTTTTGAACTTATTTAAAAAATGTAAATATTTTTGTGTGTTTTTGTGACGATAATCCTATCCCCAACAAGGTCAATAAATTTCACTGGAATCCATCCCAGACTGCTTACTGAAAAAATTAAACAAAAGACATAAAACATTATAAAATGCAAAGCTTACGAAACAAAATGCAAGAGAAAACAGTCCACGTTGTGATTCGATTCGCATTAGCGTGGGTGTTAAAAAAAAAGCCGCCTACGCTAATACGAGGTGAGTGTGAGAGCGTGTGCGTGTGTATGTGTGTGTTTCAACCTTTTCCTTACAACACAGACCTTACCACCTATTTGAAAAGTACGATCTTCCCCCTTTTTTTGAAAAATGTTCGGGGGACTGAAAATGATGGTATCTCTACGGGGCCGAAGATGCATTAGATCTCGGACTTAGGTAGGCAATTTTTCACAAGGGCATTTTGGACGTAGTATATTTAATCATATTTTTACCTATTGAAATATCAATAGTACTTCAAAAACTAAGACTAAGTAAAAACTAAGTACTAAGAAAGGCACTGTGTTGAAATATATGTGTGGGAAAAACAACAACGTTGTATTAAAAATACTACGTCTGGCAATGATGCTAGCCAAAGTTATAAGCTAAGTGAGTATGTCGTTGTGGAGAAAGGTAATAAACACTGTTTACTTGGAATACTAAACGTTTACATTTATTTTGTTGAATAAGCAAATTTTTTTAAATAAACAAAATAATTTTCCTTAAAACAATAATCATATCCTAATAAGCCCCATATTTCATACATTTTTCAAATACTTTAATTTGTATCCTTCAATTGGTGCAAATAAACGCTAGATAAGAAAAGAAGAAAAAAAAAAAAGAAAAAAAAAAAAAAATTAAAAAAACAATAATGATTATAATAAATATAGATTTTTTTTTTTTTTTTTTTTTTTTTTTTTTTTAATTTCTTACTTCTTTATGTTTGGGTATGTATAAATTAGCTGTGAGCGAAATTTCATTTAAATTATTCAATTAGTTCCCGCGTTATTTAAAGTAAATATTTCGGTCGGACAGACACGTATCGAAGTAATTGTAACAGTAGGGTGTTTCTAAATCTATTATCTACTATCTTATTTATTAAAAAAGATTCATAATGTACTTCTAAAACTTCACCAATACGCACGCGAAAAAAATATTTAAAAAAAAAAAAAAAAAAAAAGACTTCGCAGTCAAACCCATAAATATTAAAATAAAATAATTGTACAAACTTTAATGAAATTCCCTTATTTGGTTAAGAAATACTTAAACGAGCAATAATCGGGATGGACGTCTAATCTTGAGGAAACTTTCATTAGGGCTTTGGAATGTCCAGGGCGGTGAAGTGCGCAGTTGATTGTCCCACATCTCGATGCTCTTGTGGGGGGTGCGCCCCATGTTGATCAATGGGTCACACAGGGGAGCCCCGGATCGCCATGGCAACACAGAAGAAAGCTTCAGAATACAATCGATTGAATTTGGAAGGGCCACAGCATCTTAGGCCGATTTCTTTACGCTCCACATACCCAACTTAAACTTATTTTACCCAGACGTTGCAGTTGGGAAACACAAAACATTTTGAGATGTGAATAACGTGCAGCTGCTGTGATGCGGGTTGGCTGCACATCAGTTGCCTACGCTTTTGGTGATTTTCAGGTTTACCAGTTTCTTAAAATTATTGAGAAAGCGCTACTAAATGTGTTATTAAGACATTTTTTAATGTTATTGCGATAGTATTTTTCTAAGACTATTTTTGATGCGCTACTAACTCATCTCTCTCAACAAGTAAATAGTTTCCAAATAAAGTAATTAGATAGTCGTTGCATTAGATATAATATGATACTTTTTTTTAACCAAGCAACGAAAGTAATTAAATCTAAAGTTTGATATCAAGGAAAAAATAGATCCACACATAGCAAAATAAAAGCTAAAAAAAATATATAAATTTCTCTGCAGAAAATTATAATATTTTTATCTTAGAAATTTGAGTTCAATTTATTTATAACTTGAATGTTCTTAATTTATTTTAATATTTCTTTAAATTTTAAAAATATATGCAATATTTAGTAATGCTGTAGCGTTTTGCCCCTTCAATATCAGCAATATACAAAAACCTCCGATAAATATAAATATAACGTCAATACCAGGCTTCCGAAGTGTATAAATGCTCAACGAAACAATAAACAGTTTTGGGGGATTCAGAATTCGGAACTTCGAACAATAATGGACTTAACTTGCAGCTTTAAAGATTGATCAGAGTTGAGAAGAAACAAAGATAAACTCTTGAAAATCGATATTGTTTGATTAGGGACAAACGTGTGCGAAAAAGTCTGTTTTTTTTCTACAAATATTTAAGATTTTGCTTCTTCCGCAACGTTGACGAAGCGACAGGCCTTACAATTGCATCAAATATCTTAAGACATGTCTTATTTTGCCCGTTTTCGTTGCACCTACGAAACTTTGTAAACAGTATTTTTGTAAGAACTCTTTAAAAATATAGAAAGTGCAAATAATCTACTTTAATGATAAATCTTCATTTATTAGAAGCAATCAACTCTTTTATTAAGAAGTTTTCTTTGATCGGTGGTTAGAATAGTGGGATCTAATTTACAATGGACTACTATTTCCATTCACACCTTGTTTCCATCTTTTCGAAATATTGAAACAATTTTGATTTTTGGTTCTTTTTTTAATTTTGATTCTGAATATAAAATAAAAATAAATAAACCTCATAAAAAGAATTGAAATTTGAACAAAACTTCCCTAGGCTAGTAAAAAGAAATCTCCAACATTTTGTCAGTTAATAAACGTGTTGATATCTGACATAGGCTTATCCAAATTGCATCTAACTAATTTTAAACCCTATGCCCTTTTTCTTGTGGCGTGCTATTTAAATGCCTTGTTTGAACCAAAATGTCCTCTCTCGGTAGTTTTTTTTTTATTATGGCGATGATATAAAACTAAAATAAAATCGTGTGTATGTCACTCAGGTGGCCGTCAAATTTTTTATTGCAGCCAGAACAGTAACTCCTCTATCCCCCCCCCCCCCTCTCTCTCTCCACTTACAAAACAATCATTCATGAAACAGAAATTTTTTAATCTCAATTACTAAACGCCAAGTTTCCTTTCAATATTTACAAAATGATGTATAGAAAAAAAACTTATTTAAATTTATTTATAAAGGGGCTTCATGTTTCAACATGGTTCAATTATAAGTTTTAGTATTTACTTAAGAAGTACAAGAAAACACATGTGTTAAGTTATCACGGAAACAATTTTCCTTCGGTGGAGAAAATTCTAAGAAATGCTCGTTTTTCTCTCTCCCACACATCCCGACTTATTCACACACGAACCAATCAGTGCACCGAATTTACAAGTACAGCCGAAGTCGTTAGATTCGTAGGGGCTGCATTTGGCACCATATCATATACATTTAGCATGGGAAAAGATTCCATATTAGCAGTTGTTTCCATGGCAACGGTGCAGCTATTTGGAACTGGGCGTACTCGCCATCATCAGATTTTGTTGATTTGAAATGTATTTTATTTTTCCTTCTCAATTGTGCATTGCGCAACAGGTTTGCCATTTATCGGTGATTTTTTTTTTTACTTATCATAGAAATTCCCTCTTCATTTGCAATTCTAATATACCTAAGGAAATTAGTAAAATAAATAATCAAAGTTGACTACTAATTAGTAAATTTTAACTTTAAACTAATAATTTAGATGCAACCCGGCTGCACTTGCTGTACCCCACGAGCCGCCATTGATGTCACTAGTTCGGAGGATGGTACTATTAATTTACCGATAATAGAATTTTAGTGTACATGCAGTTTCAAATTGCTCAATATTGCACGTTGCAACTAAAAGTAAACAACATGAGAGCATAGAATTTAATATAAGTCAGATGTAACAATAAAAAATTTAATTATATTGGATAAATGGAACATAAAGTACAAATGAAGCGACCATTTGAAATATTTACTATTATAGATCCATTTCCATTTTTTTTTTTTTTTTTTTTTTTTTTTTTTTTTGTCTTAAATTTAGTTTTTAAACATCAGAGAAATTATGAACGGTTGATCAAATATCAAAGTTTAAAGGTACCTCATGCAAATAATAACATTCTGCACTTTCCAAATCCTTCATCTTAAGTGGCATAAATGCCAACTTATTTATCTCTATTTCGATCTTCAAAACACTTCTGAGAGTAGAAATTAAAAAGTTGTCCCCTCTCCTTATAAAGCAAGTTCCATATAAACCACAGGCATTGTGGGGGGAAAAAAAGGAATTTTCCTAGACCATCATCGTTCCATCAATATTTTGAATTAAATGACTTGTTATCAATGCTTCGTTTCCATAACATATAGGAAAGGAAAACCACATCAACAGATCTAATGAAATCTTCCGACGTTTTCTTTATTTTCTTTCTTTCTTTTTTCAGCACTTCTAAATATTCCAGACGAGGAACTCGCATTAGAAAGTGGAAAAACATTCTTCGAAATCGAATTCAAACTTCTTGATGGGATGGAATTCTGGATCGATCGACCTTCTGCTCTACTTTAGGCCTCTAACCACTTTTTTTTTTTTAAAGAAAAATTTAATGTCTTAAAAACGTTATTAAACCGAGCGTCATGAACATCTAAGAACTTTATTGGGTTGTTACGAATTTCTGTATATTTGTAAATATTTCGTAGCATTAATTATGTAAAAAGATAAATATATGTACACTTCGCATAAGGCAGTGCAAGAGTTCTTTACTTGGCTTCCCTGCAATATGTGTTTTAATGCTTGATAACGAGTTTTACAGAGATAACACTGGAAAGCGAGTTTTACAAGGAGCAGGGCATTTAGCATTATGGTGATAGCAATCTCGCCAAATTGGCGAGATAGAGCCAAGTTGGCGATGGTTTTGGCGACTAATTTTTGTCACCGAATTTGGCGAGAAATCGCCAAATGTCGCCAAACTTGGTGACCATTTGGAGACATTTTCGGTCCCCATGTACATGTATAGGACTTTTCGACTACGATCTGGAAAGTCCTCCAAATTTCTATCTCTAGAAGATTCACGAAGTATTGACTTCCAATAAAAGACTGGCCGTGAGTGGAGTTGGTTAGTTGACTGAGTTAGTTGAGTCCGTTAGTTGATTGGAATTACTGAGTTGAGATAGGTCTAAAGTAGGTCTAAAGCGAACTGTATTGCATTGTCTTTTGCGGCGATTTGTAGCAGTTGTGAAGTTTTTTTGAACTGCTGTTTGAGCTCTATTGTTGTGTAAAGAGCTGTATTGAGTCTTCTAGAACGAGAAGTTCAGGTTTTGTAAAAGAATCTGTGAAGAGTTATATCGGAATAAATTTCTGCAAGTGTTAATCTGCTTTGGCTTTAAATCTCTCGAACCCATCCACACAACAACTGGTGTCAGAAGTGGGGTTTGAATGCCGATTACCAGAGCAATGGCGGAACAAGATGAACAATTTCAACAGCTTTTTGCTTTCATGCAAGAAATGAAGAAAGGTCAAGACGAAATGAAGAAGGAAATGTCCAAAGGACAGGAAGAAATGAAAGCGAGCCAAGAACAAATGAAAGCGGGCCAAGAGGAAATGCAGAAGAATATTTCTGCGATCTCTGCCGGACAGGAGGAATTAAAGGGTCATCTTTTAGCAACTATGGAAGAAAGCGTGAAACAAATAGAAGACAAATTTGAAGAGAAATTCGAGAATGTCGAAAAGAAGTGTAATAGTTTAGAAGGGAAATTCAAATTCAAGTATAATGATTTGGAGAAAAAGTTAGAGATTCTGGAAAAGAAGAATCTAGAAGAAAATTTGAGTGAGATAGAAGGAAAAAATAGACCAAATGTTAGAGAAGAGACTGTCGAGCAGAACTGTTTCGGAAGATTTGAAATGTGCACCAGTCACCTTCCGACCTTCAATTAAGCTTTCGACTTACGATGGAAAATCTTCCTGGCAAGTGTATAAGACCCAATTCACAATTGTCGCCAACGCCAACGGATGGGACTCTGTGACAAAAGCCTGCCAGTTAGCTGCATCTCTGCGAGCTGAAGCTGCAGATATACTACAAGCACTTTTCGAAGAGCAACGCTTGGACTTCAACGCACTCTCAAGTGCATTAGAACTGCGGTTTGGCGAAAAATGTGTGAAAGACTACAGCAGGCTGCAGTTGAAATCTCGCCAACAGAAGCCTACCGAAACACTCCAGGAGCTCGCCACGGATGTTGAGAGGCTTTCCCATCTCGCCTTTGCAGACTGCCCTGCTGAAATGAGAGAAATCCTATCTCTATAGTACTTTGTCGATGGCATCAGGGATGTAGAGATACAGATGGCCCTACGTATGGCAGACGTCAAGGATTTAAAAAGTGCTTTAGTGTGTATGCCATGAAGTACGAGGCAGCCCAGCAAGCAACTCGTAGAGAACGCCATCCTATCAGAGTTGCTACTATCCAGGAGCCAGAACACCCAATTGCTGCTCGTTTGGATGAAATGGAAAGACAAATCAATTACTTGAGACGAAATATCCCGGAAAAGAAGCAGAGTCTGAAATGCTGGAACTGTGGAGACGAGGGCCACTTGAGGAGAAACTGCCGAACCCTCCAAGACACTGGAGCTAAGACCGCTCCCAGAAGAGAGGAGGGAAGCCATTTCACTAGGCAGAGGTTGCCAGTTGTTGAGAAGCCCCATTTTAGAGCTCTACAAATTTCTGTAATGAGTGGCTGCAGTAATGACATCGATATCCGTCATCGGAAAGGATCATACATGGAAACGCAGACGCCATGTCTAGGAGACCCTGCCCAGGGAGCTGCCGATATTGTTCCAGGGTTGAAGCGAATTACAGGCTGATCAATCCGGTAATACGCCAGGTTACATCTTCAACATCATCGGAACCAGACCCGTGGAAGGACGGTGAAGTCAGAAAATACCAATTGAGAGATCCCGACATCAAGGGCCACTTGAGGAGAAACTGCCGAACCCTCCAAGACACTGGAGCTAAGACCGCTCCCAGAAGAGAGGAGGGAAGCCATTTCACTAGGCAGAGGTTGCCAGTTGTTGAGAAGCCCCATTTTAGAGCTCTACAAATTTCTGTAATGAGTGGCTGCAGTAATGACATCGATATCCGTCATCGGAAAGGATCATACATGGAAACGCAGACGCCATGTCTAGGAGACCCTGCCCAGGGAGCTGCCGATATTGTTCCAGGGTTGAAGCGAATTACAGGCTGATCAATCCGGTAATACGCCAGGTTACATCTTCAACATCATCGGAACCAGACCCGTGGAAGGACGGTGAAGTCAGAAAATACCAATTGAGAGATCCCGACATCAAGGGCCACTTGAGGAGAAACTGCCGAACCCTCCAAGACACTGGAGCTAAGACCGCTCCCAGAAGAGAGGAGGGAAGCCATTTCACTAGGCAGAGGTTGCCAGTTGTTGAGAAGCCCCATTTTAGAGCTCTACAAATTTCTGTAATGAGTGGCTGCAGTAATGACATCGATATCCGTCATCGGAAAGGATCATACATGGAAACGCAGACGCCATGTCTAGGAGACCCTGCCCAGGGAGCTGCCGATATTGTTCCAGGGTTGAAGCGAATTACAGGCTGATCAATCCGGTAATACGCCAGGTTACATCTTCAACATCATCGGAACCAGACCCGTGGAAGGACGGTGAAGTCAGAAAATACCAATTGAGAGATCCCGACATCAAGCCAATAATCGATTTAAAGGAATCGCCGAATGCGACACCTACTTGGCAGTACATTTCCATCTATGGTCCTACGACAAAGCAATATTGGGCCCTCTGGGACTCTCTCCATATTCGAAACAGCGTCGGCGTGTTGTACCGGAAGTTCGAATCTGATGATGGAAAGACATCCCGATGGCAGCTGTTGCTTCCATGATAACTCTCATCAATTTAACTCTCATCCTCTCTTTTTTTACCCTTTTGCCCTATTTTGACAGTGTGCCAAATATCATTCCGATAAATTAATATTAACCCGTGCCGCAACGAGCCTGAATTTGTTAAAAAGATGAAAAAAAATTTAAATTTTTTAAAAAAAATTAAATTTCTTCGGATTCGATTGCACACACCCGAAATTTTTTCCTTTTGACCAATTTTGACAATGTATTAAGTTTTATTATAATACGTTAATATTAACCAGTACCACATTGATATTGAAAATGCTATAAATGGACACAGAATTGGCAAAAACTAACAAAAATGGTTCAAAATTTGTATTCCCTTAAATAAAAAAGAAAGATGCAAAATATTGATACAATTGAGCAAATAAAAGTAATATAACATTCATACAAAAAAAATTTGGTGTTTTAATAGATACTTTTGTGTAGTATATGTTAGCGTACTGTTTGCATCGATAGTAAACACGTAATAAAAAGCACCTTTTTCTTTTAATTAAAAGAGTCCTTTGAATTTTTTAAAATTAACTTTAGTCCTCTTTCTAGTGCAATTTAGTGCACGAAGATTTTTTAAAATTTATGTTTGGTACGTTTATAAGAAATGTTTGCTTTCCTCAAAATTGGGCGGTACATTTAAAAATCCCATTTAAACATATTCAAACTTTTGACTGATACAAACGACAATTTTCTAATGTAACGTTAAAAATTTATTAATTATTAATCATATGATGTAGATTTTTATTATTTATAAAAATCTATTTCAGTATTGTATTTATAACAAGATTAGAACTTACAAATATGTGTCTCACTTTCAAATTATCTCTTTTATTAGAGTTAAATATCTTATTTTCAAAGCAATCGTAATGTGCGTCACAAATTGTCATAATGTATATGACATTTATTTCATAAATTCTAAGGGGTTTTGCATTAGGCAAACTCTACACATCCCCTTCAATTATTTCTGTATGTTACACATTTTTCCAAATCAATGAGGCGGGTTTTTCTCACGCTTCAAGTTAACCAATATCTGTTTGTTGGGGAAATGCACCAATGTAGGACTCACACGTCGCTGGACTCACAGCAAATGAGAGGGCCTTGGTAGGGGGGAGCGGTCCCTGTTAGGGGGGGGGGGGGTGCAAAGCACGGGTCAGAAAAAGAGAAAAAGAGGGGATTGAAGTGAGCAGGATGGTGTGGCTGGATGCTAAGGTGGACTAACGGTGACAAACCAAAAAGACGAAGGAGACCGGAAAAAGGATCGGAGGTAACTCTGATACAGTCCGCTGACAAGCCGATATACGCCCCTGACGATGTACGCCCCTGACAGAGGTATCCCTAGCCCAGACAGCAAACTGTGAGTCTTTTACACCTTCCTTACTTACCCTCGGCCAGATATTTACTTTTATTAGGATTTCAACCGGCTTTGTGCTTGGTTTTGAGGAAGTTAAATAACTATTTAATCGGTATGCTTAAATTGCTTGCTTATTTCTTAATGTTTTGCATTGTATTAATAAATGGTTGCGTTATCTATCGAGCACATCTCTGTGGTTCTTTGCTATTTGCATGCATTTCCATTGTACTTCACTATACGATCTAATAGGCCCATGGGCCTTACGGCATATTTGGTTACGCGACCAGGATTTCGATCTTTGAAAACAGGATGTGTTTGATTGATGACAGATCCATCTATTTTTTTTTCGAGTAGGAATATCTAAGGGAAGGAATTTTTTTTTTTTTGCTAATGTATAGAGGGAAGAAAAAGATCAATACAAGCGGTGTCAATACACGAAGCAGGCAGGCAAAACTCTGCAGCACCACCCGAGAGAAAAAAAAAGTGAGGCAAAAAATAAAGTTATAAACATGGAAAGGACAAATCCAATAAACGGTTTGGCTTTGATTTCATCCAATTTTGAGGGTGACCGACAGGAGACGGAATTTTTTTAAAAACAATTTGAGGAAATCGCTGATATTGCAAACTGGACTCCACATGAAAAGCTTACTATTTTAAAATCGAAATTAAAGGGGAATGCTCTTCAGTTCTTAATGTGAGATCGAGAGTTGATAAACTCACAGGATTATGAGTTAGTTAGAAACAGCATTGCCGATTTCTTTAAGAATGAGCAGGGAATTAGCGAAGGACAAATGCAATTCTCTAACTGTGTCATGAGGGAACACGAAGACGTTAAAACTTTTGCGCATAGATTAACCGTCACCACTAATAATTATTTGGGGACAACACAAGGTGAAACCTCAGAAAACACTAGGCGGATTATTGACAGATTAAGACTTTCAAAGTTCATAAGTGCTCTTTTGCCAGAAATCCAAAAAGAGGTCGTAAGTGCGAACCCTAAAAGTTTCTCAGAGGCAGTGGAGATCGCGAAGAATGCACAACTTGCAATCGACACCGTTGCGAGGTTAAGAATACATGCAATAAGGGGCAGTCAATCCAGTCTTCAAGACACACATCAAGCGGACTCAATGGACGAGTTAACTCAAAGGGTTAATGCAATGCAGTTGGGTAGTAACAATCCGAGTGATCCGTCGATTCAGTGCTTATTTTGCGGCGAACGAACACATTTTAGCGCAAATTGCGGGAATATTCGGAATTTAATACCGAACGTTCAAAATAGTCACAGTGCTAATCAGGAAACAACATACACGGGCGCAAGTCATTTTGGCAACCAAAGAAGGGGCAATTATCAACCACATAGGGGAAATTATCAACCGCATAGGGGAAATTATCACACTCAGAGAGGCAATTTCCAATCACACAGAGGACAATACCACAACACACAACGCCAAAATTTCCCAAACAACCCTAGGGGTAACGTGGCAAGAGGTAGATATATGCGTGATGGAAACCAGTATAGAGCACCACAGCAAAGAAATGCTTATTTTTTAGGGACGGAAGGAGACGTGGATTATCAAACGTAACAAACGGTCAAAATTTAGATGATAACACAACTACCAGCGAGACGAATGTGGTCTTTAATGTTTTGGATTCGGATTCCTCGGGGGCACAGAACTTAAAATTACCGACTGTTAATATGAAAATTGGAAACATTAATGTCAAGGCTTTGGCTGACACGGGGGCAAATTTGAATGTGCTATCTGGAAATATTTACGCAAAATTGAAGGGTTATGATAGGATTAAACATTTGGCATCTAGGGCAGTTATTAAGACTATCACGGGTTCTACTCTCTTTTACACCAATTGAGCTGAGATCTCAATTAAATTGGGAAACAAGATGTTAAGGGACACATTTTTCATTACACGAGAAAATATTTCTCAGGATTTTGATGCAATTTTGGGCATAAGTTTTTTCAAGGAAAATAAAATTAATCTGAATCTACGTGAGGGTAAACTGGACTTTCTTGATGGCTCTTCGGTCGAGTTCTTAAAAGCAAACCATGACCCCAAGTTTTATGATAGGGAATGCAATGTAGTACAACTATCACGAAAAGTGGTACTCGACCCATTAGAGACTACGATCGTTCAACTTAAGGTCAAAAGACAAATATTGGAAGACAATTTGGAGGTCGTGTTTACTCCAATTGACATTATAGAAGATTTGGAAATGGGGGCTTCAATTAATGTTGTTAAAAATAACTCCTTTTCTACTATCATTAAAAACAATTCAGATCAAATTTTGCACTTAAACAAAAACATGATTTTGGGTAAAGTGGAAAGAGATTTCGTAATGGCTAAAGAGGTTTTAAATTTTGAGAATAGGGAGAATCAAATTAATTTAATACAAGCTACATCTGAAACTAAGGAACTAAGAAAACAAGAATTTTCTTTGCATGACTTCAAATTGACCCATTTAAGTGAATCACAATATTTGGAAGTTAGCAAAATTCTTGAAAACTATTATATGGTTTTTTCTAAATCTATGAAATCCTTGGGGCATTGTGACGCTGTCAAACCACAATTGAAATTGAAACATGACTCGGCCGTTGCTTGTAAGCCTTACCCGATTCCCCATATCCTTAGAGACGAGGCAAAAAAACACATTCAGGCGCTTTTGGATGCAGAAATTATTGCACGCTCCAATACCAATTTCTTAGCGCCGCTGTTGTTAGTTAAAAAAAAGAGCATGGGCAAGGACAGCAAAAATTTCGATTTCCGCATGTGCCTCGATCTACGGTTGTTAAACGCTGGAGTTGAGAAAACAACACAAATTTTGCCACATATCAAAGATCTTGTCGTTTCACTCAGTGGATATAAATACTTGACAATTTTAGATCTAGGTTTCGCGTTTACCCAAACGGATTTCGCGGAACATAGTGATAAAGTGGGATTTTCATGTGAGGCAGGGAAATTCAAGTTTTTGCGTTTACCGTTCGGACTTGTTTCATCGTCATCCATTTTCCAGAATTTAATGGATGAAGTACTACAGGGTTTAGATGAAATTGGTGTGAGATGGTATATTGATGATGTGGTAATACCATCTATGACGTTTGAAGAAATGGTGCATAAAATCACGCTGGTATTTGAAAGGCTAAAAAAACACAATCTCACTCTTAGGGCAACGAAATGTGATTTCTTCAAAGAGAAAATCACTTATCTTGGATTCGAGATTTCTAAGCAAGGCATATCACCTACGGTACAAAATACTGAAAAGATCCTCGAATTCCCGTCTCCAACTAATTTGAGGCAACTCAGGAGATTTAATGGGCTAACCAATTTTTATAGGGAACACATTCAAAAATAAGCAGAGTACACTGCAATACTTGAAGAATTAACAAAAAAAAAATGTAAAATTCATTGGACTGACAGACACGAAGAGGCGTTCCAAGGATTACAAAGGCAATTCTTTTGTAAACCTTTCTTAAGGCAAATTGACTTAAAAAAGCAATTTTTTCTAAATACCGACGCAAGCAAAGTGGCTGTCGCAGCTACACTAAACCAGTTGCATAATAACAAGTTATGTCCAGTGGCGTATTTCTCGAAGAAAAACACAAATGTTGAATCGAATCTTCCGGCTATCCATTTGGAGCTACTAGCGATCTACAAAGCGATCCTATATTTCCATAGCTATTTATTTGGCAATGAATTTGTTGTTTTAAGCGATCACAAACCACTGCAATTTTACTCCAAATTAAAAAACAACTCTCACGCGATTTCCAAAATTTTACGGGAGCTCTCTATGTACAATTTCGAAGTTAAATTTATTCCGGGAAATGAGAATTTTTTGCCGGACTTCTTATCAAGAGCCGTGGAAGAGAAACACATTAAGATTTCATTAGATGACGATACGGATAGCATTAAGAGAATTCTTGCCTCTGGAGAAGCATTTCTTAGCGATACTAATGGTACCGGTAAGGGGGAACAAGACAGGGAGGAGCAGTGGACGACTGAGTTGGGCATAGAGCAACAAAATTTTCCCGCTGACCCGAATCGCGTGGTTTCAGGTCAGGAGGTCTCCCCAAAACGGTTGGAAAAAGAATCCTACTTGAACCAATTACAGGCTGGAAGCCAAGAGCGGGCCGCCGGGGCACACTCGCTGTTGGAAAATAGAGGTGCGATCAACCATACACAATCCATACACGAATTAAGTGAACAAAATATATTGGATAAACAGTTGATTGATGAGGATATTACAAGAATTAAAGACATTTTGAATGGTCAAGATGTACGTCTTAAAAATAAATACAAAAATTATTTTGTACATAGTGAATCAGGTTTGTTAAAATTTAACAGAATTTTAAAGGGGAATAAAATTATCAACATAGTCTTACCAACTTCATTACATATCGTGGCGTTGAAACATTACCACTTTTCTCATTTTGGCATTTCTAAAACATTCGAGTTTATAAGGGATAAATTCCAATGGAAAGCCTTGTATAACGACGTAAAAAACTTTATTAAGTCATGCCACAAGTGTTGTAGTTTGAAACGAAATTTTCAGAGGGTCATTCCTAGTGGTTTATCTGCAATACCAGAAGGGGTCGGCATTTCTCTTTCAACGGACATTATTGGCCTATTGCCGAGTGGTCTATATGTTTTGACTATTATATGCAACTATTCTAGACATATCGAGTTGTATAAATTAAACAAAATCACAGCAGAGGAGGTGTCCAAATGTTTTTTTGAGTACATATCAAATTTTGGGTTTCCAAAGGTAATTTATTCTGATCAGGGTTCAGCGTATATTTCTAAGGCTTTTCACGAAATTGTACGGCAATTGGGGAGTAAACTCTTGCATGTGCCTGCCTTCCATCCATTTCTTAACGGTAAAAGTGAATCTATCAACCTTGAATTAAAAAATTCTATTTATGCGCTTTCAGATGTTTCCAGGGATTTACAATTTGCACTCAACATTCATAAGAGTTTTTATAACAATAGTATTCATTCTTCCACGTCTTATACGCCAAGTTTGTTGTTTTTTGGTAGAAAATTAGCTCCGATTTGTGAAAATCTAACGGAAAATGATACGGATCCCATATATAAATTAGGTTACGATAATTTTGTTCATAAATCTCTGCAGAGAATGAGGGAAATTAAATCTCAGGCAACTCAAAATATGAGGAAAGCACAGATAAGACAATCTGATTTGGCTTTAAAAAAATCGGTCCAAAGAAATTTAAGTATTGGGCACACTGTTTATGCCAAGAAGCAAGGTATTTTTTCTAAGGGTTTTGAAGGACCATACCGAATAAAAGACAAACTATCTAACAATCTAATGGTTATTCAATTAATTGAAGATCCCACCGTTGTCAAAAAAATGCACATTAGTTTACTTAAACTCGCTGACGACAGATTGGAAAAGTTTTTGGAAACGGACCGTGTGAATTTGCCACGATATGACTTTCGAGAAGGGCAATAGAAATGCACGATACAATAGAAAGAATAGGGCAAGGTCATGAAGCGAGGGGGCTCTGATAGGAAAAGAACATTAAAGTCAAACTGAGAGTTTCTCTTTTGTTGGACAGTGATACGGTCAAGATAGGCTCACAGGCGTCCAAGTTTACAGTTGGCGGTCATAAATTTTGGGGGCACTAGAGATGCAAATGAGGGTAGGCGATTATCATGGAGGGAAGCTTGTTCAAACCAGTTTAAGAAAGGGGTTTTTCACAATGAAAGCAAGCCCCACTCTTTTCTCCCCTTACAAAACCGGAACGATGTGCTGTGTGGGTTGCTTGGTCACGTGATTTCAGGGTCAGTTGCTTGCTAAATTGAAGAGAAAGGTCGCGGGTGTTTTTTTTTTTCTTTTTCTGTTGGTTGGTTCTGGAAACGAAAATATTTCAGTGCAATGAGAGAGTACTTGAGTTTATTTTTTCGGTTAATGCAAAGCAGAGTGTTGTTTGGGACTGTGGAATGATGTTGACATTCATGTATGGAGATCTATTGAGAATACAATTAGGGATGGTGATATTTGAATTAAAGGGGCATTTGAGGTTTAATCAATTTTCGACTTTTGTAACGAAGTGATGGGTTTGTTTTATAAGGGAAAAGTTGATAGGAAATTTCACAGTAATTTGTTGCATTCGGGTTAGTAAGGGCTCTAAGATTGGAAATTTGACATGGCTTAAAGGTTTTATTTAATTTAATGGGAGCTGAATTTTTTTTTTGAAGTTAAGGGACTTGCAGATTGGAAACTTATTTGACAGGGATGGTTTTGCTTATACCCACATTTTATATGGTATAAGAGATTTGAGAAAACTGAAACACGTGAATTTTTGCATTAAAATTGAATTTTTCATTTTGGTAGTTAACATTTTAAGTTGAGTTAAATTGGTTGAGTTAAATTCTATTAATTTTTTTTTATCTTGTCGATTTTGGGTTTGGCTTGGGATTGTGTGAATTTCTTGCAGGGGCCAAAAAAAAAAAAAAAACATGACTGTCTCCAGTTCGCCAAAACACCGATGGATGAAAGAAAAGTGCGCAATTTTTTGGATTCCAAAACAAAGCTTCAGATGGCGACTAAGGTCTGCTGGACGGAATCAAGCCGCAATTTGGAGTTTTACAAGTGTGGGACGAGCGGGAGTCTTGGCAGAAATCCAGAAAGAAAATACAATTGCAGGACGGGCCCTTAGAGCAACGAAGGGAGATTTCTAGGAGAGATGTTTCAGCAGACGATGGTTTCAAAGATTGTGAGAAGCAAGTTGTCAACGATTATCGTCAACATGAATTCGACTGGTATATCAAAATGAAGTCACGCCCGTAACGATATTTCATCACGCTGATTTCTTGGTGTCCGCTGAGAGGGAGGAAAGCTGCAACTTAGTTTCCATGGTAACCCGATTCAACTGTATGGAAAGTTTATGTAAAGGAGGAGCCTACTCAAATCCCGGTACAACAAGTCACCACTACACTTCACTGTCGAGAAAGGAAGGAGTCTTTTCTTGTAGAGCCAAACCAACAAGCCACTATTACATTTCGCCGAATTGAAAAGGAGGAGCCTATTTTCGGAAGCAAGACGAGGAAAGTTGTTCTTCTGCATGTAGAATGCAGTGCCAGTGCCAAACAAGAATGGAACATTGTGACATTCATATGCTGAGCAGATGGGAGGACCCTGGCTTCACAATGACCAAACATTGAACGTGATGCTGCGTTTGTCAACAAACACACGTGACATTCACAGCCGTAAGTTAACTGGTGTGGTTTCAACCGGAACACTGATTTTCAAAAAGGGCTTATCCCATCTATCATATCGAAAATCCATACTGACTTCTTGAGTATTAATTAACATTTTACAAGCTAAGAACTTTGTAATTAAGAACAAAAACTGTCAATTAAGTGTTAACGCAAAAGACTATGCTTTCGTTACAGAACTTTCATTCTCAAAGACTGAAGAGCTTTACTTTGATATCTACATAATTGTGTTTATTATTGGAGACTATAACATGGACAGTTCACTCAATTGTCATTGCAATATAAACTTTTTCTTTTTCAGGAATTATGACATGTTATTGAATTCTGATATGATTTGAACTGCATTATTTTATTTAACTATCTTTTATTTACAGGCCGAGGGTATTATTGGTGAAGTTTTAAATTTTTTTTAAATCTCTGATTTTGTTTAACTCGCTCCTTCTGGTAATTTTTAAAAATTGAAAGGAGGGGAGTGATGTCATAATGTATATGACATTTATTTCATAAATTCTAAGGGGTTTTGCATTAGGCAAACTCTACACATCCCCTTCAATTATTTCTGTATGTTACACATTTTTCCAAATCAAGGAGGCGGGTTTTTCTCACGCTTCAAGTTAACCAATATCTGTTTGTTGGGGAAATGCACCAATGTAGGACTCACAGCAAATGAGAGGGCCTTGGTAGGGGGAGCGGTCCCTGTTAGGGGGGGGGTGCAAAGCACGGGTCAGAAAAAGAGAAAAAGAGGGGATTGAAGTGAGCAGGATGGTGTGGCTGGATGCTAAGGTGGACTAACGGTGACAAACCAAAAAGACGAAGGAGACCGGAAAAAGGATCGGAGGTAACTCTGATACAGTCCGCTGACAAGCCGATATACGCCCCTGACGATGTACGCCCCTGACAGAGGTATCCCTAGCCCAGACAGCAAACTGTGAGTCTTTTACACCTTCCTTACTTACCCTCGGCCAGATATTTGCTTTTATTAGGATTTCAACCGGCTTTGTGCTTGGTTTTGAGGAAGTTAAATAACTATTTAATTGTATGCTTAAATTGCTTGCTTATTTCTTAATGTTTTGCATTGTATTAATAAATGGTTGCGTTATCTATCGAGCACATCTCTGTGGTTCTTTGATATTTACATGCATTTCCCTTGTACTTCACTATACGATCTAATAGGCCCATGGGCCTTACGGCACAAATAATGTATTTTAAATTATTACAAATATAAAATACTAGCTAAATACCCGTGCTTCGCTACGATATTTTAACATGTGCAATATTTTAGCTAGCTGTGAGGTCTCGCTTTGCGGAAATCTGTAATTCGTGTATAGGACACAGTTTATGGCGCTTCGCTCGCAAGAAGGTTCATCGTTACGCAAAATCCAGCTCGCTTCGTTCGCTGAAAAATGCATGGACACATAAACAAAGGCGTATTTCACTCTTTAAAAGGTTCATTGCTATGCAAGCATAGGCTCGCTTCGCTCGCTGAAAGGTTCATTGCTGCGTAAGCCTAAGCTCGCTTAACTCACTATAATCTAATTGCTATGTAAAGACTTAATATTGATAGCCTCTTCCTTGTCAAGAAAAAAAAATTCCCCCTTAATACAATAGTACAACACCCCTTTAAGATTATTTTAATACGTGTTTGTGGAAAGCAAAATTAGAGGCTAAAAGCTAAAACTACTTATGTTGAAACTTTCAGAGATCTAGGCCTATTCGAAGTCGCTTTTTGTGAAAAAATTAATTGAAAAACCAATTAAAATTTTAACATTCTTTTTGTCAGTCCAATTAGAAGGCCACAACTACTTGCGTTGAAAATTTCAGAAATGTAGCATAATTACAAATCATTTTGTAAAATATTTGTTAATTAATTAAAAAAAAATAAAATAATTCTGTTTTTCAAAAATCTAATTAGAAGGCCACAGCTATTTAAGTTGAAAATTTCAAAGCTGTAGCCCTATTTGAATTCGTTTTGTAATATATATATTAATTAATTAAAAAAATTAACTAAAAAGAAACTAAGTAAAAATTTAAAATTCTGTTTTTCAAAAGTCCAAATAGAAGGCCAAAACTATTTATGTTGAAAATTTCAGAGCTGTAGCCCTATTAGATATCGTTTTGTAACATATGTATTAATTAATTAAAAAGGAACTAATCCAAATTTTAACATTCTGTTTATGATGTATACAATTAGAAGGCCACAACTACTTATGCTGAAATTTTCAGAGCTCTACTCTAATTTTAAGTAAGTTTCTATAGATCTACAGAGCCACAGACAAACAGACACACAGCTTGTTTTATTATTATAGAAGGACCACATCTAAGCTCAATTGAGCTGGTTATGGTTTAGAAAAAAAATCTCTACTATACACCAATATAGAATAGGGTTATTTTAATAAAAGAAAACTCTCTGAAACAATTGGTGTATATGAAAACTCACCTGAGATTTTCTTTCATTTACCTATAATCTATCTGAGCTTTGAAAGTGAACTGAACTATTTTAGAATGTGTGGGAAAATATCACACATCATGTTCTCCTTGTGGTTTGTAGCTTTATTTGGTTTAATTTTTTAGTTAACATTTATCCCTAAAAATATTGTACAGAATCCAATGAGTTCACAAAAATATTTTTGTAGAGTTATTTTGCTTTGTTCTTGTTCTTTCTAAAAATAATAAGAGTTTCTTCAAATTCTTTGTTGTTGGAAACCTCATGTAAAGCAACGGGGCAAAGGGATTAAAGTTTTCGTGCGAACCTTGACTTTAGAAAAATAATAATCGAATTTCTTAGTGAAATGTTAATTAATAGTTATACATTCTCTGTTCTACTGTTTTTCTCCAAATTTTTGTAATTTTCCAAAGCTACGGGAGGGGGGGGGGGGAATGCACCCCCTTGCACCTTCCTTGCGGCGCCTATGAAATGCATCCTCACTTTTTTTTTTTTTTAACTTTTAATGTTTTTGGCGGCAATATTGCAAGAATTTTGCTACTTGCCACTTCTATATTGACACTTTTGTTGACTATCATTCGTCTATACTAGGTGTATCGGATTTATTTTCCATGCGTCAAAATTGTTTTAAAACTAGGGATGGAACGGATGTGAGTTTTGCCGGATACCGGATTTCGGATATCCGGGGTACCATGTCTACCGGATACGGATATCCGAAACGGATTTCATCGGATATCCGGTCGGATTTTCGATCTATATATTAAAATGATAGTTTTACGATATGCTATACGATATATATCCGTCTTTAAATATAAACTTAAAAAATTTCGAACCCAAAATTCATCAACATTATGTTATACCATATTTAATATATATATTTAATATAAACAAACAAAATTAGTACTTACATATTTTTGTGGTTAAGGCTTTTGCTTTAGGATCATCTAAACTCCACAATTTTGGTACAAATAATGTCGATTCCAATGTTGTTTGCGTGCATTTCTTGTTTTGATGAATTGTTTTTTCTTGTTCATCAATATTTGATGCATTTAGTGAGTCTTTTAAGCTTCGGTGAATTTCCTTATGCACACTCATTAAATGGTTCCATAAGGGTTTTGTGGAAAAGGATTTTGGGCTATATATTTTTTTAATATATTCACAATATATTTTTTTAAACAATTCTGTGGAGCAAGTAACACATAGGGCTTTGCTTTCGTCATTTCCGTTAATTTTAAAATCCTTCCAAATGGGTGATTTTAAATGAGCCATTATTAAAAATAATAAATTGGATTGTAATTGGAGAAAACTATGATTCAAGACATTCTAGAGAGCTAAATATAATTCCACATAGTGGCGCTGTGTTAAAGACCTAAAAATTACAATACTTCATTTTACGTCAGAAAAAATATACCAGCTTTCAACTTCTGCCAATGAAAAATCAGAAATTATACCATACCATTCACAGCATAAAGGGGTAGGGTATTATCGTCGATAGAACAAAAAAAAAAGCATTGATGAGTGCGCATTGGCTATTTATTGCTTTTTACTCGCTAGCAAATGTCAGACAAAAAGGAGGAAGTGAGAATAACTAAAACTCTTAACAAGTAACTTATGTTATGGAAAAAAAGTACTTTTTATTAGTATTTCGGTTCGTGTTTTACGGAGAAGCATTCAAATATAACATCTGGAATTAATCAGATCATAAACTTGGAATGAAAAGAACATATTGCAAAACACGTATGAAGGATGTGTATGGAAAAAGATTGGGGGAATGGTTTATGCTTATCAACTCGGCGCCAATAATACGGCGCCTCTTTCTGTGAATTGAAACTAAATGCAACTGCATCTTCTAGCTCATCTCTGAAGTTAGGGATATGCAAAAACATAGTTCTCACGAAGGAACTTTTTCGTTTTCTAACTTGACTGCAATTTATGTCCAAAAAAAAAATTTTTTTTTAAATAAAAGTGTAGGATGCGGTGTCCCCTTTGTCCGAAAAAGATCATTATTTTTTGCAAAAAATTATTTCTTGTGGATACCTGGTGGATAGCCGGATATCCGAATGAAATTATCGGATGTTCGGTATTTCAAATCGGATATCCGACGGGGTTTCGGATATTGAAAAATCAGCCGGATGTGCCGGATATCGGATATTTGCCGGATATCAGTTCCATCCCTATTTAAAACAGTTATATAATGTTTAATAAGATTTAAAAACTTCGTAAAAATAAAAAATCAGTTTAAAATAATTAAAAAAATTTAAAATTGGATGAGGAATTTAATATTTGAGATAATAAAAATGACGCATACAAATTACTGCTTGAATAGGAATTGCAAACTCTCATTTTTGTTTCCAAATATACAAATACAAATTTTAAGACCAACAGCAGGCTCAAGGCCAAACAGGGTTGGTCAAGTAAAAAATGTATGTATACGTATACATAAATAGAATTGGCATAACACAAAATACATAAATTGATGAGTAACATAATAGAAGATACATAATTTTTAGAATTACAATATAGAAACACCAAAATTGCATATTACATAATACATAGATTTACCTTTTTCGAATTTTCAATGACGCACAAATTAGTAACTATATCCTTAAAGGATTTGTTGTTTATTTTTAACTTTTTCTAAAGACAGAAATGTTCAGCAACAATAAGAAAAGAATGAATTCTTTTAAACATAACATGGAAATGCCCACGCACAAATACATTTTTAAGCATCTTTTTTTTTGGTGGATAAAATGAAAAAATATCGATATATTGAAAAAAAAAGTTTTTACAGATGCTGTATTAAAATATAATTGCTGAAAATTCATTATTTTTTCTTTAATTCTGAAATCGACAATTTGGTTATCCTTTGAAGTAAGTAATGCTGGCCAAATGCTCAAGCTTGTAACTTAAGTACAGTACGGAAGTTTGTAAAAAGATGAGAGTGGAGCTCAGCCCAAAAATTTACTACTGTGATATCCAAGTAATTCAAATATATATTTACGAGTTAGTAATTTTTTTTTCTTTTTTTTTTTTTTCGATTTACTTTAAAATGTTCTCAACGTATGGAATTCTCAGTTCTGAGAATTGTGGAAACACCTTCTTGATTCTCCTACTTAGCATGCCATTCACGAAGAAACTCTAGCCATGCAACTAGTGGGCGGAAGCGGTGAAAGCATAGAAATGATCTGAAAGATTTAAGACATTCGACGCATTTAAAGGGGATATGCGATCCTAAACACTCACATTTAAATTAAAACTGTGGCTCGAATTACGTGCAGGAAATTCCAAAGCTCATTTTGTGGGGTGTGATCAATAAAACTCGTTTAGTTACTTGGCAAAAAGCCAAGGAGACGCAAGTGTCATCAAAAGTAATCCTTCCTCAATCATTCACTCCAATTATTTTTGTAGCCAAATAACTGGAGATTAATAGATTCCTTAGAGAGTTTCACTTTTGTTTTTTGTGCATTTTAAATCCTCTGGAGAAGAAAATTACTTTGATGAAGGATGTTTTTTTTTTAAGGCTTTTTAATAATTAAACCGGTAAAGTGATGCTGTAGACATTTTTTATGAGTAGCATGACAAATTATGACGCTTTTTAACTAAGGACACCTTTTAAGGAATACTAATTTGAGTCTTTGATGTCTTCGGTTATTTTATGGTCATTCTATTTTATAAAACAGTTACAACCTTTCAGGTGTTTTTATTGATACAATAAGCGAGTGTTATACATTAATATACAATATATATTTATTTATGCACTAAAAGTAATGATCTTTTAAATACTTTTTTGTTATAGAATAAAGGAATAAAATATCTAGATCAATAGTTTAAATTATAGTTGTAGACAAATATAAAAAAATATCATACCCTGAATGAATCGAAAATGAAATTGAAAAATAATGTCCAAAAAAAAGCAGGTTTTTAAAAACTTCAGGGTAAATAAATAAAGATTAGGAGCACTCTGATACCTCTTGACTTTTTTTCATTGTACAAATGTACATTTCTTTTTTGAAACTAATATCAATACTATAAATGTACGCTTTTAATTAAAATTTAGCAATAAATTCTAATTCCACTTTTACATTTATTTAGTAAAATTTCGTTTTGAAATAAATTACTCGAATGTGTGTGTGTGTGATATTTCATATTGAATTTTTTTTTTTATCATAGATATAAACAATTAATGGTGAAAAAATCAAATAAAAACATTTAAACCTATTCCTGGTATTCATAAATGTATTAATGGTATTTATAAACGTATTCCTAGTAAGTAATCTAATACCTGGTATTTATAATATTTTTTTTTTTTTCCAAAAGTAATTTTTTTAAAACATCATTTTCTACAAAAAAGATTTTATTTAACAGTCTATAAAAAGAAACCCAAAAATTTCCAGTCGTATTTACATGTATAAGATTATAAGATAAATGACACATGTCCGAGTCCGTAGCATTTATAGTAGGCTGAATGCATTGCGCATTGGTGACTTCTGGTGTCCGATCACCTCTTCCTGCTTGTTTGGACTTTTTTTTCCCCCTTTTATGCTATGTTTGTCTTGTTATTTCGGCAAATATTAATGCTATAAAAATAAAAATGCTATAACTTCTTTATATTGCGCTTTAACAACTTCAGACATTTTTGCGTGGAAAAAAAAAATGGTTTTCCTAAGTAAATATTTTGAGAAATCCTCCAGTGGCAGCTCGTGCACTACAGCTAGGCTGTATCTAACTTTATTAGTTCAAAACTAAAATTATCTATTTTAAAATTTCCTAAAATGAAAATCCAATTTCTACGGTAAGTGTAAAAAAATCCGATAAACAGTAAATTTCTTGCCTCAATACTCAATATTCACGAGGAGAAAAAAACGTTTTCAATCGAGGTGATCTTCCTTCGAACGGCAGCCATGTGTCCCTGAAACGCGTTTCGGCTGCGACGTTTCCATGGTAACCAATGGAATCCAATTTTGCCTTTTCTATACGTAATGAGTAGCGTGGCAGCCAAATCAGCGATTTTCCGACATCGGCTGCAATTGAGAATGTCTGCTTTAAAATAATCTCAAGATGGAATTTTTGCAAGATAATGGTATCATCTGAAGGCTAGAGAGTTATTTTATTAGTTTGAAGCACTATTTTCAACTGAAAATAAATTTGAATATTTTAAATTCATTATCTAAAAAATTGTGTTTTTGGCACTTGAAACTTCATTTAAACAGTGGTAACTAAAGTTTGATTTAAACTTTTTGAAAAATGAGAGAATTCTAATCTGCATTAAGTATAAGATGTTTTGAAACTCATTCAAATTTATTAGAAAAGAATATGAATTTTGTTAAATTTCTAATGCAAAAGTTTTTTTTTTAAATTGCTATTTTTTCTACTTTCAAGGTTAAAAAAATTCTATTAAAAATATATAAATATATATACTAGAAACTAGATAGAGGTTCGAACAATTTCCAACCATAATTTATTTTCTTGGCCAAAACTCGATTAATCACTGTTCAAAAATATGCTAAATATTACGAGTTAAATGTTAATTAGTTAATTAATTTTTTAATATAACTGAAATTTTTTTAGGTTAACATCATTATTAATTATGTACTTCTAATTGTAAAAAATACCGATTTTTAAAATGATAATTTAAAAAAAAGTTCAAGTGTGATTGTACATGATTGTGGAGCGTGTGAGTGTGTCGTTGTTTGGCGAAGGGGACGGGAGAGAGGGGGGAGGAGCATGTTTCTGGCTGCACTAACATTTTCGACCACGGTCCGCCACTGGAAATCTTCCACCCCTTCCCCCTTTTTTCCTTACCAGATTCTTAGTCATGAAGCTTAGTTGCATTGATTTTCCAACTTAATTTGCAGTAATGAATTGATAAATGCCTTGATGAAAAGCTTTGTTTGTTTTAGTTATGTTTGATGGCATCTTCTAAACTGTGAGAAGACTGAAAATATTTTTTGAAATCTTCTTATGAAGTTGCTTAAATTGCAGACCGTCTTTCTATATGCTTGCCAACTTTTTAGATTTGTTGCAAAATTTAAATCATGAAAAATATTATGTTTTTATTCCTTTCTGTTACTGTTACAAATTCAAAATTTACTGTTGCAAAATTTAAAAAAATACCTGGGGCATAAGAAAATTTGAAATGATGTAATCAATGTAAATCTAAAAAAAAAATAGAAACCAGATCAATAGAAATAATTTCTATACAGTTGAAATATGTTTCGTTCATGATCACTATAAAAATATTCAAAATTCACTAATCAAGTTGAACCCCCTCCTCTCTTCCTCCTATAAAGATGGGGATCATGGGAATTTGTTTTAAATCAAGCACTCTACTATAAATCGGACAATGATTTTTAAAGAAACACAGTTGATTCAGAGCTTGACTAATAAAAATATAAGACGTACTTTACTCATTGTGGTACTTCCTTTTTAAGTTAATATGTCATGTTATGTATTTAAAAAAAAGTACGAAAGCCATTTTTTGTTCTCATTAAAAATTAAATTTTCCCTCGTTCTTGCTTCTGTAACACTTTCCCCTATAATTAGCTTAGTTCTAATTCCTGCCACCGATGTAGAAGGGGGCAGCGCGTACCTATATCGATTGGGTGTGGCCAAAGTGGGGAAGAAAACCCGCGGTTCACTCAACGATCGAATGGAACAGGAGTGAAGCGGAAGCTGAAGAGAAGCCACATTTGCTGTCTCTTCGAACAATTACAAGAAACACTATCCGCAAATTAAAGGCATTGATCATCAGCCAAAAGGAAAGAAATCAATTCAAAAGATCGCGCATAGGTAAGATCTTTAAAAAAGTACTTTTAAGTTTTCTTGTAAATTGATATAGATTTTATAATTGAATAATACATGACGTCCATTTGAATACAAACATTACTGCCTACGCAGGTTCAATACATTTACAGATTAAATAGTTTATTTTGATGGAAACTATGAGTATATCATTATTGAATATTTAATACTAATAAAAGTAATTTTAAACTTGTTAAAATTACTGAACCACACAGATCAGCGTCAATTAGTTAAATTCTGAAGATATAAAACGCTGTGCTTTAGATTAAGTACAACTATATAATATCATAAAACAAATTACAAACTTCATAAGGCTATAAGATTTGTAAATTGTTTTTATAAATTTCTTGATCCAATAATCGGATTCGTCAAAATGTTTGATCAAGTTATGTAGTGATATTTTTTCTTGCTTTATAAGAGTCAGTCTATTACATTAATAAATTTAATGAACATTGTAATTTATGTTTTCTCAAATATAAATCTCCGCTTATAATCGCCACTGTAGTTATTTGAGAATTCACCCCTCAGAAGATTAAATGATGATTGTTAGAAAAGAATTGCACACTTTGTTCTAAAATAGTTGGTTGCTTGCTTTATAGTAGTTACGCGCTATTAATCTTGTTAGTTACGCGGTGATGTATATTATTATGAAACTTTTGTTACTTTTATAATGCTTTCTTGTGATTTAATTAAAACTAGTTTAGATTTGTATTACAAATTAAATTAAGACAGTCTTGTTCACTAAAATTGCAGCTTCTACGTGAACGTCCCTTGTATTGCTGTACATTTGGTCAGGACTTCCAAGTGAAGGTTCATATTTTGTATTTATTTGCATTTTTGTAATTATTAAAATTTGATAAATAAACCACGAAAATCGTCGATTAATAACAAATGTCCCCGTCTATTAATATACGAATACAAAAATGACAACCAAAATCAGTCTTGTATCCAATGTCAAATTTTACTCCGCTTAAAAAAGCAGCTGTCTTTTACTATTTATTTACTCCCTAAGAGTTCAAAAATCAAATTAAATGCAATTTATATGATATGTAAGCATGACTTTGTGTCACTACGTTTACTCTAAATCCTCGAAATTATCCTGTTTGATAAATTTAAATTACTAAATCAAACTCTCTCTAGACCTTATTTAATCCAATGCATATGTTATCTGCAATGTATTAAATCCTGTATTCTACAGAATACCTAGGCATTTTATATAATACCGAAAACTAACCGGCAAAGTATGAAACGATTAAACATTTCACACATTGCCTGATTATAGAATGCAAAATGACAAAACCGTTCTAGTTATGAAATACATTTCATTTCGTTCCAAATATCACGTGACAAAGCACGTGATATTCGAAAATTTCGCCGTTTTAACGGTGTTTATTAAAAAAAAAAAAAAAAAAAAAAAAACTAATCAGGCCCCTTGATATGTCAAAACTCTATTTTAAACTGAAAGTGGTTTTCTAAGTGAAAGTATTTTTTCTACGTGTTTCAAAGTTGAAACATGTGTTTTCAGAGCTTCGATAAGCAAGCAATTCAGTTGAAAAATAAGTATATTTTACTGATTTCTAATTACTGTTACTTTTTGAACAGATCAAAAGAAGAATATCCGAAATTCTTTTACCCGTTTTAATCAGTCGTTACACGGGAAAAAATTCGTAATTTTTGTTATCATTTCCGGGAGGGACCTAACTCGTGTACACATTAAATCATACGAATGGCATTTTCTCTAATCAAGCTGAAAATAATAATAATAAAAAAAGAATGACCAAAATTCATACCATATTTTGAGCTGTAAGTCTGGTTAAAATTTTCATAACAACTAGAAGAATCATAAGAAAATCATTTCAAATGAATTTTTTGCCATGTTCTCTTGTTCAATGTTAACAATTGTGGCTTTTTTTCGTCTACTCACCCGGGCGAGATGATGGGGGGGAAATATAAGAGTTGATAATATAGAAGCTGAGATGTGAGGGGTCGAAAACTGGCTAATACTGGCCTAAAACATAATATACGCTTGCATGTTCTGCCGTTTAGACATCGGATTTGGCGTCGGAACACTGCCGCGTTGTTAGATTGCCACACTGGGCTATCTATTTGAACATGAGATATTTAAATTAGAAGGTTCTGTTTTTATAGGTGTAATTCTTTTATTTAAGTCTATTCTAGTACGATATTGGTTTAAAAATTGTGCTAATGGACATTTTTAGGATATTTGATTTCACTAATGCTATGAATAAAACGATTTAAGAACGTGGCCATCTCCCCTATTCGTAAGGCAAGACTAATCTTCTAATTCTAATTTTATAATAATGTAATGTCAAGGGGGGGGGGGGAGAACCGTCTAATGCATGAATTGGAAACTATCTAATCCAGCGTTCGCCGCTAACTTTTTAGAGGCGGGCCGTATGACTTATGTTGGAGCTTTTCACGGGCCGGATACAAAAAATATATACATCTTTAATTGTTATCGATTGAACAATATACAGCATTTCTGAAAACTAAAATAAAAAAAAAAAAAAAGCTTTTTTTTTAAATAATTAAAAAGTAATAGTTTTTATTATTTTTAAATTAAAGTCTGAAAAAGAAGTAAATATTTCGTTTCAACGAGACAATGGGACTTGATCTAACTTCAAAAGTTTTTAAACTGTACTTACAAATTACTCTGTTTTAGTCGATATCAATTGTGAGATGATGGCTGTCGAAATCGTCCAGTTTATTTTATGATTGAGTCGATGTCTGTCGCAGTATTTGTTGCAGCCAGTCTAAATAAATTGTCTAAATGAGATTCAGTTACTTTGTTCCTGTAATTATTTTTAACGAAAACAATCTTACTGAAAGTTTCTTCGGGCACGTAGTTGAGAACTCTGTTCTACATAGTTAACACATGCTATTTCGGGCAAATTACAAATATGTAAAAAAAAAAAAAAATCAATACCATGAAATTTTATTTTTTAATTTCCTGTGCTATCGGCAGGTCGCAGAAAAATCTGTGGCGAGCAAAATCCGGCGTAGTGGCTAACGCTGGACTCTAATCACTTAAAAACAGTTCTGCAGATAGAAGGGAAAAGTTTGTCTTAAGAGCTCATATTCAACCTTAAGTAAAGTGAGAGAATACAATGAAAGGTAAATAATATTGTTAGAAAAGATCATAATCTTGTATTAAAGACCAACAAGCAACAACTGCGTTCTAATGGTTACTTCATTCTTTTGCATATATCCGTCCTATACATTTTTTATTTATATTTAGCACTATGTTATTTTATTTATCGTTATAATACGGGAAAATATCTTTTTGATGTTTGAATTTCATGTGCCTAAAAAACCCACACCTCTGAAAAATTATTTGCTAACAGTCGGCAGTAAAAAACAGTAAATTTTAGTCTTTTAAACTTCATTCATATGACACCACAGACATAACACTTGTCAAAAAGGACGTTGCATTTTGCCTGTCTGTATACATCAAATTTGCATTCTTATTATTCTGGAAAAGGGTTGAATGAATTTTTATCAAAATTATCTTTTTATAGAATAAGAATCAGATAAATATTTGTTATTCACTTTTTCTAGATTTATATAGCTGTTCAAAAGTTGTATTTTTTTTATGACCCTTCCGACATGAGAGGAAATCTTTTCATGATAACAAATAATTTTGTTGTCGCATCGGAAAACTTGCTTCCACTCGTCATCGACCCTTGAACGATTTATAACAGAATGTTTAGACGGAGAAGTGAGAATGAGAGGTAATGAATAGAGAAACCACTTACAAAATCTTTATCTTTTGCTTAAAGATTTTTATGTGATCTTCGGCCAAGTGATGCCATGGCGGTTCGCGATCGAAAATACTAGTAAAGCAGTCGGAAACTTGCGATCCCCCCTCCCCCCCTTTCCCACCACTACTCACACACTTTTCACAATCATTCATGAACGCAAAGTCTTTAATCTTTAATACTCAAACTCAAAGTTTCCTTTCAATTTTAATAAAATGAATAAGATGAGAAAGGAAGAAAGCACTTTTATTTTTCGAAAACCAAATCAATCCTCCTTTCTTTTAAACTTGGAAATGGGTCGATGTGATAACGTGTGATAGTGGTTAATCCATCACTATTCCCAATTCCCTTTTTTATTCCGAAGTTCAAACAAGGCTAACAAAACAATTTCTGTAAATAAAAGTTACCACATAACCACTGGAAAAACTCATAAAAAGATGACTGAAACTTAAGATCACGCTGATATGTAACTCCTTTTCTTTGATGAATGGACTGCTTTGCCACCCATTTTTGATTCTCAAGCAGAGACCCAATCAGTTCATCGAATTAGCTAGTACAGCTGAAGTTGAAAAACCCCGAACGAGCTGGATTCCCCCACATACAGTAAAAATTACACGTAGGGAAAGACTCCGTTGGTGTCTATCGGTTACCATGGTAACGATGCAGCCCAAACTTAATTTCCGGAACTGACTGCAGTCCAGTGGAAGATTACCAGTTTGGGTTGATTAGAAGAGTTTTTTTTCTCTCCTGAATTGAGTATTAATTCAACAGGTTTGCTATTTACCGCATTTTTTTACACTTACCGTAGAAATTCCATCTTCATTTAAGAAAATTATAAAATAAATTATTTTAGTTTTCAACTAATAAATTTAGATTCTGCCGGACTGTACTTGATGTACCTCACGAGCCGTCACTGAAGTGATGTGGTTTCGGTGATAGAAGTATCTTATGATATCAGCAAAATCCTTTAAAGTCGGACTATTCGATGCTCATGAAATCGCATATAATTTCTTCGAATCAAAACTCAAATACGATGTAATTATTCCTGAGATCTTCTAGAAAAAGATCTTGAAATTCCCATTATTTTCATTAGATAATTATCGCCAAAATCGACAAATATTTGGTCAAATATACATTATAACCTCTGATGAACAGGGTATTCAACTCTAGTATTCTAATCTGTTTACGAGGGAGTAAAGGGGGCATTATCCCGCCCGTCAGAAAATTAGAGAAAGTTCTCTGAATGTGAATAATTTCATTTAAATTTGTTTAGCCAATTTAACGTGGCTGAGAGAAAAAGCAGCCAGTAGGCGAGCTAAAATCTCACCTCACCCAATCAATCAATCAAACTTGACTGAGTTGCAAACAAATAAATTTTCACCTTCATGTATTAGTATGATTTTTCTCTCTTTATTGTTTTTAACTAATTTGGAATTCAACCTTTTTTAATATAAGCATTTTGGAAGAAAATTAAATTTAAATTGCCTTAAAATTAGTTATTAAGTATTTACTTGCAAATACTTTCAAACAGTTTTTATTGAAATCATCAGAAATGTATGGAGAATCGAAAGGAATTGGATATCGCCTACAACTTACAAATAAATATATGTTTATTTTTTTTTTTATTTTTTTATTTTTTCTCTTTTTCTCTTTTTTTTTTTTAGAGTTAAAACGGTTAAAACACGCAAATATTTAATTAAATAAAGAGGAAGGAAATCAAATATGGGATCTCTTTTTTGCATTTTGATTGGTTTCTTTTTAGGTAGTGTAAGAATATGTGTTTTGACATTTCCATAATAAATTTATCCAAATTTTCTATATTTATAATTTACTAGCTGCGTGACCCCGCGCTGCTTGGAACACATAGAAGAACATAAAAGTTTGGTGATCAGAAAAATCGCCAAAATCAAAAACGCGGTAACAAAAATAAAATGAAAATGAAAAAATAAATATTATTAAAATTAAGTTAAAATATAAAAAATAATAAAATAAATAAAATTGAAATATAACTTAAAACAAAACCAGTTGCTAGAAATCGCATTTATACAAGGGAAAAAAAAAAAAAAAAAAAAAAAAAAAAAAAACATCAATTAAAGTTGCACCAAAGGAACGTGCTATACTATATCTGTACTGAAAAAGTTTTGTATTCTTCAAAAAATTTTAGTTCACAGAAAAAAGTAACACGATGCCTTCTTACCAACTATACAATCAGGACCAAAATGAAGCGCCAAGAAAATAAAATAGCAAATGAAAGACTACTCTTCTGGTGCAAATTGTAAAATAATCTGATGTAAATAGTGAAACATGTATAAAATACACAAATACATTCAAATGTAGATTAATTAATACGGAACTTGATATACAGAGAAAAAAATCAAGAGGAGGAATTCAATGTTCTGGGTTAAACACTAAAGGAAATGAATGAATATTTACATGGGTATATAAAACAATTTATCAAACTTCGAAATGATTTCGAAGTTTTCGGTGAATTACAGTAACATTCACTGAATCTAGTTATGACTTAGGTTTACATTCAGTATCCGAATACTTCATATGTTTTACGTTGTATTACGCTTTAAAACCGCACATGCGCAGAGTTTGTTTGCGGTATCGATTGTGAGTAAACATGTATGGAAATATTACAATAACATTCGAACCACTCATCGGACAGACAATTCTAATACATAAAAATAATTAAAAAAATAAGGGGAACATGTTAAAATAATTTTTGTTTTTATTCAGATGGAATAAAAAAAATATTGTTGCCATTCCAAGATTTTTTTTATGTCATTAAATTTTAATAAAAGCAACTTTTAATTGCATTTAAAAGTTATTCTCTACAGCCTCAGTGTACTATGTACCTGCTTCTATGTACCAAATTTCGTACCTTTAGGTGGAAAACTGTGGATTTGTATAAGGTTCAGATATACAGGCATTCAGTTTTATACATATAGATTACGAGGAATATTATATTCATAAACTAAATTAGTTTGGGAAAGCAAGTCTCGTAAATTTCTTTCAAACGAGTTAATATATATTTGATTGTTCATTGTCAAATATTCAATATGATGTTTGTCTAAATATATAGAAATATACGTATAGAAAATGAATGGGCATGTTAATTCTATGGCAAGTGATTTTTTTAAAATTATGTATAAAAAGGATAAACGGATTCCATTCAATCAACCTTCTTACTGTCAAATTCAATCACACGTCTGGGTTGTATTGTACAAATTTTAACGTTCATAATATTGATTATCTTATTGAACTTTATATCCGTTTGTATTAAGTGCTAAAAGGTAAAAAAAAAAACCCTCTCTTTTCATAATCATTTTCGGCTTGATTTATAGTTTTTTTTCTACTGAAACTGCTCGATTTGTAATAATAATAATAATTACAACAGCAATATAACAACTTTTGAAATAGTTGTAATTTTTTTAAGGTTTTTACTGTATACGATTGAACATTTATGAATTTGTTGTATATGCTATATGTGGTGCAAACAGTCCAATTCGATCCCGCATTCATAAATTCTACTATTTGAGGCGGACAGACAACGAAGTTATTTAAACGTTTCGTATTTGACCTTGAAAAACTGAAAGTGCCTCATCTACATCCATTTTCCCCTAACATTATTAATAAAATCCGAATCTAACAAACAGGTTCGGTTCTTTTCTACAATTATTTGCTTTCAATTTAATACAGACGAATTTGGAGGAAAAAATATAATTTGAAAACACAACTTGATGGATATTGTTTTTCTTATTACGATTTTCATAACGGATATCACTTAATTAAACAATTCTTTCTTAGAAATATTTTATTGCCTTCAGAACATCGTCCACTATTTTTCCCAATGGAATTTGTAATTCCATATTCTCCATTTTGCACGACATTTCTCTCCGGAGGACTAATTTACCCGCTTGCCGTCATCCAATAGAACAAAAACTGGGTAGATAGACTCGCTGTCGATGAGAATGCATTTTACCAAATTTGAGGGCCAAAAAGAGTTAGTTCGTGTTAAAGAATCAATAGTTTTCTTCGTTGGGGTCCACTGTGAAAAATCGATTTGAGCTACAAAAATCGTATTTAAATAAGAATGTATTTTTTCAATTAACAATATAATGATGTCAAACATCATCCTTGAAAGACTTCGTATTTTTATAAGATATGAAATTATAAGGACTTTCTGAATTGGAATATTTTCATTCCTAATCTAGGTGCTGACTGAAATGGTTAAAATATTACAAACCTAACACTTGTGGATCAAATGATTTTGAAAATGATCAATAATATTGCCTAACATGATTAAAAAAAAAAATGCAACTATAAGTTTTTCTTGACCTGTTGGGGCACTATACATATGAGCATTCATTAGAGATAATCTCAATTTGTTACGTATTGTTGCACAAATTGTCTGTATATATTGTAAATAGTGACGTATTATTTCAAAATTCTATTGTAATTTATTTTTGTCTTATTTTATTTATTAATTAATAGCGATTATACAAGTTAGAAAAAGGTGGCAACACCTAAAGCATTCGAGAAGTTTCGAGATATTTCGTTTCTATGAATTGGCTGGAAATTTCGAGAATGTCTCACGCGCTTGTATATAAGAGACTGCAGAACGGGAAAGTTTTCAGATTGACTTTGGATTTCGATGAAAGCTTATCGCTTTGTTTACCTATTGGAGTGAGCTTGAATAATCGCTGAATTCGAAGTTGTTTTTGTTGAAGCTTGTGTTGAAGCTTGGGAGTAATTAAACTGTTGCCTGTGAATAAATTTTTGTGAGTTTTCTGAAGAGAGAATAAATACTTTTAAACCGTGAAAACTGTGCCATCATTGCCTCAGTGGAAAAATTCATAACAGTGGTGTCAGAAGTGGGGTCTCGTAATTTTGAATGCCGACAACTAGAGGAATGATGGAAGACCAAATGAAGCAGTTGATGGAAATGATTGTTGGAATGAAGGCCCAACAGGAAACCACCGCCGCCGAAATAAAAGCTGGACAAGAATCAACCGCTGCTGAAATAAAAGCCGGACAAGAATCAACCGCCGCTACAATCGCCGCTGGTCAAGCGCGTCAAGAAACGACAAATGCCGAACTCGCCGCTACAATCGCCGCTGGTCAAGCCCGTCAAGAAACGACAAATGCCGAACTCGCCGCTACAATCGCCGCTGGTCAAGCCCGTCAAGAAACGACAAATGCCGAACTCGCCGCTGCAATCGCCACCTGCCGAGAATCCACATCAGCAGCCAGCTATAATTGGGATTAAAGAAGAGATGAAAACCGAGCTAGCCTCAATGGTAGAATCTACAATTATGGAGACAACATCATCGGTCCTGCATTCCGTGAAAGAAGACGTTCTCATTGCTGTAAGGGATGAAATGGAAGAAAAGGTATCTACCATAGAAAGAGAAATCCCGACTGCTAGAAATGAAATGAAAGAAGAAGTTTCCACCCTGAAAAAAGAGCAGGGAAGGTTTATTGACGCTATGGAAGAGAAACTTCGAAAACTGGAAATTCGCGGTACTGTGGCAGCTGCATCACCGAACTGGGAGGAGGTTTCCACTGCAGTTTTAGCACCACGTTCCAACATCAAAGTGGCCACTTTTGATGGAAAGTCTTCCTGGCGCGTTTATCAAACGCAGTTTGAGATTATTGCTTCTGCGAATGGTTGGGACGATACTTCGAAGGCATTCCATCTCGCAGCATCTCTTCGAGGTGAAGCTGCTGACATTTTACAGACACTACCTGAAGAGAAGCGGGGAGAATTCGTGGCGCTGGCAAGTGCGTTGGAGTTAAGGTTTGGGGAGCAGCATCTAAAGGATTACAACAGACTGCAATTGAAAGTGAGACAGCAGAAGGCCAATGAAACTCTTCAAGAATTGGCATCGGATATAGAAAGACTGTCGCTCCTCGCTTTCCCAGACTGTCCCTCGGACGTACGAGATAACCTGTCTCTTCAGTATTTCGTGAATGCCATCAAAGATCCCGACATACAGCAAGCTACCAGGATGTCAGACAGCAAAGATCTGAAGTCCACCCTCGTCTATGCCATGAGAGTAGAAGCCGCACAGTAAGCTTCTAGAAAAGACCGGCGTTTCGTACGTGGAACATTGGCAGGCGATTCCTCTGAACTTTTCACGAAGAAGTTTCAAGAACTGGAAAACAAGATGGAGCGAATTATGAGAAATATTCCTGGCTCAAGGGATCGAAAAACTAAAGTGGTTTGTTGGCTCTGCAACCGGGAAGGACATTTCAGACGTGATTGCCCTGAATTGGACAGGAGAGGGGACAGACCCTCGTCCGAACCTCAGCAGTTAAACTAAAGAGCGGCTATCTCGCGAGGCGCAGGTCGCCGTGTAGAGCAGGTGGTGCCCCACTCAGCCTCTATCACATCTCATCCCTTCAAGGAGGAAACCATAGTTTATTCGTGGAGGGCAAGATCAATGGAACTCTCTGTCGTCTAATAGTTGACTCAGGGGCAAATGTAACCATCTTACGGACGGATGTAGCCCGGCGCCTGGACAGCCAACTTCTTTACACGGCGCCTTCAATTTCACTACAAACTGTGACTGGTGACAAAATTTCTGTGCATGGGAAATTAAATGTCAACATCTCTTTTGGATTTCACACCTACACTCACACCGTTTACGTCGCTGAAATTATTGACCCATGTATTCTTGGATTGGACTTTTTAAAGAAAAATGGAATTACTTTGAATTTCTAGAAAGGCGAGCTTCAAACAGGGAAAGAAGAAGTTCCATTGTTCGGTTTGGACTCGGAAGAGCCGTGTGCATATCGAATAGTAGCTCTTGAAGACATCACCATCCCCTCCATGACAGATTTGGTTGTAAAAGGTTCAACAGAGCTCCCGAAGGCCTTCCGATTCGGAGTAACGGACTTCCCATCATCGAATAGCGTCCCGAAAGGAGTGCTTGTAGGAGCAACGCTTGTGGATCTCTCTCAAGAGGTGGTGCATGTGAGAATGGCCAACATCGGTGATTCTAAGAGAGTTATCAAGAAAGGAGAAGAAATTGCCACTTGCACACCCGTTACAAGCATCGAACGAGGATCGAAGGAGCTTCCGACCGCACCACCCGTGGATTTAGTGGACCAGCTTCTCGAGGACTCTCGGTTGGAAAGAAGGCAAGAGAAAATTGTCGGAAACCTTATAAAAGAATTTCAGGACGTTTTCTCCATGTCATCGAAAGATGTAGGAAGAACGAAGCTTACACAACATCGAATTGACACCGGGACCCATTTACCGATTAAACAACATCCTCGAAGACTTCCATTTGCAAAACAAGAGGAGGTCGGGAGATTGTTACATGAAATGGAAGATAATAGAGTTATCGAACCCTCCTCAAGTCCATGGGCCTCTCCAATCGTACTCGTTCGAAAGAAGGATGGTTCCACCAGGTTTTGTGTGGATTACCGGAAGCTGAACGAAATTACGAAAAAGGACAGCTACCCTCTGCCAAGAATTGATGACACTTTGGATACTCTATCAGGGAACCAGTGGTTTTCGACTTTGGATTTGAAGAGTGGATACTGGCAAGTGGAGATACATCCCGACGATCGTGAGAAGACTGCCTTCACTACCGGCCAAGGATTATGGCAGTTTCAAGTTATGCCGTTTGGCTTGTGTAATGCACCGGCTACGTTCGAGCGACTAATGGAGACTGTGCTTAGAGGACTTTCCTACGAGACCTGTCTGGTATATTTCGACGATATCATTATCACCGGGCGGAGTTTTGATCAACACTTGCAAAATGTGAAGAACGTGTTCTTGAAGCTTAGGGAAGAACGCTTTAACATCCGCGCCTGTTTTGGCTTTTCCCGATATTAACAAGGACTTTATTCTGGATACAGACGCCAGCAATGAGGGAGTGGGCGCCGTTCTTTCCCAGGAAATTGAAGGACAGGAGAAAGTCATCGCTTATTTTAGTAAGAGCCTGTCAAGATCAGAGCGGAACTACTGCGTCACAAGAAAGGAGTTACTGGCAATAGTAAAGGCCGTTGAACACTTTCATCATTACTTGTACGGCCGAAAATTCCTTTTAAGAACTGATCATGCGTCTCTGACTTGGTTGCTAAATTTCAAGAATACAGAGGGACAAATAGCAAGGTGGATCCAGCGCCTGCAGGAATACGACATGGATATCCATCACAGAAAAGGAACGTTCCATGGAAATGCAGACGCTCTTTCTAGAAGACCATGTCCGGAGAATTGTCGATTTTGTTCCAATGCCGAGTCTAAGTTTGGGGTTAACACATCGGCCGTTCGGAAAATAACTACCAACTCAATTACTTCAGACTTGGACCCTTGGAGTGACCAGAATGTTCGAAAAAGTCAGGTCGAAGATCAGGACTTGAAACCTCTCATTGAATTCATGGAAGCAGCTACTGGAAAACCCAGTTGGCAGGAAATTGCATGCTATAGCCCAATAATGAAGAGATATTGGGCTATGTGGGACTCTTTGCACTTGAAGAATGGAGTACTCTACCGTCGATGGGAGTCCGATGATGGCAAAAGCTTCCGGTGGCAATTAATCCTTCCAAGTTCTAGAGTTACCAACGTTCTAGAAGAACTTCACAGCAGTTCTACTGGAGGACATTTTGGTGTCACGAAAACTCTTCAGAAAGTCAGGGAGAGATTCTTCTGGGACAAAGCAAAATCCGACGTGGAGAAGTGGTGCAAGTCCTGTGATGCATGCAATTCACGAAAGGGACCGAAGACCCGAACTCGTGGAAAGTTGCAACGTTACAACGTAGGAGCACCATTCGAAAGAATTGCTTTAGACGTCTTAGGCCCCCTACCTCACACAACTAACGGCAACAAATACATCCTAGTTGTCATGGACTACTTTAGCAAGTGGCCAGAAGCATACGCGATTCCGGATCAGGAAGCCACAACCGTAGCAGAAGTCCTCGTACGGAATTGGATCTCCAGATTTGGCGTACCCCTGCTGATACATTCCGATCAGGGGACGAACTTCAACTCTGCCGTCTTCACTGGGCTGTGTGACTTGCTCGACATGGAAAAGACTCGTACAAAACCCTGCACCCACAATCCGATGGAATGGTTGAACGATTTAATAGAACGATTCTGAATCATCTCTCCTTGTTTGTTTCCAAGAACCAGCAAGATTGGGATCAGAAACTTCCATTGTTCCTTTTGGCCTACAGAAGTGCTACTCACGAGACCACCGGATATACACCATCTCAAATGATTTTCGGAAGAGACCTTAGACTACCCTGCGACCTCCTCTTTGGACGACCACCGGACACCCCTTCCTCGCCTGTCCAGTATCTAGATGATCTCCAGGCACGTTTGGAAGCCGTGCATCGGTTCGCCAGAGAAAGAATCAACATCATGACAGAGCGCATGAAGGTCCGCTACGATGCCAAGGCCACGGAACGTTCATTCCAGGAAGGTGACAAGGTGTGGTTATGGAATCCTAAACGTCGGAAAGGACTCTCCCCTAAGCTCCAGACGAACTGGGAAGGGCCGTATGTGGTCCTTAAGAAGATCAACGACGTCGTGGTAAGGATTCAACGGACACCCTCCTGTAAACCTAGAGTTGTACATAACAATAGACTAGCCCCATATTATAGTAGAAGTGATTGAATTACCTTTCCTCTTAAGGACTTCACTGCCCGGGACGTGCAGTCTTTAAGAAGGGGGAAATGTTGCACAAATTGTCTGTATATATTGTAAATAGTGACGTATTATTTCGAAATTCTATTGTAATTTATTTTTATCTTATTTTATTTATTAATTAATAGCGATTATACAAGTTAGAAAAAGGTGGCAACACCTAAAGCATTCGAGAAGTTTCGAGATATTTCGTTTCTATGAATTGGCTGAAAATTTCGAGAATGTCTCACGCGCTTGTATATAAGAGACTGCAGAACGGGAAAGTTTTCAGATTGACTTTGGATTTCGATGAAAGCTTATCGCTTTGTTTACCTATTGGAGTGAGCTTGAATAATCGCTGAATTCGAAGTTGTTTTTGTTGAAGCTTGTGTTGAAGCTTGGGAGTAATTAAACTGTTGCCTGTGAATAAATTTTTGTGAGTTTTCTGAAGAGAGAATAAATACTTTTAAACCGTGAAAACTGTGCCATCATTGCCTCAGTGGAAAAATTCATAACAGTATTTAAATGTTTATAATACTAATAAGCATCTTGTGGAATGCTTAAATATTTTCATTAGGGTTTTAGGGTTGATTAGTTACACGAGAGGGGAAAAAAGTGGTCTCCATCTTAAAAGATTGTGTTGATATCCGTTAATAGCATCATATATTTTGCAGTTTATATCCTTTCCTATTTTCCACACATTGGCAAACATGGACATCCTCTCCCCCTTACACACACAATCCCTCCGATTAACATCTAAATTCGATTCTGGTTATAGTTGCGTGCTGTTTTCCCAAGCGTCACGTATATTTGTGAAGGGATATCTATAAAGAGGTGCTCGTCAGCATCGACCGGACCAGGCTGTGGTGGTGCAGAAGTGAACGAACTTAAAAAGAGAGACAAAACAACGCATCGCACGTTGTTTTATTACGCTGTCTTGCATACATACTATATGTAAAAATAAGCTACCATCTTTGTTATTTATCAATGCCTCAGTTTATTTTGAAAGGAATCCTCATCGATTTGTTTCAGCTACCTGAATGTAGTTATAGAATTTTGGTCACACCAGTACTACTGTATGCCATTCATTCGACCTCCAGGTTTCGAGCTATATCGATTTCGAATGGATACGTTTTATTTGTGACGTTCATCCCGGAAGGTTAATTTTCTCTGTACCATTGACGCGATATCCACACTGGACTACATACGATCCATAATTGATATATGAACGTTTACAAATTTTAAATATTTGATTTCACGTTAGGCCGTATGATTTTTAGTCATCTTGCAACAAGAGAATGAATACGAATGCTTTCATGGAAGCATCATTTAAATCTAAATGAAATGATGAGAATTAAATTGCTATTGCTTTGGCATGTTTTTTCATCCTTAAATAGTACTACACCTAATTTTAAATAATTATTTTAGTTACAATAAGGGTAATATATTCTAATTTATACTTACTGTAAAATTCGTGAAACCTTTATACCCTTGATCATAGGTCAAACTAAACATATTTCTTTTTAATTTTGAACGTTTAACCCATTTTCGACTTATTAAAATTCGACGTTAATTAATCGGAATAGCTTACTTTTTTATGCTCTCCCTTGTTGATTTCTCTACCAAATTTCAGAGTTGCGACAACATTAAAGGTGGAATATTTGAATATCCCTCATTTACATTTCGACTCGTTAAATTAGTTAATCAAAGTAGTTTAATTTTATTCCATATCTTTTTGTTACAGTCCATGGCGACAAAAAAAAAAAATATTCCAATGAAAAAGGGCTCACAACGACTATTTTTAGTAAAATAAACTATTTTCAGGCTCGGGCGACATTTTTTGTTGACTGCGCGGGTAAAAAATCTTGCTTGCCATATTAATTCCGAATCAATTACAAATACGAAAAATCAATGGAAGGAGCATTTGTAAGCAAAGCTTTTGTATATAAACGTCAATAAGAAATTGGAGATGAAAATGTAACTTAGATATTTCGCGATATTTTGTGTCAACCTCAAATCCTATTTACCGTATGGGAATATTTTCTTGTCACGATATTTGAAGTTGTATTGTAAACACTATCACATAGTATTTTCATTTTTACTAACAGTATAGTTGACTATGACGTAATCATGTATTACCTCTATTATTTATTTGAAGTAACCAAAAGCCAACTCACCTCAATGCGTCAAAGTTTGTTTTGGTTTAGAAATTTAATTGATGTGGCTTTATAATTACGATTTTGATATGGTGAATAATTATTAAATCTCTTTCCAATCGAAATATTTTTTCAGTTATCTAACGTATTTTCTCCAAAAAACGGAGAAATATTTAAAAAAGATACCCATTATATAAAAAATATTTAAAAAGTTAACACGTCTACATTGCATACCTTGATACTTATATTTTCGAAGAGCACAATTAATTTGAAGAAAGTCATATTTTAGACTACTTGAAAATTTAATTTTTAAAAAATAATGTGACAAATAGGCTATGTTACGTTAGCCAAAGCATTTAAGATAGAAGTTGTGTTGTCCATATTTAGAGATTGAAATATAACTCTTAAAATAAATTAAGGTAACTTTCTAATTATGGTTATTGCCTTGGAGCTAATTATGAAATGATAACTTTTTTATATGGATCATACCAATTTAAAATAAAATAATTCACGACTTAAGTAGTCTTCAAGCATTACAACTTAAAACATTTACAAATTTTTATATTATACTACTTTTTAATACCAATTTATTGCCCATGTTATTTTTGGCTGTATTGGTTGATGTGACACGATTGAATGCGAAATTTTTTTAATACACATGAAACTGAAAAAAGTGAGTTACAAATTAAAGTTATGAATTCTTTTGTTTTGCAGAAAACTACTACATATTAAATGGCATCTATCCATCCAATAATAATGATGCAAATTGAAATTTTTAAGGTATTTCATGTTTATATATATATATTTGCACAGTTTTTAACCTTAACAACTTTTTACTTCTAATTTACAGTTTTATTAAGGGGACATGGTACCCAAAAAATATTTTCAGAAATTGCACCACTAAAATTTAAGCTATAGTAATTTTACATTGTGTTGATGATAAATAAACATAATTTAACTTTCAAAAATATTTTGAATAAATAATTTTTGATTAATTCAATTTAAAAATTTTCAAACTTTTTTCGAAATGCTACTCTTTCCACAATTTTAAGTATTTTTCCATATCGTTTTTACAATATATTTGTATTATAATTGTTAACAATAGTTAGTATGGATTTGAAGATGCAGGCTATGGAAAAGGTTTTGTATGTTTTTACAGCAAAAAAACATGTTTTTTTTTTCTTTTCTTTTTTTAAGTTTTCAGCTTTTTAATTAAAAAAAAAAAAAAAAAAATGTTAAAAAATAAACATAGCACACCTTATTCCATACTAACTTTTGTTTATCAAATGTATATAAATACACTATAAAAATTTCCTAATCCTAACTAAATTTAGAAAAAAGTTTTTGGATTTAAAACTACACTCAAACTGAGAAAAACAGTGTTAGATTTCTTTTTCAGCTTTGATAGTGTGAGAGGGTTTAGAAAATACATTATAACTTTTCATCTATCAAAGGCACAAGTATAAATTTTTGCACAGCTATTCAGAAAGATATTCTCCACATTAAATTGAATAATAGACATTTCCATCATTTTTTGGGTAATTTTAATGATTTAAATGAACGATTTTCAATTGAACTTATTTTATTGTACCAAACACATTTTTTTTCTCTAAATTTAGATTTCACGGAGAAAGAGAGTTGATTAGGTGAAATATTCCAACTTCCTGTTACTTAACTATGTTTTAAAAAGGTATGTTTAAAAACTTATTTTTGTTATAATGGAAGTACTGCATTTGGTCAAAAAATTTTAGTGATTTTATTTTTTCTATTTTGGAACATACTGGTCTAGAGAAATTTCAGAGTGTGTCTGTGGGCAGCGTGACTCTTGAATGGTGACCTATGATGTTTAAATTTTTTTCATATGAGTCAGCGTTGGCCATTGGGCCTGCCATTATATATATATATATATATATTATACATATATTTTTGTTTAAATAGCCTTTTGCACAATCAGCAAATGCTGAAAAACGGCTCTAACGGTTTTGATAACGCTGTGGTAAAGCTTTTTAAGGTGTTTTAAACATCCCCATCCATGAAGTTTCTGTAAAAATTCAATAAATGTAAAAAAAGTTGAAAAACAAAGGTCTGTAACTTTTTTCTCGTTCCCTTCTCTTGAGTTTCGGACAAGTAAAAACTCCTGAAAAATTTCTCAAATTTGGCGATTCTTCTTCTTTTGGCTCCTGTAATGATTATTGTAGAGAATATTGCCAAACTGGAGAATCTTTTTAAATTGAAGAAAATTAAAGTGTACCTTAAGTGCCTTAGTGTACCTTAATTTCATGTCAAATTTAAATGCAGTGACCAGTATTATAATGTAATCATAAGTTGTGCGATGTTCCTCAACTCTAGTTCATTAACTATTTACTAGTTTAAAGCTTAAGGCATTTGTAAGAAGTCAATATTTTTAAAAGTTTCCCAAATCATAAGAAAAGTGGAAATTAAATTTATAAGAAGCAGAAGTGAATGCTAATAAGTATTATGAAATAATTATATATTTATATTTTATTATTTTTTGTGTTTATCATACATCATCTTGAAATATTTTTGATCAAAAAATTGTGTGATATTAGAAAGTAATTTGGTTCTCCTTAATATCTGTATCTATTTTTAGTAATATTTGTGTTTAGATGTAATTTTGTATTCTTGCTAGTTAAAACCTATCAAAAGTGTTGATTACTTAGTTTTTCTTTTTGCAATTAATCCTCCAATGCTGTGTTTTCACTTGTAGAGATTTCCAAAATATGCAAGACACATTTATTAAGTCAATGACCTGAGAATTAAAGGTCCAAATGCATAACCTCGTAACGGCCGACAATTTTTAACTTTAGAGCCAGTTTAACTAAAACTTCTAAAATAAAATATAAGTATATCCCCCCCCCCCCCCTTCTCCCTTTTTATGCTTGTTATGCATTTGAATCTTCTATGTCTACTGGTGCAAATAAAAACTGGCATACAAGTTTTAAGCTTTTTAATTCACCAGTGCTCAATCTCCACACTTTTTTTAGTTTAAATGCTATTATCATGGAACTGGGCAAGTGGAAATCCCGCTACTGCTGTTGGAGGGCAGTGCTGGCCAGATTACACCCATCAACACCCCTCATACACATTTGCAGATAATTCACACACCACTCAGAATGTTCTCCAACACCTGACGGCGCAGTGCCTTCCATCCACTGCCCTCTTCCCCAATCACCATGTCAGATTGCACCAAGAAATACTTCTGCCCCCGGTTACTGGATTACATTGTGTTCGTTGGGGCGCGTCAGCCCAGCCGTACCCATGCGGTACAGACCCCAGAGCTTCTGAAGCGCTACCCAGCCGAGGATCACAAGGACTTCCCCCTCAGTCCTGATGTGGTTTACTTCTGTCAGCCGGAGGGATGCGTCTGCATCGGCCCAAAGCGGATCAGTCTCAGGGAGTCCAATTCGTTTGTTTTTGCCCTGACCGAGAAAGACACAAGCCGTGTCCGCTATGGCATCTGCGTTAACTTCTACCGAGCCATCGAAAGGCGTCCGTCGACTAAAGAAAAGGCCAGAGCTAGGAGAAAATTGGGAAAGGTGAGGGAGGTGGAATCTGGTTTCTTGGACCCCAAGGCGTCGAGGTCGCATCAGGAGGACTCGGACGCAGATTCGAAGTCTTCTTCGCCTGTGGCTCATCAGCATATCAGAAGTCATTCCCTGACTTCATTGTGTATCATCAGCCATCATCCGTTCTTTTCTACTTTTCGTGAATGTCTCTTCATTTTGAGGAAACTCATTGATGCCTGCAATGAGAGGAATCTCTCGAGACGTACTGGTGGGACCAGACAAAGCAGGTATTCTTTATTTTTTCTTTCTAACTATGATCAGAAAAGTTAATTGAGCTGTCTCACTTTTTACATACTGAGATTCAACATAAATTTAATTTTGTAAACTTTTTAATTATCTTTATTCTTTGTATACATATTGTAAAATGTTGACCTTCTTACTTTTCCTAATAGAATTATTGTTGTAATGTTTTCGTTAATTTTTGTATTTTTTTAGTGTCGATATAAGAGTTTAATTATCAGTAAGTTCAATGTATTATTTAAAAAAAATATTAAGTAAATCAGCATGCTTTCACCATATATTTTGATTGAGATTATTCGTTTTGGGTTCGGAGAAATTATAGTAATCCTATACAAACACATTTACCAAATTGGTAGATATACACCAAGATTAAATGCTTTTTAAATATTTATAAAAATTTATATAGAGACTAACAAAATTTCTCCTACACTTTGTTTTACACAAAACTTAAATTTTTTTATTAATATTGATTCATCATTTAAAATTAACAGCAAATAATAGGTACTGTATATTTAAAGCCCCCTTTTCATATTGCAGAAACCATTTCAGAATTTAGAGTTAAAATGACCCAAAATCCTGCAAAAAATTTATTGCTTCATTTATATTTAAGAAAACAAGAAATTAAAAGTCATTCACAATTAAGTAATAGTAAATGATTGAAAACACTATATTGATGAGGATAGTTACTTCATTTAACAAGTGTTGCAATTAGTTAATATTTAATATTTTTCAGATGGTTAGATTTATTAAATATTTTTTTTAATAAATTACATTCTTAGTAATATAAAGAGGCATTCTTTGTATTGCTAAGAATTTATGTATGAATGACCTACTTGCACCTGTCATATGGTACTTTTCAAGAAATACATCATGTGTGGATTTTCAGGGACACTGTTTGGTCTTTCATTACTGGACGGTTGAGTGAAAACACTCCAGCCTCTGTTCTTCATGGAATTCGTGAGCTTGAAATGTGGATGCTGAGGTTACTCAGTGCTCCAGTCCCAGTTCCTGGGAAAACAAGGGTGGAGGTAAGAGTTTTTATTTAATTAAATTCATCGTATAAATCAGAGCTGTAAAAAAATCTTTATAAGAATGCATTTGCATGATTAATGTAATCGAAGATGTTACATTCCCACACTTTATTCACGAAAGGATTACATTTTATTACTACATGTGTAAAATTTTAGAACTTTCTAACCAAATTAAAATAATATGGCTATTTTTGGTTGTTATGGTTATTAGATAACAAATCCTTTTGGGAGGTGGGGAGGGATAAGTTTTTTAGACACTTTGGTTTTCATAAGTTAATAAAAAAAATTTATAAACCCAGTTATAAAAAAGAAAACATAATACAAATGCAGTTTTGTTAAATTTGAATTGTAAAACACTCGGTTCTCGGTTCTTACAAATCATTCAATTATTGATTCACTCCAGTAATATAATTGTAACATTTGTTTGTCAGAAAACAATGCTATGTTATTGATGTTTTTTGTTCCACATAGGCTCTCTGAATCTCTTCTTAAATACGTGCCAATGAATTCTTGCATTTTTTTTTTTACTCCATGATCTAAAATATAAATCTGAATTTGCCATTTTCTGAATAATAAGGGGTCAAAGTTGTTGGCTGTTTTGCTAGTGGATGAGAAATTATTATTTTTTTGTTTTTAAGTTCAAGAAATCATTTTGTAAATTCAATATTGAATAAATGAGCTCATAAGATCAAACATACCTTTTAATTTATTTCTATTTAGGAAGTTGTATTGCTTTATTTTTTATGAAATATTTGGAGAATGAATCTATACAAGAAATCACAAAGTACAATTATTTCAAAATGAATTAAAATTTACAAGAATTACAAATAGTTTTTCAATGAAAATTCTTTAAAATTTGTTAAAAGCAAATTAAGAAATTGGAATTATTTGTGAAATATGGAAGGCAATTTATAAAATTCAATCATTCTAAAATTATTTATGCCATATTTCCTGTATATATTGGATTGTAGTTTTCATTCAATTCATTACATGTATTCAAGTGTTTCATTAAACCTCTAATCAGTGGCATCTTTTCTTCCAGGTGGAAATTCTGCCTCGAGATATTCAACCTCCTCTCACCTTTGCTCTCCCTGACCACACTAGGTTCTCTTTAGTTGATTTCCCTCTCCACCTACCCTTGGAGTTATTAGGTGTTAACACATGCATGAAAGTTCTCACCTGTATCATATTAGAACATAAAGTAAGTTTCTTTGTGTTTTTTCTCTTAAAATATTTTAAATTCTTCTTTAACCCATTAACGACGGTTGGTAAGAAAATTTGCCAATTGACATTTTAGTTTTTTTTTTTTTTGCTAATAAATTGTGATTGTGATTCCACTTAGTGTTTTTTAAAAATCATAAAAATAATTTTCCAAAAATCTGAAAAATTCAAAAAATACTTTAAATGATCTAAATAAGCAAGGTAGAAGTTAAAAACAGTAACTTTTTATCCATTTCAAAGTTGTCTTTATTGGGTTAAGATCATTGTAAATCAAATAGATTTTTTGTGGTATCTTTTTTTAATCCTTATCTCTTTTGTTTATATTTTTATGTTTAAGTTCTTATATCAATAATGTTGCTAAGTTCCATTTGTAAAATTTTAATTCCTACTAAAAGATCAAAAGTTAAATTAATATTTATTTGTTGGAAATATGATAATACGTTTGAAGTATAAAACTTTGTTTTTGATTGCTTTTGGATTTCAATGTGTAAGTAAAAGATCCGTGAATATGTCATTGTTTATTTAAGAGTTTCTTTAGTATTTGATTATTATACAAAAATACTATGAAATTATTATCTTACTATGAATTATTATGAAATTATTATTTTACTTTGAATTATTATGAAATTATTATTTTACTTTGAATTATTATGAAATTATTATTTCACTTTGAATTATATGAAAATATTGTTTTGCTATGAAAACAGGACCTGTTGCCAATGCATGAATACATAAATTTGAACATCTCTGTATGTGGAATATTTTTAAAGCAATAATAGTAGGTTTTAAATTTGTGACTTTTTAATGTCTCAATTATATTATGATAAAACGAGTTTTCAAAGCTTCGTTTTACCCCCTTCCCAATGTTTATTAACTGATCAAAAAGTTTTCAAGATTTTTAAAAGGCTTAACCTGATATATTTTCTTGTTCTTATATTTCTATCTAAAAAGAATGCTTGAATATACAATGGAAATTTTCTTTGGATCTTGATCGAGTATTTTAAAATAATTCATTCATTCTCATTTATCCAGCTTCTCATGCAATCTCGAGATTATAATGCCCTCTCAATGAGTGTAATGGCCTTTGTTACGATGATTTATCCTTTGGAATACATGTTTCCAGTGATACCTTTGCTTCCAACATGCATGAATGGAGCTGAACAGGTAAATACCCACATATGTTCTATAAATATCCTCTTTTTTTGCTTTTATCTGTTTATATACTATTTTTTTATAATATAAAAACATGTTTAATGGAAAATTTTAATAAGTTTAATGTTGTAGTAAAAAAATTAAAGTAATTAGATATTAACAATTGCTATTTTGTGTGCTTTCTTGTATTTCATTCTTTACTGGATATAGATACACATATTTTCCATGAATATAACATAGATATCTAAATTTTCTTAATGTTCAATTTTTTAGTTTTAAGTCATTATTATTGATTTACCTTTATTAAAAATTAATTAAGAAAACAAGTTGTTTCTATTTAAAAACATATTTTGCTTCATGGTTATGCAGAAAGCATGCAACCTCAAAATGCTCTTTTTTTTAAGCAACTTCACATTCTTAAATTGATGGTTAAACCTTGATGATGTCAACAACATCGGTTAGGATAGTGTTAAAAAAATTATTAAATTTAAGTTTCAAGTTTTCAAAATAATGTTTTTGTACAGCTATGTGTTGCTTTTACACCATTATGCCTAAATTAACCAATTCAAATATGGTATTTTCCAGCTTCTCTTGGCACCAACACCTTATATCATAGGAATACCAGCAAGTTTTCTCATGTTTAAGCGCCATTTCAAGATGCCAGAAGATGTTTGGTTGGTGGATTTGGATTCAAATAAGGTAATTTTTTGTATTTATGTTGTTAAAAGAATATAGTATTTACTAGCTGAATACCTGTACTTTGCTACGAAATTTTACCATATGCAATTTTTTAGCTAGCTATGTGGCCCCGCGTTGCAGAGTTCCGTCATTGGTGTAAAGGTCCCAGTTTTCAGCGCTTCACTCAAGGTTCATTGCTGCGTAACCTCACAAAAACTAATTGCTGCGTAAACCCTTAATATTAGAAGCCCTTCCCTTGTCCAGAAACAAAAAATTTCCCCGTTAATACAGCAATACAACATCTCTTTGAGAATATTTTAACACGTGTTTGTGAAAAGTAAAATTAGAAGACCAAAACTACTTATGTTGAAATTTTCAGAGCTTTAGGCCTCTTCAAAGTCACTTTTTGTGAAAGTACTAATTAAAAAAATTAATTAAAAACAGATTAAAATGTTAACATTCTTTTTGTCATAAGTCAAATTAGAAGGCCCTAACTACTTTTGTTGAAAATTTCAGAACTGTAGCCCTATTAGAAATCGTTTTGTAAAATAGTTATTAATTAATTAAAAAAAGCATTTTGAAATTTTGTTTGTCAAAAGTCCAATTAGAAGGCTAAAACTACTTTATGTCGAAAATTTCAGAGCTGTTGCTCGATTAAATATCGTTTTGTAAAATATTTATTAATTAATTAAAAAAAAACTAATCAAAATTTTAAAATTCTATTTGTCAAAAGGTCAATTAAAAGTCTAAAACTACTTATGGTGAAAATTTCAAAGCTGTAGCCCTATTAGAAGTCATTTTGTAATTAAAAAAAAAATTACGAAAATTAATTAAAAAATAACTAATTAAAATTTAAAAATTTTAACATTCTGTTTTTCTAAAGTTTGATTAGAAGACTAAAACTACTTATGTTGAAAATTTCATAAAGGTACCTCTATTTGAAGTCACTTTGTTAAAAAAAAATTAATTAACAAAATTAATTAAAAAGAACTAATTAAAATTTTGAGATTCTGTTTGTCATAGGTACAATTAGAAGGTCAAAAGTACTTATGTTGTAAATTTCAGAGTTCTACTCCAATTTTAAGTAGCTTTCTATAGATCCACAGATGTCGTGTTGTTTTTAGAAATTAAATCTTGAACATCAAACTTTAACATGAACTTTTAATCTTTATAGACATTAAACCCAAAATTAAATAAACCTATAAACACTTTACTACTAAAACATTCTTCCTTTCCTAAGTAAAGTACCTCCTAAAAGAATTCACCACAATTACCAAAAATAAATAAATTTATTAATTAAAAACTCATCTCAAACAATTAGGTTTTGAAAATAATGACACACCTATTCAATAAAGTGAATAATACTTAGAATAAGTAATAAAATAAAATGACACAAAATATTGTCAAAATGGGTAAAGAGTTGCTTTCTGTCCCCCGAGAGGTTTCTTTCCAAATATTTTAACTAACAAATAAAATTAAAAATATAAACCCAAAATTAATTCTTATGGGAAGAGAGATCTGGCCAAAAAAAATAAAGAAAACTAAATGTTCTTGAAAATACAAAATCAGCACACAGCTCTGCTCGGGAGAGGCAGAGCTACCTGCGAGGAACTCCAGTTCCTTCGGGACCGGGAGGAAGCAGCCATCTTGTGAATGGGGGGAGAATGGAGGGTCTGGGCTTGGCGGTAATCAGAAAAGGCAGAGGAATTCCATCTTTGAAAACTGTTGGGTTCAGATCCCGGTTCTCTGGGCTTGGCGGTTGATCAGAAAAGGCAGAGATATTCCATCTTTGGAAACTGTTGGGTTCAGATCCCGGTTCTCTGGTCTTGGTGGTTGATCAGAAAAGGCAGAGGTATTCCATCTTTGGAAACTGTTGGTTTCAGCTTAAGGGTCTCTGGGCTTGGCCGTTGATCAGAAAAGGCAGAGGAATTCCATCTTTGAAAACTGTTGGGTTCAGATCCCGGTTCTCTGGTCTTGGTGGTTGATCAGAAAAGGCAGAGATATTCCATCTTTGGAAACTGTTGGGTTCAGATCCCGGTTCTCTGGTCTTGGTGGTTGATCAGAAAAGGCAGAGGTATTCCATCTTTGGAAACTGTTGGTTTCAGCTTAAGGGTCTCTGGGCTTGGCCGTTGATCAGAAAAGGCAGAGGTATTCCATCTTTGGAAACTGTTGGGTTCAGCTTAAGGGTCTCTGGGCTTGGCCGTTGATCAGAAAAGGCAGAGGTATTCCATCTTTGGAAACTGTTGGTTTCAGCTTAAGGGTCTCTGGGCTTGGCCGTTGATCAGAAAAGGCAGAGGTATTCCATCTTTGGAAACTGTTGGTTTCAGCTTAAGGGTCTCTGGGCTTGGCCGTTGATCAGAAAAGGCAGAGGTATTCCATCTTTGGAAACTGTTGGTTTCAGCTTAAGGGTCTCTGGGCTTGGCCGTTGATCAGAAAAGGCAGAGGTATTCCATCTTTGGAAACTGTTGGGTTCAGATCCCGGTTCTCTGGGCTTGGTGGGGAATCAGAAAAGAAAGGGCAGAGGTGGCCGCTGAGTTTAGGGGTCTAGAGTGGACGCTTCCCAAAAAATGGTGGTCATCTGGGCTTGTCTTTCCCTAGGGGACACCTCTCCCCGACGCATGTTTGATATGGCAGCATTACTTTGAGTTTCCCTCGATTGGCCTCGTTAACTGTAGGTCCTCCTTCTTCGCGAGACTACGGAAGTGTGCACTCCAGCGGCGATGCTTTCCCCCCAGCTCGGCGATAGCTCACCCAATCAGAGGTCAGGAAAGTGACGAAAATGGGTGATGTCATCGGCGGCAGCATCAGATTCGATTTAAAACGTAGGAGATTCAGTCCATAGGCCTACCGATTGTGGCGGAATACTACATGGTGTCTCTCCAAACCGTTGAAAAAAGATAAGGAAATGGCTAACCGCGAATTCTTAAAAAAATACAAACCTCCCGATGAACAAAAATCAACTCAATCACCCTCACCTTGATTGCATCGTGAAAAATAAAAACGCTAACACTTCAGCACACCTGTAACACGTTCAGGTACTGAAAAAATAATCAAATACGATGTTTTAAATGAATAAAACGAAGTGAACAAAAACTTGGAAATTAATATTGGAATGAAAATTAAGTGGTTTGGTTGTGTAAAGAGTGAAGCATGTGGGAAAAGATATAATTTTTAGTGGGGAAAAATAGAATAGGATCAAAATTCTAAGGTGAAATAAATCTAGAACTGAATTAAGAAATGAAGAAATGCATTTTAAGTCTTAGATTAGATCTAAATTAAGAAATGAATAAATTTTAAATCATAACACAGCTACACAGACAGCTTGTTTTTTATTATAGATAATATAGATACAATATTGATTAGTAATGATGATTTTTGGATTATCATATATGTGAGTTTCTGGTCACATTTGATAATTATTTATTTGTGTTATTGAATCTGAATTGAACTGTTTGTAAAACATTTTAATTTGCAGATTAATTTAAGGTCTAAGCTTATTTTAAATTAACCTCCTGTATAAAATGCTTTGTTTCTTTCAAATGAAAGTCTGTCTATTAAGCTGTTTTTCTAGTGACCTAAAACAGTACTTTTTAATAACTGGCATTTAAATGTGTGTTTTATTAGTTTTCTTAAATAATTTTTATCATAAAGTAGTTATGAGCAATAAATTAACAAGTATTGAAAAATATATAATTGCAATTTTTATCTTGAAAAATGTTTCTTTATAGATACTTTCACTTTTAACACAGTTCATACACATTTCTCCCATGGTTGTTAAAATTTTTTTGATTCTATAAATTGAAATTTTAATTTAAATGTGTTTCAGGTAATAAAGCCTCCTGGAGTTGAAGATCTTCCACCACTTCCTGAGCCTGAAGGAACAATACTGCTAAATCATCTTAAACAAGTAATTTATTGGATAACAATTAGCTTATTTTTTAAAACCTAAATTGCATAACAGATTAATTATATGATCCAAATTTTTATTTTACAGATTGCTTTATTTACTCCTATTTATGGTTATTAACTATTTTCTTACATAGTAACTACATAGAAATGAATGTTATTACACGAAATAACATAAATAGCCATATATCTGTAACCTTGAAATGATAGATTGTTGAGGAAGTTTAAATTCTTTACTAACAAGGAATTTTTGTACATTTCGAAAGAGAAACCATACATTTTAGGTTTTGTCAATATTGCATGAAACCTTTTTGCACACTGATATTTTCAGGGTTTCCGCGCATATGGAAAGTCAGGGAAAGTCATGAATATAGACATTGGGTAAATTTTGTCTTGGAAATTCATGGATTTTGAACAAAAAAAGCCTATAAGTCATGGAAAAACAGTGAATTGCATGGATTCCTAAAAATCTTACGCAAAATCACGTGACTATGACATCATAAACGCCATGATCGTGATTCGTTGCTACTTCGACGATTCATAGATTCATCTGTGTTTTTATTTACTTTATTGATAGAAACAACGGTTACAGTTAAAAACTCCGGCCAATGAAAAGAATTTCTGAACAACCAAACTTGTGACATCACACAAGTAGGTCTCGATGAAAAAAAAATTCATAATGTAAGAACTGAAATAAATTAATTTGATAATCTTTACTTTTGATTTGACTCTGTATGCTACTGGTTTAAATTTTTTTTTAACTCTGTATGCTATTGGCTTACATTGTTGATACCAAAACATTTGATTTTTGATTATTTAATTTACTTATATTTTCTTATTCCTTCTTCAAATATTTACTTATTATTAAAGATTGATTAGCTTTTTTAACACCTGAAATATCAAAGAATGGAAAATTATTTTTCGCCGTTTTTTCTGGTTTCGACGTATCTTCGTTTCTGATTATATGGTGAGTACCTGTTCCTCTGCATTTATTGAAAAAGTCTCTTGTAGATATCTAGGGTGGCGACAGAACAAGGAATTTCACTATTCTGGAAAAATAAAGGAATTGCGTAAAATTTGAACTAGCTAACGCGCTTCATTTTAAGTGATTATCATCTACAAGATGATATATCTAAAACCAAAATTCTCAAATTATACATCCAAATAAAACATTTTTGAATTAATGTAAAATCAAAACAATATTTTTAAAATCATTATATTTGTCATTCCATAAACATGGAATGTATTGAACTTCTGAAATCCAAGCCACGGAGATCTATGTTCTTCTCTGCCATTTTTATCGGACAAGGGCTATACGGAACAGAAAAGACTCTGGACGGTGAACGAAAATTAATGTTTGGGGGTAGCGGTAAGATGAAGCGGCAAAATGTTTCACCCAGACGCTCATGTTCATTATTGCTGGCCAGACACATACTTTCGTTGTAATCAATGTACACATTAACTCAAGCGATGCCGTTGCATTGTTCTGCCGACAGTCGCTTACTCTTGCCGTTCGTATAACTTCAATCTGACTGAATCCTGTACTAGCATGATTATTTTTAAACTTGTTTTTTGTCAACAGAATGTATGAGAACCCTAATTATTTATGTATTATTTCTGTTAGATTTTTAGTTGTTCTATAACTTAGCAGCGCAGCAGCTCGCATCCTTATTGTTAAAAAGAAATACTTCAACTTCAATATAACTGCATCCTTTATAAACAAGAATATTTTTCTTCTTACCTTGTGTTTTCTGTTAACAGAATATATTAGAAGCCTAAATTCCTTAATATTTCAAAATGATTCCATCGGATTTTTTTTCGGTTTTATTTACCCTTAATAGCTCTGTTACACACATCGCTTTTTAAACACCTTTACTGTATTATTTTTTTATGCTTAGTTTACTTACATGAAACGAGGATTTTTTACTCAATATGAAACTTATAGTAATCATTTTACAATCATATACAATAATTTATTTACTATGTTGCGTTAGTAAAATAATAAAATTCTTGAGTCAGGTTCAATGTTTTTAATGTGATTTCTTGAGTCATGGAAAATCATTTGCTTCAGTCATGGAATGTCATGAAAAGTCAGGGATTTAGGACATTTATTTAAAATTGGCAGAAACCATGTATTTTGATTTTCAAAATAATAACTTTATAGTTAAATACGGAATTTTTTTCCTAAATGTCATGAAAATGTTTCTTTGAAAAATTTCATCCAATGCTCAAACAAATTCAGAAAGTATCCTCTTTTCTTCTTAATCAGGCCCTAGCCTCCATGAGTATGAGCCCCCAACCTATCAAGAACCTTGACCGCATCCAGCCAGGGGTTGCCGATCGATTGGTATCGCAGGAGCCTCCACCGCCCCCATTGACCACAGGTTTCAATCCCTTGATCTATGGTAATGACGTGGATTCGGTGGACGTTGCGACTCGGATTGCAATGGTTCGCTTTTTCAACTCCCCAGGGGTTCTGGCCAATTTCATGGAACATACGAGAACACTCAGGCTGTATCCGCGGCCTGTGGTTGCATTCCAAGTGAACAGTTTCCTACATTCCAGGCCCAAGATGTCGCATTTTGTGCATAAGTTTGTTCGTACACAGGTACAAATGTTTTGTTAGTATAATGAATTTGTGTTTGATTAAATTATTTGTTTGTAAGTCGACTGTTATACCTAATACAAAGTCCCACCCCCCCAAAAAATCATAGAAAAGTGTTTCGACAATTAGCTATTGTTTTCAACTGAATCTATATATTTTTTTATTTCTAGGCTGTGGAATTCTTTGCTGAGTGGTCTCTATCACCTACAAATGTTGCTTTCTTACGAGTTCATACAGGTCTCTTTTTATATGTTTGGAAGATTAATTTATTTAAAAATTTATTTATTTGCCTGCTCTTTAGAAGTCTTTATGTGAGCTTCTTTAGAGCCCCTATAAAGTAGCTAGAAATAACTTAACTCATGTAAAAAAATTGCATGGAAAATCAACTTTTCTTTCTTTTTTTAGTTATTTTACACTGTCACAGATCTACCTACCTACCATGGCTTTAAAATATCATTCTTTTAAAAGTTAATGTAAATCTATATTTTACTTTTTTTAACAGCAATTTTTGTTTAGAATCAGGTTTTTTTCCTAGAATATTTTTATACATTTTAAGGTCCTTAATATCTGCCATTTAGCTTTGTTAAAAATATTTATAAACATTAGGATAGTTGCAAGGCATATTAGGAAAATGTATTTTCTTTGTATCTTTAGCAGCAACCCTTAAAGAATTACTAATTAGTGTAAAAAAGAGATTAGCAAAATTTTTTACCCATTTGGAAAACATTAAGATCGGCCTCAATATACTTAAAGTTTTAAAAAACATAAATTTTTCTAAAAAAATTATGTTTTTTTGCTTAAAAATTAGAATGGTTTGTTGTAGATGAATTTTGTATAGATTTGTAGATAATATTTTTGGCTTTTCTTGTATTTGAGAAAGATGAGCTTGAAAAAGCAACACAAATTTGAAAAGCTGTTTAGTATTCAATATAGTGCTCCTGCAACTTGTTTAACAAATGTACAGACAGGATGATGGAAGGATTTTGGTGGACGAGGCTAAAAAAATTTAATTCTTTAAAAAAATGAAAAGTTTTGCTATAAATGTGATAAAATTATCTTTTAAATATGAAATTATTGCTCGATGAATTTATTTGCATTCAAACACATTAAAGTAAAGTTTCAGTATAAAGTCCTGTAAATTATATCTGAAAAAATACAAACAAAATAAATGTATCGAATTAATCTCAATTTGTCACAATAAACACTTTCTAAGAGGCATTAAAAATTAAACATACATGTCACCCTTCTTTGCATGTGCCAAGTGTCTGTAAAATGTGTGTAAGTACTTTTCGATTGAGAGGAGCATGGGTTTTACTGGAATTATGAAATATGGAATGGTTAAAGAATTACCATGGGAAAATAAAACAGGTAGTTTTTATTTGACATCTTGCCTCCACATTTCAGAATTATCACTAATATCAGTGTTTGTTTACAAAGTCATTTATTTAAAAGACATTTTTAAAAGACTTCAGACAGAAAGGTACAAAATTGACAAATAAAATAATACTATAGGCTTAGATGAGAAACAGTTAAATTTTAAAATAAATACAAATAATCTGGAACGTATTTCTAATGTTCTTTTAGAGAAAATACAAAAACTACATCATTAACCCAGTAATGATTACAAAGAATTTCTACTGTTGTATATAATATGTTTAGGTCTTGTTGCTTTAGAAAACATTTCTTTCAGAACAAAGGGCTTTTTTTAGAAAATAGTAGATTTTTAAACTTTAGAACTGATGAGACAAGTCTTAACATTATATTTGGAATTGAACTTTGGCAATTTCGTTTTTACACCTATTGACCATTTCTTAGGAATTGTCATTAAACAAATTTTGACATTGACTTCTTGTAACCATCCTAATAAACAACTTACTATTGCTTTTTAAGAAAAGTAGATCTTAGATAAGTGCAGATTACTGTATTGATTATCATGCAGTTTACTTTTATGCATAAATTTAGCTTGCCAGAAGACTGTGGTTCTATTTTTCCATGTTTCCAAGTCCATGCTCATTTTGAATATATTTTGCAGGAGTATTTGATCCTACTGTTGTTGGAGATAAAGCTAAATGGTTTAGTCATCAGTTGGAGCCTATACATTTCAAAGTTTGGTCAGAAGGATCTCATTTGGCAAGCTCTTTGGCTAGGGCTGCTCAGTCTGAACCATCAACAGGTACATGAAAGGAATTTTTAAGTAATGAAATCCAATACTTATTCAGTTTAGTTTAAAGGAGGTTTGTGTTAGGAATTTATCTTGTAATTTTTTTTACTTCATGTTCCTTTTCCCCCCTGAAATTCGAAAGGCCCCAGGCACTCGGCTATGATGTTGGTCTCAAGACCAGAAGGTTGGTGAGATAGCACGTTGCCATAACTCTGAATGTAAAAATAACAGTTGCCACTGCACAGTTAATTCATCAGGTTCACATTATAAATATCCTTTTGGTGTGAAATGGATGTGGAGAGAGAGTAGTTCTTGCTGAGAGGCCAACACCTCACCACCCGACTAAGTTCCCGTCCTTGATCGACCAAGTTTTTTGCGATATTATGGTCATGCTATTGTTGCACTTGCACAAGAAACTACAACAAAGCCTTCTCCATTTTGAATACTTGTTTTTGAATTGGTTAAATTGACTTAAGACTAATATTGCATTTTTACTATGCTGCAGTATTGCTTACAACATTATTACTATACCATAAATTTTCTGTATTTACTCTTACTTTGTTGCTAAATTATGTTTTGCAACTTATTTGCACATTTAATTGCGTATAATGTAATGTTTCATCGTATTTTCTGAAACAACAAATAAAATTGTTATCGTTAAAAATTACAAAACAAAGTTGTAAAATACTTTTAATTACTATGACAACCTAATTAGTATGCTCTAGAATTTTTATTACAACAAATATTTTAAAACTTTTTTTGATATTATCAATCCTTAATGAGAAACATATAAATATTGTAAATGGCTATGGCTAAATAGTGTTTTTACTAGAGTGTTATTGAACAAAATTGTTTAATGCTTTGAAGTATAATGGAGTCCTAATTACCATCAACAATTGTTACTGCATTGGGGAAAAACTTACTAAAATCATCTGTTTTTTTTTCAAGGCCATGAAAAATGTTTTTTTTCTTCTTTCTTTGTCCCAATAAAAAGAATGTAAATATAAAGAAATGTTATTATTTTCAAGTATTTTTTAAACCTTGTGATATGGATAAATTCAAAATTCTCACAAATTAGATCTATGCTAATTTTGAGTTAAGACTGATCTACACAAACAGTTGAATGGTGTTAGGAAAATGCAGAAAGTAAAGAATTGCTATAAAAATTCTATGTGTAGTAGATGCAAATTTTATCTGCACATTTAGGATTTCACTGTACCATAGATTAACTGCTTGTGTTGCTTGAATTCCTTGATATACTCAGTAAAAGTAACAGAATAAATCTACAAATTTTTACTTTTTATCTTTTGCATATAGTGATGAATGAACTTTGGTAATTTTAAAAAGTGACATTTTTCATATAGATGAAAGCTGTAGTGATAGTGAAGGAGCTGGAAGCACTAGTTCATCTTATTCATCTCTTAGTGATTTTGTTACTGATATGGTGAATAGTGAAATAACAGGGGAAGGTTTACTAGGTAAACTATTTGGTTTCTTCCTTTTGAAGAGTTTTTTTTGTGTCTTTATTAATACATCTCAAGTTAATAATGCATAAAACTAAGCTTAAAAAATGATTTCAGTATTAGACTTAAGAATTTACATGTTTTCTAGGAATGAATGTGCAATGTTTTCCTGAACTGTAAAAAATATGTGTGTTGTTTGAAGCAAATTAAATAGAATTTTCTGAAAATTTCTACTATAGTTCATTATTCATGTGGAAGAATTTAGATCATGTTTGAAAGTAATGTTGGTTTATACTAATATTATTCCATTTTCACCTATTCATTATATGCTTTTAAATTTTGTAATAACAAATATAGACATTATTTAGCAGGTTTAATGAAATTTACCAGAATCTATTTTTACAGCAGCCTCTGGGTCTGAAGAGTCAGGCAATAGTCAAGTGTTATTTGATCACCATTCAGTTTATCAACCACCCAGCACACTACAACTTCCAACAACAGGAGTCAATAGTAGTGATTCAGCATTTTCTCTACCTGGATCTCTTTCAACCTCATCTTCACATTCTTCTTTGTCCAGGTATTTGCTTATTTCTTAAAATAAAGTTTTATCTTAAAGTATTCTTAATTTTGAGATATGTGGGCATTATATATATATATACTAGCTGAATACCCGTGCTGCGCTATGAAATTTTACCATGTGCATTTATGTCTACACTTCAGACGTTTGCTCCCATTTCGTTCCCAACAAATTGTTATATCGAAATAGGAACTTTCCCTTGTTGACATTTTCACCAAAATTTATAATTAATATATTGGAAATGAGACATTTGAATATCCCTTGTTTTAAACGTTTAACAACCTTTGGACTCTTTTTAATTAGTTAATCGAGACTGCAATAGTTTATTGTGTTTATGCTTGCTCTTAGTTCTAAATTTCAAAGTTGTAAATGTATTGGAAATGAGATATCTCTCGTATGGTTTCAATGTTATGTCAACTTTTCATCCCTTAAAAATTCATTAATTGATATTAGAATAACTTATTTTTCTATATTTACCCTTCGTAGCATTTGTCCCAAATATCAGAATTGTGGCAACATTGGATGTGGGTCATTCTGATATCCCTTGTTTGGAATGTTTAACCCTTTTTCGACCCTTTAAACTTGGTTAATCGAGATCGGAATAGCTTACTTCTTCTATGTTTGTCTTTACTGACATTTGTACAAATTTTCATTGTTGTTACCATGTGGAAAGTGGGGCATATGAATATCCCTCGTTCGAAACGTTTAACCCCTTTTCCACCCCTTAAAGTGGGTTAATCAAGATCGGAATAGCATACTTTTTCTATGTTTACCATTGTTGATACCAATTTTCAAAATTGTGACTGTGTGGGAAATTAGACATTTGAATATCCCTTGTTTGGAACGTTTAACCTCTTTTCCACCCCTGAAAGTGGGTTAATCGACATCGGAATAGTTTACTTTTTCTATGTTTGTCTTTGTTGTTATTTACACCAATTTTCAATGTTGTGACCATATGGGAAGTAGAACATTTGAATATCCCTTGTTTGGAACGTTTAACCCCTTTTCCTCCCCTTAAAGTGGGTTGATCAAGTTTGGAATAGCTTACTTTTTCTATGTTTGTCTTTGTTGTTATTTGCACCAATTTTCAATGTTGTGACCATATGGGAAGTGGGACATTTGAATATCTCTTGTTTGGAACGTTTAACCTTTTCCTCCCCTTAAAGTGGATTAATCAAGATCGGAATAGCTTTCTTTTTCTATGTTTACCATTGTTGATATTTGTACGAATTTTCAGAGTTGTTGACATATGGGAAGTGGGAGAATTAGTAATGAGTGAGTCAGTCAGTGAGTGAGGGCTTTTCCTTTGATATATATATATATTAAATCATTAATCTTTGCTTTTTTTAATATGCCTTCTAAACCGTCTTTATATTTAATACTTATGCATAAGTAGCACATTTTGCTGAATTTTTTTTGGGGGACGAGGGAGAGAGTAGTAAAGGCTTTATGCTAGGCAAATTATTTAATATGATTCAAATTCTTAGGCCTGATGACTTAATATTCTTTGAAAGTACTTAAATATTCTAAAATTAATGTATACTTGGTATTTATTTAGCTTTCACAAGCAGAAAATCTTTTTTATCAATTTATTTTCATCTGCTTATTCTGTTGTGAGCAAGTTATAAGGTAGTTTTCTCTCGGAAAACTAACTTTTTTCTAACAAGAATGATCAAGTTGATTTTCCGAATGAAATAAATTTATATGCATTTTAAATAATTATTAAAATAATTTACCTCTAGTGATTTACATGTTAATAAAAAAAATATTCATTTCGACTATTTTAAAGACCAGAGAAATAAACCCTTGAGATTACTTTTAATTGAACTTTCTTTTCTTAACTGGAGACTTTTTTATTTGACTTTTGGTAATTAAAATTTTCTGAGTGTGATTCAGAATAATACCAAACTTTCATTCAACTTGGAATATGGTTTTTTTAACATATATTATTAATTAAAATTGTTGTTACTAAGTTTATAATTTTTTTTTGTAGCAGTCCCTCTTATAATTGTGATCCCGAAGAAGACTTGGCAAGAGCTGCAGAACAAGCTGTAACTCCTGGGTTCCAACCATTACCGTACAGATCTGAATCTCAGGTATTTCTATTAAAATTTTAGGAACTAGTTCAAATTCTCTACTTTTTTTTAACGTATTTTTATTAATCTTGTTTTTACCGAACCTTAGCTATTTTTACTAATTTTATTTACTTAATTCATTAACTTAGTCTTATTAAAATAAATTCACTAACCTATCCAGTTTATGTTTAAAATTATTCATTTTAAAGCCAGGACATAGCCATTTATTTTACAAATGATTCTTATGATAAACTTTAGGTCAGGATATTATCATAGTCATCATGTGTATTCTATCCTTGCATTGTTAAAACAAGTATCTGGTCTTTTATGTTAATGTTTGTACCATATGAATAATACATGCTCTTTATGAAACTAAATGGTTCAAACTTCAATATTCTCAACTCAGGATCATGGCGATATGGATGCAGAAGTGTTCAGTGGACAAGAGGGTGAAACAGCTACTCTAACCCCATCCACCATCCGATCCGTCATCTCTCCCCAGCCCCCAATACAAGGCAGAAGTCCAGCGGACAGCCTGAGCAGCGACATAGAATCAATTCATGACAAAGACCATAACATCAGCTCGAGTTCCGCTGCAGGACGCATGCGATCCAGCATCACACCAGAAACATCAGTTGACAAGGGCAGCGGGACTGGTTCAACGCCTACTCCAACAAGAACTCTCAGTATTAGTAGTATTCTGAGCCGCACTGGAAGCCTTGGGGGATCTACTTTGACTGCTCAGAATAGCCAGAGTTCTTTGCTGGAGACGATGGCAAGAGAGGCAAAGGAGGTTGCCAAAGAGGCAAGCAAGGCGGCTGTAGAAGCAAGTCGGGCGGCTGTGGAGGCGACTAAGCCTGCCAGGGAGGCAGGGAGGAAGACATTGTTGAAGGTAAGGATTTTTTTTTATTAAATATGTTGTAAGAAGTTTTTTTTTATTATTTTGCATGGGGACCCAGACAAAATAATAAAAGGCTTAAGTCTAAGTGGAAAGTCATGGTAAAGATGTGTCACAAATACATAAATTTTTACCATAGCAAGGTAATTTAAGAGTGCTCTCTTTAACAGTTTAAAAATTAGTTTATATTTATTTATAAAATAATTTGTGGGTTCTGATAATTTAAATTTGAAATTATGTTACTGCAATTTAAATTAGCTTAAACACTGTTTGTGCACAACATTTGATTGAGTAATTTAGCTAAACGGAAATCGAAATGTATGGTATTTGTAAAGATTTTTAATAAATATTAGAAAACTGATTTCTTAATTATAAGTATCTTCCTAATTAAAACTTTGGAATTTTATCTCTTAGAATTTGCAAGCCTTTGGAGATCCGATGACATCCAGCCGAGACAAACGTGTTGTACCAGAGTCCACTGAAATTGTTACACGAGATGGTGGTTCTAGTCCTGGATCCCTAATTTCAACTGTAAGCAGCGAGTTGAATGGCATTGCAGCTCAAACATCAAGCATGTTTTCTGGCTTATTTAGTAAGTTTTTTTTCACACATTATTAAACATGATGATTACCATTTTAAAAAGTGCTTATTCTTCATTTGTGTGTGTGTTATATATTTTAATTAAGATACTTTTCGTGTTGCAAATAATTTTAAGCATATCTTATTTTAAAATGTTCCGAGTCTTTTGCTTAATTTTTTTTTTTTTTTGGATGATTTCTCAAAAGGGGCTTACAAAGTACATATTTTTTTTAAGTAAATTTTGGCTACTCACTCTGAAAAATATTTTTTATGGTGCTATTGATTTTTATCACATTCTTTAATTTAAATTCTTAGGTGGTCGATCAAGTTCTATATCAAGCAGGTCAAAAGAGCGTGCCCAACCATATGGACCTTTTCCTACTGGTAAGTTAACTACTGTAAAATTATAAAATGTATTTGTTATTCGTTGTAAAATTTGTACGTCTACCATTTAATCACAGTTTTATTTTCTTTTACAATTTGTAATTTTTATTTCTTATCATAATACTAAATATTATCATTTTATTTTAACTTTATGTTTTTCAAAAAATACTAATTAAAATTAGTTTTTTTTATTCAAGTATTGTATGACTTTTTATGTTTTGATGTATACTTTTTTTTTTTTTTAAAGAAATACTAACAAGTGTCATGTTGTCTACCAGTTTAAGTTTAATAAAACAATGTTTACAGCCCTCAGAAAAACTCCTTTGGAAAAGAATGCTCTTATAAAACACACTACAAACCAACAGAAAAAGCAAGATGCTCAACGAATGCAAACTATTGAAGATCACAGAACTTCTCAAACGTATGTTTCATATATACATATTTTTCTATTGAGATAGGAACTTGTCATTACTAGCATTCACAAACACCTAAAGTGCTTATAGACTGAGAAAATACTGCAAGTTTAGGGATAGGGAACCCATTGAACATCCTTCTGAATTTTTATGCAATGTAGAGATTTGTTAGTAGAGTATGAATATACTGGTCTGCCAGAGCCAAAACTGGTCAAAAAGCGACTTTACATGAGTTGAACTTAAATCTGATTGCTAATTATGTCATAACTTGCCAAATAATAAGCATTCTTTTTTATTTGATAACCCATCATTCTTTGATTTTTAATGAGGAAGGGTGCAAAAGATTAACTTCTCTGCCACAAAATATTTGCATCTATTGAAAGTGAGCCAAGTTGGCAATAAATATTACGTCATTAGTAACATAATTTTTATTGCCAACTAGTAGGCTAGTGATGATAGTTTTCTATCTTTATGGTTTTTCAATATTAGTTTTTTGGGCTTCTTTCATGAAATAACTAATAATCCAGAATAATCTAACTAATAATCTAGTCTAGAATACGTCTGATTTATTTTCATTAAAAATTTTCCAAAACTATAAAAATATTATACTTATAAAGTTAGTTTATACTACTATTTACCTTTAAAATACCTATTTACCTACATTTGCTAAGTTAATTCTTTAAATTTGGTGTATTTTGCTTAAATATATGTTACCTAAATTCAAAAGTTGTTATGGCCAAAACTAGAAATTTTTCTAGGGAAAAACTTGTAACAACTCAAATATAAGTATTTTTGCTTTTTAAATTTTTTTTTTTTTTTTTTAATTTTTCACTACTGCAACCTAATTTATTTTAGTTTTAATCTATTTACGAAATAAAAAAATGTTGAATGTAACTAGTTTTGGAACTAAAGAACGGACGATTTTTTATTTAGATTTTTCATCTCTTAATTCACTCTTCATTGTAAAAAAAAAAAAAAAATTAAATAAATTCGACTTTATTAACATTGCATTGAAAATTAATGAAACAACTCCAGCCATTTTATGTTAAACTGTAAGTTGAATTTAAAGAAACTAGCAATGATCTGTTGGAGTTGTAAACTTTACAAGTTCTGGATCTGTATATAGATTTTAACTCGATTTTTAGGTGGAATATAACTTTCTGAAATGTGTGCATATAGCTAAGAATTTTTAAAAAACACAAATAAAAAATTTGGACGTAGCATGTTTTAAAACTGGGGGACTCGTATATATTTTTTAAATGTATCGATTTGGAAATCAGCATGATACATAATATCTATTTCTACTGAACATTTTTACTTTTTCTAGAGATAACCAAACCTTTTTGAAAGAAGTTATCAATGGAGTTGTAGAAGAAGAGGGAGTGAGGTGGATGAAACTGTCTAAAATAAAGAAACTGATGGAAGATGAGAACTATCGCAATTTGGTTGTTTCAAGATTGAATAAAACCTTAGAGAGAAAAATTGGACCTGATGATCATATTGATGATGTGGTTAGTAGAATATCATACCTCATTTAAATTTTTGTGTTACTGAAATGAAGGTTTTTAATATTATGCTCAAAGAAATTGAACTTATTTGTTAATTATTTAAAATTTTGAAGAACGGAAGAACATTTAAGGATAAATATATAATGTTTAAAAAATTCAAATGAGTTTAGATTTAAAGTTTGAACAACATTCAAATTCATTCTCATTTAAAAGTGTAATCTGTTTCTATCCAAACTTATAATATTCTTTTCTAGTTATTCAGGAACTTTATAAAATTAGTATTTTGTATACTTCTATCCCTTGAGGAATGATAACTATGAATGTCATTAAGAGCTTCAAGTATTTAGTATCGAAATAGTGTTTATGTAAAACTCACAAAGATTGTTTAAATATCTAAAACTTGTATTATGAGCGAGACAATTGCTTTCTATCTAACAATTTCTGATTGTTTCCAAGATTATAGAATATAATGGAATTAAATAGTAATTTAAAAGATAAAATATCTAATATTTTTCAATTTTTCGACTAAATTGAACTGGTAGTAGTTTCAAAATTTCTTCCACACATATACAAATACATATAGCCTTTTTTTCAACTTGAAAATATAAGATTTTTTTTAAAAAATTCCTTTTCATTGACATTGAGTTTGTGTATTTGTGGAGGGTAAAATCTTTGGAGGGTTGATTAACCCACTTCCTGTTCTGATAGGTGATCATCATCGACAAGGAGTCATCAAATTGATTGGATGATGGTAAGTGGATTAATTAGCTCTCCAAAGATTTTACCCATCACAAATACACAAACTCAATGTCAATGAAAAAGATTTTTTTTTTTTAAATCTTATATTTTCAAAGTTGAAAATGAGATTATATATATCTGTGTGTGTGGAAGAAATTTTGAAATTTCTACAAATTAAATTTAGTCAAAAAAATGAAAAATATGAGATATTTTATCTTTAAAATTACTGCTTAATTCACAAAAAAAAAATAATAATAATAATAAATAAATAAACACGCAAAAAATTTTTTTGATGTTAATGTAAAAGATTTTTAAAAAAATTTCTTGTATTTTCCAGTTGAAAAAGAAACGATATATGTATATGTAAAAAGAATTTTTAAATTGCAAAGAGTATTAATTTTATTAAAAAAAAATCTATATGTATTAGGAATTTGGTCTTTAAAATAACTGATTATAACAAATAATAACTAGTAATAAATAACTTAAGTTAGTTAATGGCATGGAGTGGATGTTTTCATAATAGTAATCAAACACTATGAAAACTCGACCTAAACTAAAATTATTTAAATTAGTTGCAATTTCTATAAAAAGTTGGCATGCATATACAAGATTTATAGTAAAAACTTGTTTTTTATGGGGTTGTTTTTATTTTTACAACAGATTTTACAATGCTATAAATAAAATATTTTAAATTGAGATGTATTGCAGTGCACAATAACTTTAATGCTTCTATTTTGTTTTATTAGTGCATTACAAAACCTGTATGGAAAGGCTACTTAAAGCTTCTGCAAGCAGTCGTCTCTGGTTTAGATGTAACCTTCAATAATTATGGTTTGGGTGGTATGGCTAGTGCCTACCAGGTGTTAGAAATTGCACATACTCATTATTACACAAAAGAACCTGAAGCAAGGCTTGATACAGGCACCAATACCACAGCGTCTCTTTCTCAGGTGAATTTTTTATTTTTTTCTGTTTTTGTCATTTAATATTTATTTGCTGGCAAATATTTTATATTTTGTACTAAAATTGCTACACTTGCATGGAAATAAAAGTACATGATATTTTTATGATAAATATTATTTTATTTGATTCGTTTTATATGTATAATGTTTTTCTTCTTTATAGGGTAGTAGCCCTTTCGGAAGTGGTGAAAACCTATATAAACATTTATCAGATAGACCTGAAGATGTTGCAGGTTTATCAGTTGGTATGTATGAGTTAAATTAGTTTTTTAAATAAATATTTATTAAACTGTTATATTTTATTCTCCTAATTGTGTGTGCTTTAAGTTGAATGTTCTTTTCCTACTCTTAGCAAGCTCCAGTAAGAGTAGCACCAATAGTAGTCCTTCTGATCTTCCCCATCACGCATCTCCTGGAAGTGAGAAGGAATATCATGATCAAAGACAGATGCAAGAATCATTATGTAGTAAGTTTGATAACACAAATGAATAATTTTATTTCTTTTAGTTTTTAATATCATTTTAATAACAATCTTTGTACTTATTCCAAAAAATATCTTCCTGAGTAACTTGTGGAATTTTTTTGCATGAGATACTGAACATAATTGAACACATTTTTACAATTCGTAAGTTAGAAAACAAAGAACCTAAATAAACAAAGCAGTAGTTTTTTTTAAATGAGCATAATATGTACTAAATATTAGTCACTACTCATATTTATTTGGAAAGCTTTTTTTTTATTCTTCCTTTTTTTCTGGATTTCTTCCTGAGGTTCAATTGTCTTGAAGTACAGAAATTTGTTTTAATGTACTAGTCGAGGTACTTTACTCAGAAAAGCAGATTTTCACTCTTTTTGTTTTAGATTTTTGTCATTTCTGTGATCGATGTTAATAAAAAATAAAATATATGGGTGTGGGGCGAATCATAGATAACTGAGAATAATATTAAAAAAATCCGAATGTGATCATGATTTGTTGGCTGAGTGTGAATGCTCTCGAAACTGCATCATAGCGACCATTATAACAGAGGAGGCTTCTGTTCTTGTCCCAATATTTTGTTGTGAGAAATCTTACTGTCAAGAGTTTTCATTCTTGTGTTCCCTCAGATTTTTTGCCATTGGCTGCTGCTTTTCAAGAAATCTAGTCATTGTGGTAGCTGCTATGCCAGAACATCTGGCATACTTTTGTCACTCACCATTATCGGCTTGAAATGATAAAATTACTATTTTTTTTGAGTGGACATTGGTTGTTTTTCGAAAAATAAGTTCTATATGTATAGAAATTAATATATTTCATGATCCACTTTGCTTGTGTTATTAAACAATGATATAATTTCAAGATGACATTTTTAAGAAAGTTTTAAACTTAACTTCTAGTTTTTTCGTTCATCTAATTAACTTAAGTTTTAAGTTTAACTAGATGAACTTTTTTTCCCACAAATTTTCTCTTTTCAATAATTCAGTCCATGGCTAGGAAACTGGTCTTAATGGTCAATTTTTAGTTTTGATTTTTTTTTTTTTTTTTTTTTTTGCTGGGAGTTTTATAGACATTTTTTTGTTTTGCATTTTACCATTAAAGCTCCGCTTAAACAGTTTAAATTTTGTTGTTGTTTAAAAGTAATGTAATTAATATTTTTTAAAAACAATTTTAATGTGAATAACCCCTTATAGTTACTATGGAAACTTTTCAATGTTAAAAAAGTGCTTTCAATGCCATGTAATTTTTTTTAGTTTGAACTTGTTTTTTTCAGTATGCGCTACTTGTTTTCTACTACTATATTTCAACTTGTGAATTTCAGCATTTTTTACCAGGGAGTTTTAGCATTTCTGATGTAGTAAATAGTTGCAGGAAATAAACTTGTATATTTATATTAAGTATCTTCTAACCAAACTGTAAATAAGAGAATTAACAAGAAAGTGAATTGTAGCTTCAAATAATGAGAGAGCTCAGTTTTAATAACCAATTTTAAAATCCAGTCTAAATTGCACTTTGATTTTTCATAAACATAAGAGATTAACCTTTTTATACAAATATTATTGTAACTTAATGCTTGTTCAATTTCCTTCATTACACCTGCACCTTTCATTTCTTCATGCCTTTAATTCCTCTGAAACTTCCCCCTTCAATGCTCATTACAAAATCTTTTAATTCAGTGTTTTCTAATGAACAATTGTCAAAAAATTCCAACCTGCTTTGTGTTCATCCCTACTTGGGCATTCTACAATGTAAAGTATTATTGCTAAATACATTTACGGCAGAAGACATTTATGGTAGGTTTTTAAGAGTTGAATTATTATTTATCTTTCAACTCATTTAGGGAAATCTCATCAAATATCTTGTATAGCTTAGAATGGTTTAGGTTATAGGCATTTGAATCAAAGAATCTTGTATTCTAACAGCTTAACTTGACAACGGATAAGGTTCTAGATGTTTCACATCATATTGTACAATTATTTTTCTGATTGAATATTTATATTAACATACATTCTAATTCATGTTCCATTTTCACGAACAGTAATTGTTCAGAATTTCTGCATTCGATTTTATAAGACAATTTGACCATACGTTGATTTCAACCTTTTTCTGCTCTCAGCGACTGGTCCAAACCATTTTACTTGTGCTTTTCCTATGACTAACTAATAGGAAAAGGCAACAGTAAGCATTTGTAAAAATACACTAAGGTTTTATTTCTCTAACACATAATGCACATTTTTTTAACCCTTAAAATAATGCTTGTATAGTGTATTCATTGGTTTCTTAAAACCTTTATTTTTTGTTTGTCATTCAATGTCTTTTTAAAATGTAGTAATTTTGAATTTTTTTCTAGATGTTCATATAACTCCTTCCCCAGAGAGCTCTGAGCATGAAGAAGCTTCAGATATGTTTCGAAGCATCATAAATGCAAAGCGTAATATATTATTTTCAAGAATTACTAGTGTTGAGTCAGAAGTATGTATGATTTTTAGCATAAACGTTATTATTTTCTGATACTTATCTTTTAATTTGAACAACGTAGAAGTGTGTATTTAGAATTAAGCTTCAAATTATTTGTAGGTTTCGGAAAGTGGCACTGCTTTCAGTCAAAGTTCTGATCAAGCAGTTCCAAGTTGTAATGCCAGTGATACCGGAAGCATGACTACCAATCCTAGTTATCACAGAAGCCTTAGAATTAGTCAAAACTCTTTCAGATCAACAGTTTCAGATAGTGAAATTGAAGCTGGAAATGTAAGTATTTTTGACACTCTTTTTTATTGCTTACTTTAATTGAAATCAATTCTTCACTATTTCCAATTGTGCTTATTATGTAAAACTTATGTTCACTTAAAACCCATACAGTGTTTCTATTTACCTTAAAATCTTGGAAAATTAAGGGTATTAGAATTTTTCTTCAACTGCCAGAGGATTAAATATTTAAAAAAACATAACTTAGACTTTTTGGTCACTTGTTATTGTGTTGTATTTTTAGTCTATGAAACTGCATAAAATTGTTTGAAAATTAACATTGTTTTATATTTTCGTGCAAGAATAAACAGTATTCATAAATATTATTGGCATTTTTGTTTTCTAAATTTAGTCAAAAAAATTATTGAATTTGTTTATTGAAAAAATTATATTTAATAAAAGAAATAACTGAATTAGTTAACTTAAATTTCTGAATCTGTCTGTGAAATAGCTATATTATTCAACGAAATAACTGAATTTGTTCAGAGATATAACTGAATCTTTTCATTGCAATAACTTAAATTTTATCCATGAAATAATATTAATGAAGTTAATCTATAAAAGTACTAAATTTGTTCATAATAATTATTCAATTTAGTCTGACATTTACAGATTTCACTCTGGGAATAGCAGGAAACTGAATTTTATGTGCAAACTTGATTAATTAATTTGCTTGAGATCTCTATCACATTTCTTCTACCTATTTAATTTAATCTTTTACTGTTTTATTTTCAGTTCCTCAACAATCGCCAGAAGCGTACTCCTAGCATTTGGAGCAGTAAAAGCAGCTTGAGCACTGGATTCAGGTATCATGGTGGCAACATCATCAGCACTTCTTCCCACCCCCTGAATGAGCCCACCAGGGTTTACCTCTTTGAAGGACTGGTTGGCAAAGACAGGTGTTCCATCTGGGACCAGATGCAGTTCTGGGAAGATGCCTTTTTCGATGCTGTATCCCAAGAAAGAGACATGGTTGGAATGGACCAAGGACCAGGGGAAATGATGGAGAGGTGCGATTGTCATTTCTTAATTAAGTTGGGTATTTGTATTCCTTTCAGACATGCTACTATTCTACAGAAACGTTGATTTGTTTTTATTTTTTGTATGGACTTTGGTACTGAGGTTGATGCAAATCTTTAAAATTATTTCTTCCTGTGCAGTTCAGTTTTTTTTTGGCTGGGGAGCTGTAGCATGTCTTTTCATTTGATAGACAACATGAATATAATTACACTTCAACAAAATTGATTGCTAAGGAATCAATTTGGTTTGTGAAGAATTTAACTTTGTAAAATTTATTAAAATAGTAATGGAACTTTCTTTAAGTGCAAAAATGCCGTTAAAATAAAAAATTTTGTTTTATTTAATTGTAATTAGTATTTATTGCAACTAAATAAAATTAATTTATTTTACTAAAAAAAAAATAGTTTAGTTTTTCGCATAAACTACCATCAGTGATATTTTTCGTATATTTACGATCGGTTTTTCTAGTGAAAAATAATGTTTAATAGGAATGCTGCAAATTGCTTTAGTACTTAATAGGTCATTTTTGAGTGAAATCAAAATTTGAAAGTTACGAAGTAACTTAATACAATTTTTATGTTATAATATTTTCTATAAGATGTTTTTTTTTATGAAATAATGCTATAATTATAGTAAAGCTGTAATTAAGTATAATTAAAGTAAGATAAAGTTATAAATGAAAAGCTTTTTTCACTAGTTTTATGACCTGAAAAATCAATGTTTGAATAGAATATTTGTAAAAATGTACAATCTAGTATAATTGTTTTGCTTTTTTTTATCTTTAGATATCAATCTCTATCAGATATGGACAAGAAACGATTGGAACATGATGAAGATAGATTATTGTCCACCTTATTGTATAACACAGTTGCATTTATGGTAATGCTGAATGTAAATAAACAGGAGATTCGAAGAAAGTCCTGCCGTTTATTAGGAAAGTGTCATATTAGCCTTGTTTACAGTTCAGAAGTCAATGAGCTGCTAGATCAAATTGTCAAATTGGTAATTATTTGCTTCGATTATTTTTACTTTAAACTTAGAAAGTGCTAATTTTTTACATTAATTTAATAAGTCATATTATTTTAAGTTGTGACAGTATTATACATGGTCTCCTTCTCTTCACAAGGTTAGCTAGAAGCTTGTATTTATAAAACCCTAAATTAAAATGTTGACTTCTGAGATAGTTAGAGTACACGCAACAGTAATTCTGTCCATCTCACTCATTCATGCCAGTTTGACATGGTAGTAGTAACTTTATTTTTATACTGTAGCAACTTAAATAATGCTTAACTAGTTTTGATTTTTTTTTTTGTCATTTTTTAATTAACTGATTTATGTGCTAAATTTAAAATTGTATGCTGCAGTTCTTATATCAAACTTGATTTTTTTTATTGATCAGCTTAGTTATCAGAAAGTTATTTCTATTGATCAGAAAGTTAATGGGAAACTTGTATTGCTCAACTACACATTAGGGCGTATTGAAAAAATCAAAATTTTCAAATTTTTTAGCGGTAGTGCGGAAAATTTGCGGACACCCATCACTAATACGTGTGTGAAATTTTAAAACTCTGGGTTAATATCTTCTGTCGCCTCAATAGCTCGAAAGTTCCGAAATTTGGGCTAAAAGTGATTAAAATTCAAAAATTCATAAAAAATTCCAGATTTCGCTGTAAGTTTAAGGATGGTGCTTACTAGTTACTATTTTTGACAACAACAACTATAATTTTTTTTATAATTATACGTTAATATCTTCTGCTACCTCAGCAACACCAAATTTTGGAAAATAAAGGGCTAAATTTCAAAAAAATAAATAAAAAATACACGTCACACCTACCTCATTTTAAAGGGATCAGAAATTTTATTGCCTTTCAAATACTACTTGTAATCCTTTTTTGTCTCGAATTTAGACATGTGTTTTCTGGATTCTAGAGTAGCTCTTATGAACTTATCCCTGTTTTCTCGGAGGCTGCCGTGAAAAGTTTCACAATTCGCTCGACTGGTTGTGTATGACAGGTTGTGTATGAAGTGTCTGCAGGCCTTCGGCATACCGTCGTCTGTCTTTTTCAAAAGATCTTGAGAACTTATCTCTTGGAGAACTGGCGACGATGTCACAAAACAATTTTTCCAGTCAATGAGATCAATGTAGTCTTCAGCTTCAAAATTGATATCAGGAATAACGAATCTGCTCACACCTCGGCTAATTTCTCTTGCCTTTATTATTCTTTGAGCTGCAATGATTCTGATATGACATCTTTCATCAGTTAACATGGCCAAAAGCCTGTTTTCTGGAGCAACAAAATAAACGTTTCGAGAAATAACTGGATCGATTACGTCACAATACTTCTTAGGCAAGTACCGAGATGAGCTTATGAAATGCCACAGATGTTTAGGACCGTCTTTTATGGAGTGATTAATCTTAATTCGGAACCATGAGGGTGCGTAGACTATTAGAATGAATTCAACTAAAGTTAGTAGCTCATTTGATGGGTCTGATGTAGATATATATAACCTCAGTATTCGATTTTCAGTTGTTAGCCAGCGAGCCAAATTCAACGTTCCTGGTTCTCGGTTAGCTAAATCTAAACTACAAATACCAGAACTAATGGCAGTGCAAATGTCAAATAAGTATTTCTGATCTGAACTGAGTAATCTACTATCAATGTGTGGCAACTCGCATTTAATATTATTAAAAGCAACGACTGAAGTTTTTCACATCCTTTAAGTTTTCGTCCAAAGTCTCCAGTGTAAGATGAAGGGCCAGAAGACTTGCCGTCTATTGACTGGAATAAGTGTCGTAATGGCAACTCATTAAAATGAAGTAAGCAGACAATCCATTGGAGTGGTCTCTTAAGTTTCATTTCAAGCCTGCGAATTACACCAGTAAACATTCCTGTGTTCACCACAGTGCCGTCACACCCGACAACTGTGAGCTTGCTAAAATCATCCAAAAAAGTACTTGTTACATATTCGTAAATGCTGTTCGATACATAAAGACTACATCCACTTTCAAGTGTATCATGCCCCACGTACGAAGAACCAGGCTCCAATACAATACAGTAATGCGCTTCTACAATTGTTCTTTGGAACGGCTTTCCCTCGAGTGTTTCTGATGTTAAAGTTTTGTCATGCCAGACCTCAAAATAAAGGCCAGATAGATTGGAACGATTTTCATTTAATTTTGATACCATTTGCTTGTAAACTCTTGATTTTTCCCTCCATACTTTGTTTTTGTCTGTGACGAGACTGGAATTCGATTCTGATATTAAACCCAAATCTTTCATAACACTCGATGCAATAGCAGCCGTGGCTCTGTTAGAAACACCATATCTTTGACTGACAATAATTGTGTTGTCCAATTTTACACGCATCTGAAGACTCCTTGAATCATGCTGAAGAAATTGTGTGTAGGGTGCGTCTTTGGTATCAACCTCCATCATATCTTCATTTTCCAGAGTAAAGCTTGAAACAGAAGCAGGACACCTTTTTTTTACTTTGCACAGCATTTTGTTGTACTCGCATTTGACGTTTCTGAAGTCGTTTTGTTTCGGGTACATCAACAATTCCAATGAATATTTTTCTTTCCGTTCTTTGGTCTTTGAGGAACGCCTGCTCATTTAGCGGAAGTTTGCTCTCTTTTGGACAGATACACTCCTTAAAAATAGTGCATTTACAGGAAGATATGTCGAATAGTTTCTTTGCTTCCGTTTTAAAGTTATCAACATTTTCAAGATACACTCCTTAAAAATAGTGCATTTACAGGAAGATATGTCGAATAGTTTCTTTGCTTCCGTTTTAAAGTTATCAACATTTTCAAGACCAGTCTTGCTTCTTCCCACACGTTTTATATTTGTCATGATTGAACGGTATTTTTTATGGTAAGCGTGTATCATATCACAAACACGCTTATGTGAAACAGAAGGAATGAATGAATCGACGTATAAACTTTCAATTTTCAAAGCAACAGTTTCTGCAATTACAGAGAAGCATGGTTCTTTATTTCCATCAGTTTCATTACCAATACGCCATCTCTCATGAGCGCAACATCTTATGACGTCTTCATGTGTTGGCAGCATGCGTGAAAAATCCTTCGGTGTTCCAAAAATAGGGCATTGCAGCATTTGTCGACTTGAAAACTTTGAATGCGATGATTCTTGCATTTCTAATATTTACCAATATCTTTTACTAACAAATGACTACGACACTAAGCTACGAGTAAAAAAAATTCCTTAAAAAGAAACGACTACATCGCTGCAAATATGTTTGATGTGAAGATCGAGACTAATTGAAAGAAAATATTCTAGAGTTAGACTAAATACTAAACAAATGAAAATGACCACGTGCCTTATTGGTCGCTCCGATTTGTTTCTCGGGGTGAAAATAGGGGTGTTCCACTTTACTTTTCTGGCCATACGCTAAACCCAGTGTAACCAATAATTCTTGCATACTTGAAAAAAGTAATTTTTATTACACGCTACCTCAATACGATCAACGAAATCTGCGACTGCTGATTAAATATTGAATTGTATTCCATTTTATTCAAATTTTCAGAATTTCGGGTTCATTGAGGCGACAGAAGATATTAACCTATAATTTTTTTAAAAATTGTAGTTGTTGTTAAACAATACTAACATTTAACCACCACTCCCAATCGTTAAACGAAATATGGGAATTTTTAGGAATTTTTTAATTTTAAACACTTTTAGCCCAATTTTCGGAACTTTGGGGCCATTGAGGCGACAGAAGATATTAACCCAGAGTTTTAAAATTTCACACACTTATTACTGATGAGTGTCCACACGTTTTCCGCATTACCGCTAAGAGATTTGATAAACTTCGATTTTTTTCGATACGCCCTACTACACATATCATACATCATAATCAAATTCAAAGTCTTCAAGATATGTAAATTCACCCAAGTCCTATTAAAACAACTCTTACAATAACTGTGGAGAATTCTTGTATTAGTTGCAAATGAGGGCATTAAGTTACTGATTTTGTATATATATATACCCTTTTACTTACGTATAATTTCTTGTAAGCATGTCAGTTTTAAAGAAATTATCAGATTTATAAATAATTATGAATAATAGTTAATAAAATATGTTCTTTTCTTCAGCAAGGAAATGATATTGACTTAAAACCACTTGGAAGTCGACAAATGCATCGTCAATCCTTTACAGTACACTCAGGTGTAGATGCTACAGGAGATATGCTGTTTATGGAGGTATATAAGTATTTTTCTTTTTTTGTATATCAATATTCCCCACTATGCAAAAAGTATGTTGCTCTTCGGAGCTTTTTATGTGGCCTCACCGCTATGCAAAAGAGAAATAAAATTCCATTTCAGATTTTTTAAAATTTTTTATTCATTTATCTTTTTATTGAAGAGGGTGTACATTTAATATTCAAAAAAGTAGGAGTACTGTTAGTAGTTCAAAATAATCTACCCAGAATAAATATCACTATTCGGTTAGAAATATTTAAAAATATTCATTAAATCCCAGCAAAAGTGGTAAATATTCTGTTGTTTTAAAACCAGTTAAATTTTGATCAATACTAATATACCGAGTTTTCATTTGAGACTTAAATAGTACTGAGTAATTTGCCTTTAATACACATTCCTCATAGTGCCCCATTCACACTCAGACTGGGTTCATACGCCTTTTGAAATTCCAGAAAAATTCCTGAAATTTGCTTTTTTTTCAATAAGGGCCCTTATAACTCCTGAAAAATGTGTTTCTGCTTCTGATATTTCTTTTTATCTCCTTAAAATTATCATCAAAGGGTAAAAATATTAGTAGAACCTTAAAACCTAGCGTCTTTTTACTCCTAAAAACGCCTCTGAAATTCAAAATTTTTACCGTGCTTCAGAGTCTACTTCGTATGCGTTTCATCACTACAGCCGCAAAAAAACCCACCTCCGGAACTGTCCCAGAATGCACCACAATTCTCGACAACCAGGCGCATAGAGGGAAAATATGTTATTAGACATGCAATTTTTTTCTCCATTAACTCCTGAAAAACTCCTTAGTACCTCATGAGTTTTACTATCATAGATTGAGTATTATCCTTGCTCAGACTACTCTTAGTAATCCAGATCTTAAACAAAGTGCCTGTACAGTATAGCTTTTGTGCAATTCTTACATAAGAAAATATCAAATTTAACTAATCATTGGTAAAAATCAATGCTTAACTCTTCTCTAACTTCAATCTAATAGATAGCCTGTTAAAAAAAAGAGTAATACAAATTACGAGTTTGTTTAGAAGGCATAAGTTTTGTACACCTTTTAAGTAAAACTGAAGTGGTTTATCCAGGAAATAAAAAAATGAAAATCTTTTTATATAAATCTATTTAAAAAAAATTTCTGTTTAAATTTGTATATTTGCTGAAAACTAAATGGACAATATATAACTGTCTTTGCATAAAGACAATCTAGTGAACGTAACGGATGCTACTGAGGCAAATATTTGGAATTGCGAGATTGGCTGGCTGAAAGTCATTATTTCGAGAGTTCTAGCTGGAACTTGAAATTACAAAATAAAATAAAATTACAAATGCAAAGAGTGTTTTCTTAGCAAGTTACTTTTCCTTACTAGAAAGTTAAAAAATAGCTCAATGGAGAAATAATTCAACCTATTTATTGAGGTTAGATGTTATAAAGATATCTCATTGACATCAACATAAGTAGAAACTACAAAAGAAATGCAACTTGGAAACATCAACATTAACATTATTTTTGTAAAAAATATATATTGTATAATTTGTCTATCTAAAATTCACATTTAATACAGTTCTTGTTGAAGGAAATATAATTATAGTGTTTAATTATCTTTAATATATAATTTATGGAAAAAGAACTTAAAAGAGCATAACTCTGTAGCCCATGTGTAATCTCATACAAATATAATACCTTATTCAACATAAACACTTCCTTACTACCTTACTCAACATAAACACCAATATTTAGTGAGGAACACTGAATTTGATTTAAAATTTTTTTTTAGCTCAAGCTTTTAAAACTAGGGATGTGGAACATCGCACATTTTTGAATTAAACTATATTACTGATGTGGATTTGTACCATTTTCTTTTTCATATTTCCATCATTTGTGTAGTAAAAATGGCCAGTTTGGCTATATTTTTTGCAATAGTTCTTATCTAAATCTTTAAAAAAAAATTGCCAAAAAGGGAATTTTGGCGATATACTTATCGATAATTCTTTTATTATCCTTTCTTGTTAGTGAAACTGAGCAGAGATGAAAAAACGATCGTTGATGAGGTATGCTCAAGGAAAGAGAACTCTGTGTTAAAGGCATTCGTTTTTCAACTTTTTTCGCCGTTAAAGCATTTTTACGGGAAATTCGGTGGTGGGGATGTTTAGAACACCTTAAGAGGCATTACCACAGTGATTTTTATCAAAATCGTTAGAGCTGTTTAACAACAATCATTGAAAAACATGATTTTTTCAACTGCAGCTACCTTATGCTTATGCACGATTTTGACAAAAACATTAATGGTAGGTCCCATGGCCATCACCAACCCTCACACCAAATTTGAACATCGTAGGTCAATTTGTTTGGGTGTTATGGTGACCATAGACACATGTATACACAGACAGACATTTTTTCTAGATAACTTTTTTTAAGTCGGGATGTTCCAAAACGCGGAAAAAAGCAAAAAAATTTAAATTTTTTTATTTGACCGAATCCTATACTTTTATTACTCTATGTATATATATGAGTAATTGAAAGTAAAAATAGTAACATGATTAGTATAGTTTTCTTTAAGTGTTATACACATTGCCTAAACATATTGCATAGTCTCCAATAATTTATTTGCATTGTTAATTATGAATTTTTTTAGCACATTATTCATATTTATTTATCAAATAACAACTGCACTTTTAATGTCATTTGAAACTATTGTCCAATTTTAAAATATAGGTACGAGATGATGGAATTGTTCTTAGAAGTGTGAATGGAACAATAGTCGAAAGATGGTGGTATGAACGACTTGTAAATATGACTTACTGTCCAAAGAATAAAGTTTTATGTTTATGGAGGAAGAATGGAGGGCAGACCCAACTGCGGAAGTATTATACAAAAAAGGTTCGTAGTTGAACTATATTTATTTCATACTTGAATATTAACAGAACTACCTAGGTGAATATACTTTTGTAAAAATAAAAGCGTTACATTTTACCCAACTTTCAGTTGTAAAATCAGGCAATTTATCATTAACTGTAAAATTAAATACTGTTTTAAACAATTGGGCTATTATAAAACTCCCCATGCATCTGCAAATTCATTCTTTTCTAAATACTAAAGGGTGAGTTTTACAAAGCAATGTTGAATATTTTACTTTTATCTAATTATTTCGTAATTTTTCTTCTTTTCATTAAAATAGACTATCTTATGAAAGACCTTTTTTTCTAAATTTTTAGATAACTAAAATAAATTTGCTAAAAGCTTTTTGTAAGTTTTGTGCAAATGCACAAAAAATACTCACTGCTTGTATATTATAATTTTAATATTTTTAGATCTGTATAATATATATATATATATATATATATATTGTCACATACTAAGATTAAATATATTTAAAATAATGTAAATGCATTTTTCAGTGTAAAGATCTATACTATTGCATAAAAGAAGCCATGGAGCGAGCCTCGGCAAGGGGCAATGGCATGATGCCTGGTGAGTTATTTTGTGATAAAAGGCACAGTATTTTAATACTTTTGTAACATTTGTGGACTTGGAACAAGCAGGAATGTTGCACCTTCTTCAATTCCAAATTGCTTTAATTCACTATTTCAGCTCCTGTCTGCTTCATAATATCAATTTTAGTTTGTGTTAAAAATGCTTCATTTAAAAAAATCTTGAATGGAAGTAAGAAATTTTAAAAAATTCAATAATATTTCATAACAAAAAAAAAAAAAAAAAATGCAAATGGTGACAATCTATTTATTTTACATTTTGACTTTCCTATTTATTGATTTTTTTAATTATCTGCAAAGTTAGAAATGTTGAATAGAATAAGCTGTTTTAAACAATGTTAAACTGATTTGTTAATTAGGTATTTTATTTCAAAATTCTTAATGATTACCCAAATTAGATTGTTTTACTACTCTAAAACTACAATGCACTGCTCCAAGTATATCCAGGTATATTAGATAACTCAACTATATTAGAGTATAAGTATTAAGTATATTAGATAACACTCAGTATTTTTATTATTTTAATTCATTTTTAGCAACATAACATGAATAAGAAACTCCTTCAGTTTAATTCTAGTCAGAAGGCGTTAAAATAGATGCATTTTTGTTTAACTAAAAATATATATTATCTACATGTGTGTTTTTTACTTTCTGCAATGACTTAATTTAGCTGCAATGTTGTCTTCATTTAAAACTAGTTGCTACCATTTGATTTCAGTTGCATTATCTTAAAAAAGCTCCTTTCATAGCATAACTTTTAGAAATTTAGTAGTGTAATATGTACACAATTCACCCTTCTATTGAGCATACCAGGTTTTGTATATGTATTTGGGGAAAAAAAAGGTTTTATATGTATCGATGCAAAACACAATGGCATAATGCATCTAGCAAATAGTGGACATTTTTAATTAGATGAAGTTTTTTTTATACTGGACAAGATGAATTTTTTCAGTGACAAAGTAGGATTTCTTTTAATCTGCATCCTGGTTTAAATTAATCATTGGATCCTTGACTTGTCAAGCAAAAATATATGGAAAAAAAAGCTTCCTCCTTGAAAAGTTTACGGGGAAATTTTTAATTGCTTGAAAAATGGTAAAAAATTTCCGAAACCAATTATATCACATTTTCTTTTCTAAAATTGTCTTTACTCATTCGAAATCTTTGTTTTCAATAAGTTTGAAAATACCTTTTCGTCATCTTTATATTATTTACCTGCAGCTTTTTTTTCTAAGAAGGGAATATATTTGGAGAAAAGTTCTTTTGTGTCCTTTTTAGTAAATATTTTCTAAGGTATATCTAAATCGTGTTATATATTTGATCAGTAAACATGCAAGAAATTCGGTAAAAGATGAAGCCATTCATTTAGATTGAACTAATATAGATTTATTTCATATTTTGAGTCTAAAGCATAAAACTTGTGTTCTTAAATATCCAGGAGATACAAAATCCAGTTTTACAATAAAAACTAAAACTCTTAGACATGTCAAACTAATAATTTGAACTGTCTAAAAGACAGAATAAACCGAAAATTCACTAGAAAATTTTGTTGTCCCTCTCTAACACTTTTTTTAGAGTGGATTTAATTATTTTTTCAATTTAATTTTTTCAGCAGTGTCTTCAGACAAAAACATGAAATCGTCACGCCATCATGGTAAATTTTCTATTATGAACTTTTTTGCCGAAATTACATTTGTTGAAGCATATGCATTTTAACCAAACAATATTTTTATCCATTATTTTAGGTAGGTAAAAACTTATGAGTGTTGTAAACATTTTGAAATTACTAGTGACAGAGACTACTTTTTATATCTAAGCAAGACTTAGATATTACTTATTCTCTTAAGGTTACTTTTATTTTTAAGAAACTTTTTTAAAATTAAATTTGTTACTTATGTGACAAATGTGTGTGTTGCTTTAAGCTTTTCAAAGGGTTAACAAAGTTTTAAGAAGTTAAAAGCAAAATCACAAACAAAGATATAGAAATATTCTCTTAAATCTAGATACATTATTGGCAAATTTAAGTTGTGTGTGTGTTAAAAAAAAAGAATGTAGGTTTTTTCTTTGATACATTTCTTTTCTGTGGTAGCAAATTCATCTGAACAAATTAGTATTGTTAAACATTATTTTATGCAATCACGAAAAACTTTCTTGGGATCAGCATTTAAAAAATTTTCTCTTCGTTAGGCACGTGATCTTTTGTCTCGCGGTTTGTTGCGTGTGGGACAAATGTCCCCTAGATTCAAATTTTTGTGCATACCATCAAATTTGTGATCAAATATCAAAGTAAGTGGGTATTTTAATTAAAAACATAACATTAGTTAACAGAATAGAGTAAAAATTAAAAAAATATTTTTTAAATAACTTGAAAAGAAAAGGGGGAAAAAAAAAACCCTGTAAGATGTTTGATCATGGGCTGCCAACTATTGAGAAATTGATTTTATGGGGGACATTTGTCAATCAGTAACTAATCCATGGTTAATGCTTCAAACGAACACTTCCTTTTCTTTGTCTAATAATGGTTGATCATATGATGTCTTCTATAATAATAAAACAAGCTGTGTGGGTATCTGTCTGTGGTTCTGTGAATCTATTGAAACCTACTTAAAATTGGAGTAGAGCTCTGAAATTTTCAACATAAGAAGTTTTGGCCCTCTAATTTTACACATGTTAAACAGAATGTTAAAATTTTAGTTCTTTTTTAATTAATTTATTTTTTACAAATTGACTTCAAATAGAGATACAGCTCTAAAATTTTCAACATAAGTAGTTTCAGCCTTCTAATTGGACTTTTGAAAAACAGAAAGTTAAAATTTTAATTAGTTAATTTTTAATTAATTTTCTTAATTAACACATTTTTTTACAAATTGACTTTTAAAAGGGCTACAGCTCTGTAGTTTGTAACATAAGTAGTTTTGGCCTTCTAATTAGACTTTTGAAAAACAGAATTTTAAATTTTTATCTAGTTTTTTATACTTATTTTTTTTAATTAATTAATAAATATTTTACAAAATGATTTCTAATAGGACTACAGCTCTAAAATTTTCAACATAAGTACTTTTGAGCTTCTAATTAGACTTTTGAAAAACAGAATTTTAAACTTTTATTTAGTTCTTTTCTAATTAATTTTTTTTAATTAATTAATAAATATTTTACAAAACGATCGAGGCGAGGCTTCTAATATTAAGGCTTTACGTAGCAATTCAATTTTAGTGAGTAAAGCGAACTTATGCTTTCGCAATAATGAACCTTTCAGCGAGATAAGCATAGCCTATTTTTTTATAGTAATGAACCTTTCAACGAGTGAAGTAAGCCTGTACTTATATGTCATTGAACTTTTCAGCAAACGAAGCAAGCTCGATTTTGCGTAGCGTTGAACCTTCCTGCGAGCGAAGCGCCAAAAACTGGGACCTATACACCAATGACGGATTTCCGCAACTCGAGGCCTCACACCTAGCTAAAATATTGCACATGTTAAAATTTTGTAGTGAAGCACGGGTATTCAGCTAGTCCTAAATATAGATTATGAAATCTTTCCAGAGTTATGTAGTAAGATATCGGTATTGAAAATATGCTTGAAATAATTGGAGGCAGTTTTAACAGAAATTTGATATTGAAAATTAAAGTTCACAGCTAGACTGTCAAGGTTTTTCTTTGCTTTAACAGCTCCACAAATTGTTTGCGTATTGATTGTCAAAAAGAAAAAAAGCATTAGGAGACTATAAAATTCACATTTAATGAGAACTATAACATATATACAGAGTGGCTACAGAACCGGGAAAACTTGGAAATCAGGGAAATGTCAAGGAGATTTCAGATTCTGGAAAAAATCAGGGAAATGTCAAGGAACTTTTTAAAATTTCATGGAAATCATGGAAATTTTGTATTGTTTAAGGCATGTTCATCCATATTTTGACACTAGGTATCGGGAGATTTGTGGAGGTAATTGTTAGAAGCTTAATGTTATGGAATAATTTAAACTTTTCATAACCAGCAAAACTATTTAAAAAAAAATTTCATATTATCTCTTTAGCATGCATGTTCTATTTGATCAGGGTGTCTAGACATCTGGAAAACCTAAGAAATTGGGGAAATTTGAAAAAAAGTTTGCCCTAAAATCAGGGAAATTTTTATAAATCTTTCAGGGAATTATCAGGGAACTTTTTTTTCTGAATTTTGTGGCCACCCTGTATATACTTTCATATATTGTTTACAATAGCTTTTTCAGTTGCATCTTAACTGTATCCATATGATACAAGATCCTCTGGTGGATTACAAAATAGCTCTCCAATACAACGCTTCTATCTAATCTTGTTACACTTTATTTTAAAAGATGATTGTACTTAACTTGACTTTCTTTTTCCAGGAACGGAACTGGGTGGAGAATTCCCTGTTCAGGATATGAGAAGTGGTGAAGGCGGCCTACTCCAAGTTTGCATGGAAGGGGTAGGTCTACTATTTGCAAACAGCAAGGTATGTATGTTTAAGTGACTAAGAAATCTTAATATATCAATTAGCCTTATTGCATACCTTAAGAGATGTTCTTATTCAAATTATGAGTTTTTATGTAATAAAAATTGTCCTGTAATATTTACCTTTAATTTTTTATTTAAACTATCTTGTTTTAATCACTATGCTTTCTATTTTTATTTTTAAGAAAATATGTTAAAATTTTGAAGTTTTTGATAAAACAGTTTTCAGCCTTCCATAGAATCCTTTTTGTGTAGGTTAACATATATTTAATAACTATTTTGTTTGAATTTTTGTGTATTAAAGGCACACTTCCTGAATCGTAAATCTGTGAATTAGGATCTTTTAGAAACAGGATTTAAAAAAAAAAGTGTAGTACTTTAAGAGAAAATTGATAATTTAAGGAAATGCTTAAATAGAGATTTGTACAGTGCAGAGATTTTTTTTTTTTAAGAAAGAGGTCATTAAACCTCAAATTTGCCTATAATTTTAAAAACTGCAAATTCCAATGTGTCATTTCAAGACATTTGAAATTATGTCAAATAGCTTACATTTTCTGGGTACAATTTAACTCTCTAACTCTAAAGTTCATTATTAGATATTTTATTGATTTTGAAATTTTTATATCAATACAAAAGAAGGAAAGTTATTTCCATTAAGAAATATTCATTTGAAAAATATATATTTTCACCCAGAAATATGTTAAATTTTTATTTATAATAATACTTAAGACATTAAAAAAATTTCACTTTAATACATGAATTAAAATTTTCTTATTATATATTGTGATAGACTTAATTTGCTTTGATAGCTGTTGGTTTGGTGATTATTATTTCAAGGCAATCCCCTTTTTAATCACTTTAAACTAAGAAATTACATGTTTTATTACCAAATTAGATCTATTAGTGACTATTTTAAGGAATTAACAGGAAAAGGTTTTAATTTAATAATTTTTGCTGTAATGTACAGTACTTGAGATAAATTTAGAACATTGCATACAACAGTGACACAACTTCAATTAAAAGTACCTCTTCATTTTATGTTGATTACAATATTTTTTGCTTCTCAAAATTAGCAGAAATACTGCTTAAAAATATGAAAATTTTCACCACTTATAACAACAGTTATAAATATAAAATATATATGAAATTTGAAAGAAAAGTGATGTACAACTTTTCATTTTTTAAGTGATCTAATATTCGATTGCTATAAAGGTTGTGTCTGTTTAATAGCATCACTTGCTGCAGTATACTAAAACCTTTTTTAATTTGAAACTTGTGTTATTATTTTGAATAGAAAGTTTGTATTGCTGTTGTTGTATGTAATGGAAATTTCTCATGGTTTGAAGCAATATTCTAGCAGATATTGTGATTAAAATAATAAATACTAGCAGTATAAACTGAGAAAGATTAAAAATCAGTCTTAAATTTGAACTAAGATATAAATTTTAAAAATTTCATTGTAGTTTAAAATATTAACTTTTTTGAAATGAATAGAAAGTAATCTAATTATTCAAATAATGCAAATGTTTGTACCTGTTTTATAAAAGATTAGTTTTGTTTAAATTGTACGATCAAAAGTACCTCATAGAAGTAGGTCATAGTATTAGCTAAAAGCCATTCATGTATATTTGAATAATTTAAAATTTTGAACCACTCATTCATGATCTATTTGTGAGTTAATATATGCTGACAGTAATAAAACAGTAAAAAATGTAAATGGAATTTGAAATAAGTTTTCAAGTGAAATGCTTAGTTATTTAATAATGAGTTTTTACTTCTCCTTTAACTTCCAATCATAGATTCCTACTTGTATCTTTTTTTTTTTTTTTTTGGTATTTTCTATTCTTGTTGCATTCACAGCAAGGACCTTCTCAAAAATCCTATGGCTTGCCTGTCCATTTGATAATTAGGTTAATCCTATATATTATAATCAATCTGATTGATTTTGACGCATTTTAAGTCAAGCCAGCTGCCCTATTTTTATACCTTCTGCAGCTGCCTCTGTGCTGATGTAATTTTGTCACGCTGCCTTGGTATGTGTCATATCTCCTCCCAAATGCAGGCATCTACCTAGTGTGCTCCGTTACTTTACTGGACTACTTACACCTACTTCCGCCTATTACTATTTTTGGAATGGACTGACTTATGCATGCCCTACGAAACCTGCTAGTATCTCATTATTAATACCCGACCTTTCAAACACTTTCAGACCTACCATTACATAATACCACTGTTTTGAGGATCATCAGTTTTTCTCTGCCATTTAAGTCTAATGCTATATTTAATCATGCACAGTATCCACCAAAATATTGCTTCAAAACATAAATTTTAGAAATGGTACGAAAGCAGCCGATCTTTCATTTATTGCACTGTTTTTATGATAATAAGATGTTAAAAGTTATAAAGTAAAAAGATCATAAGCGACATATGCCGCAAATTAATAAAGAAACATTTTTCTCTTAAAAAAGCAGCATTCAAGCTTTTCTTTAATTTTCTCTAAGGAACCCTAATTACTGTTATATTTGATTTGATATTTTATAGGCTTTGAAGCAATATTTTGACATTTACTAGGTTTAGGAAAATGTAGCATAAGTATTATGTGACAAGGGAAGACTTATGATAAGTTTTAAAAATATTTAAATGAGTTGCAGTCTTATCATTTGATCTTGTTAAAAAAAATCCAAAATCTCAATTCAATATTTGTATTAAATATTTAGCTAAAGATGAATACTTTTTATGTATTTAGACCCATTTTGATTCTACACAAAACTTTTTTTGTTGTTCTAAAAGAATTGAGGTCTGAAAGCGTTAAATTGCCCTTCACAAACATTTCTCCAGCAAGCGAAGGGGCTTTTGAGATGGTCCAATGCGTGAGTTGAGAAACAAAAAAAAAGTTGTGTATATTGATGTGACCTGAGCGCCCTAATATAAAACCATTGTCTAAGGAAAACTCTTTTCTTTTTGCCTTCCTCCATGCCATCAACACCAAAGGACTTTGAGGTACTACGGCCCTTCATCTATTTGTGTCGCTGTGTCTAGAGCAGTTTGTAGTTTGTTTAACTCTAGACCATTTTGTAGCAGTGCACCGTGTTCAGTATAAAAAAGAGGGCTTGATTATTAAATATGAAATGGCCTTGTGACTATTCTGGGTTTGGACCTTATGACCAACCCAACAGTTGTTGTGCACAGAATTGTTAGTTGAGCAGTGCAGTCATTGCTAACAGCATGATCTTATGTTGTTTTAGTTTTGTAGTTTACATTTTGATTGATTGTTATTTGACCATCTCCAAAGTTTCTTCCCACTGGCTTGCATGCTGCATGGTTCTTGCTCCTTCCGTCTCTGTGTCGTATCTCTATTGCATGTTTGTGCTTTTGAAGCTTTGGAGGTAATGGACTAAATTGTGTTTTTTTTTTCTTCTTCTTTGCTCTCTGTTATGTAGCTGGAATGATACATAAGTGCATGACACAATGTAAATGTTGGCTTTGTGGTTTGTTAGTGCTGTGAATCTGGCTGTATAATAATTGTTAGTTTTCTTTAATAAGTGTTTTGTTGGTTTGTGAAATTTATTTTAAATACGCATTTCTATTGGAAAATTGTTGACTAAAAATGTGGACATCCAACATTTTTTACTTTGCGCCACAGATGTATATTTTACTGAAATTTAAAGTTATATTACATTTACAAACCATTTATGTCCATACTGTAGTTTCAAGAAAAAGTCTTTTCTTAAATGAAGCCATAAAGTTTAAAATTTGTTATAATCACAAATTTTAATTATTTGCACAGAAATTTTTGATGCGATATAAATAATCAAATTTCTTTTTATGTTCTTTGAAAAAAAATTATATTAAATATCTGAATAAAAAAAAAATATTATATAAATAAATTTACTTTTAACTAATCATTCCTTTCATTAATGAAGTGTACTGTTACATTCAGTTGAAGTATTTCACTTATCTTTTTTTAATATTTCTTATTTACATCAAATGTAGAGATAAGTACTAGCTTTACTGTAATGGAACATTTAGGAAAATTTCAAGTTTCTCAAAGGTTCAGCGCATAATTGTCTAGTCTTAACAAAATCATTTTAGTAATTGAAAATGTAGTGTTTGGTAATTGTTTTGGCTTAGTACCGAAGGTCTTTACACATTTTTAGAACAATTTCATTAAAGAATTAAAAAATGCAAATATTTTCCAGAAAAAATTTCTTGCAACAGCTTATTATTTTAAATTAAAAGGAGCGTGAAATACTTCCACATTTATTCTTATTTGAAAATGGCGCATGTAAAAAACAAGTTGTGAATCAAAGGACACATTTTTTCTTTTCTGAGGAAAAGTATTTTTATTCCATAATTAAAACATGTTGTAAAACACATGGTATAAAAATTTCTAAGTGCCAAATAAGCAACATCATTAATCAGAAAGAGAAAACCCCTCAATCAATTATTCTATATGGAAAGAAGACTTCAAATGTATACCCGAAAAAAGGTTCGTACTGTTTCAAATGTTTTTAAAGTAACTATTAACAAGAGTTCCAGTACAGAAATCAATTGTAAAGTACTTCAATACATCTATAGCAGCAATAAACGAAATAAATAACTAAGATGTACAGCTAAAAAAAGCTGGAAATATAATGTTTTCTGGCTTTATAAATAAATGTCTTTTAATTATATAAACTTCAAAATGTAGATCTATTTTCATAACCAAAATTTTACACTTTAAATTTGAATTTCTTTTCATTCCATATTATTTAAAGTTTTTACTTGATGTTGCTATTTGGAAAAACTACTTCTTGGATTTAAAAAAAAAAAAAAAAAGGCTAATTGGTATGGTGAAACATTTTATTCCAAGCTAGTAAGATCTTCAGTTATTATTTTGAACTGAATTAATTGTTATTTGATATAATTGGTTTAAATATTACATTAAAACATCTTTACTAGGATTTTAGTTCATAGAAAATTGTAGTATGTTCTTCGAAGCTCATTACAAATTATATTTTAATACTACTTTGTAACACATCTCTTAAACACGAATTTTACATAACATTAAAACATTAAATTTCTCAACATATATATTTAACATTGCATCTATAATTATATTTACATCTATATTTATAAGTTTTATCTATAAAATAGTCAACAAAACTATCTTGGATATAAATTTTTGGTATTTACTTGATCTCTTTTAATGCAACAAGTATTGGATAATTTTCTACAATTAAAATATTTGAAAGTTTTACAAATGTTTTATGATAAAATAAAAATATTCCAGAAAAAGAAAATGCTTTTTTTTTTACTTCAATATTTATAAGCATAGTGCTTGCACTTATTTAATTTAAATATCAATTGTAGAATAAATACTTATGTGATTATTATTAAACATTCTAAAGTAATTAAAAAGATAAACTTTGATCTTTTCTTAATTGTAATTCATAGGGGCAGTCAATTCAAAAGTTATTTCCCCAAGTAATCGAGAATGATTTTAGCTTTTATTTTATAGAAGAGGCATTTATATTTAATGCCATAACAGTTGAGAAGTTTCTCTTGGGTGTCATATTGTTAATATTTTTTCAGTTGAATGCTACTAATACAAATTGATAGAAATCATTATTTTAGTTACAAAAATTGTTAAAGCTTTAGTACTGATTTATATTTAATATGGTATTTGACTATACATTAGTTCTATTTTAAGAAAAATACTAATTTAACTTAAAACATTCAAATTTTTATGAATGAATTTTTCACAAATTGAAGTACTACTTCTAAATTCTCATATGCTCCAGTGTATTAGACTTTATATATTAATTGAAACAGAACTTTCTGTTCTGGGGGTATTCTAAGCCAGCAGATAAACATAAAATTTGTTTAGATAAGAAAAAAATATATATATAAAATCATGTTAAAGGGGATGATGAAGTCTGAGAAATAGTTTTAAAGTAATTCAGTTTGCTTCAAACTATAAATTGTTGCCAAGCCTATTGAAATTCATTTGATAAAAAAAAATATGGGACTAAGTATTTCTAGTGGGGATATCGACGCAAGGATTTGTTAGAAATAAAGGCATTTTAATTTTTATGTTTGATATATTCACATGGTTTTACATGTTTACCACAGGATTGTTCTAAAACTAAATGTTTTCCACCAGCTTGTGCAGGGAAAAAAATGTGTTTCACCAAATTTGCCTTTACAATGACTTATTTCTTACCAAACTTTTGAAAATAATTTCCATTTAATTATTGACAATAAAATTTAACATTCAAATTTCCTAATTTTACTAATTTACATTGAAGTTACTATCTAATTTCCTAAACTATGCCAACAACACCAATAATATTTCATTCTCTTTAAGAAAAATTGTTTAACACATTATATGTAGATCACAAAAAATACTACACTTAAAAAAAAAAAAAAAAATGAGGAGGGGGGAAAAACTATTTCTAAACATTTTTTTTTTAAATATCTAATTAACATTTATCTTTTTAAATGAATTTGGATTCTTAGCACAGATACATTAACTAGATTTTAAAATAGTATCCTTAGTTATTAAACCTAACTCCTTAAAGTCCTTTCATAAAATCTTTAAAAAAATGTTATTAAACATTTTATTCAGTTTTGTTTAATGCATTGTTTGTCCATTAACAATATAATTAAAATTATGTATCGCTTCACATTTATCTATTTGATATAAAAAATTTACTATTCTCTCATTAATGAAATTAAGTAATTTAGTGTATTTATGGGAGTATATATTTTTGTTTTTGTATCAATTCATTTCAAACATTGAAAAATATTTTTTTATCATTGTTTTTTATTTTCTATTAGTCATAGGTAATTTTTTTTATCTGAATTGAAAAAGTATAAATATATGCAATGAAATTATATTGCATTCCTTTGGTAGAAACTACTGGGAATATTTCATTTTCTTTTAGCTCACAACTTACAGCTCCATTTCATTCCCTGTTTATGATTAGACCTAGAAATAATTTAATTGTTAAAGTTATTAAAATAATTCAAGATCAAAATGAAATTTTTTTCCAGCAGGTTGAAAAATTAAATAACCTAATTTCTAAATAAAATTTTAAAACTATTTATGAATTTTAAAGTATTTGAAAATGCTAAAAGTATTTTAATAAAATTTTTTAGTAATTTGCTATCATTAAATGAACGCATTTTTAAGTTATCAGTATAAGCAAAACGAGTCCAAAATATATATTAATAAAAAAAAAACCTCTGTTGGATATTCAAAGAGTGTATTTTTGCTTAAAATACAGTATAAAATATTTAAAGGACTGTCAACTTCTACATATATAGATATTTCTGTGTAAAAACTGAAGCATTTAAGAAAATTCATTCAAGTATCAAAGTAAGCAATAAAAGATATTACTTTTGCAGCTGACTTTTAAAAATAAGTAAATGATGTATGCAATAAAATTTTTTAGAGATGCTACTGTGTTTTATTCTATGATAATAGATGCTGCCTAACTGACCATGTTTGAAAAGTTTAAATTTCAAGAAAATATTTAACGTTCCAGTAATTTAGTTATAATGTTTTACTATTCCTGTTTATGATTGTTTAATTTTTTCTATTTTAGACTGATATATTCCAGCATGGTGCCAAAAATAGTAATATTTCCAGGCACACTATATATGTATAACAGTTATATTACAAATGCATGCTAGTAAACCAGTTGAATCAATGTGTTAGTTCCTCTTCCTTTCATCATTACAAATCTGTTTTCATTACCTTGAAAACCAAAGTGTCTTTAAAAAATCAGCAATATTGACTAGATATTCATTGATCAATTATGTTTTTGATGAATATTTCTTTACATTTATTTATCAAAATATGTTATTTTATATAGATTTTTTTATTTCTTTTTTTACAATTTTTTATATAATATTTGAAACCTACACTAATCATTCTAGAACATTTTATATAATGAATTAGGAACACGGTTTCCCAAAATAGTAGTTTCTTCATTATTTATCTGGATATTTCTTGATTCATATCAGCAGCAAACAGCATTAAAGAACAGCATTAATAATAATTTTTTTCTATTTGGTCTAAAAACTGAGGTCATCTATCAAAGTTAGCACTTATCTCCATCAGTAAATATCTATAAATTAATTTACTGACCTTACTTTTTGAAATGAGAAAAAAAAAAATATATCCATACCATATCAGCTTTTAATGAAGTTATGTTGTACGAGACTTTTCATTTTAATTATTACAAAAAAAAAAAAAATCAGGTATTTGTTTTATTTCTTACTCTGTTTATTTACTTTGTCTTAATTTTCTGAATATTAAATTTTTTGCCTGATACTACCTTTACCGTCAATTATTTCAAAATCTATTTGATGCCAAAATACTAATTTCTTTCCAAATATTCAACTGCTGTTAGTCAGTGTGTTTTATCGACACATAATTAAATATAACAAAGTTTTAATTCCTAATGAACTTATGTTATTTACCCAAAATGTATGCTCTGCAAATATTGAAAATAATGTCGCTAATTTGCTTTCTTGATGTAGTCAGATTTTATTTTTGACCATAACAAAATAGTTTCTTCTTAAAGTAGTAAAATCAAGGATGAAATATGCAATACCACTTTACAGGCATATTTTATTTACGTTATTTATGAAAACATTTACGAAATTATAGATTATACCATGTAATGGTAACTTTTTTTTTATAAAACATATAAGTTCAGATTCTTGCATTACACTGTAATTTCAAGTATTGAGTGTTTTCTACTTTTTTTTTTTTTTTAGAATGCTTGAGAACTTCCTCGTAATCTTTTTTTATATGTGTCAAAAACAATTTCATGCTGATGTTACAAATGACACTACGGTTATATAAAACATATAATGTTTTGTTTGGTTGCCATTCTGTTTAATTTTATTTGTATTATAAAATGAGGTTTAATTTGTGTTCACCCTCCCAATAAGTGCCTCGATGCTGTGTGCATGGTAACTTCTGCACTTTTTATTTAGCATGTGAAATTCCCCTGTTTTTCCTTTTTTACATGTTATTTAGTTCTGCCAGCCGCACCCATTTAAATAAAAAAAAAAGTTAAGTAAAAACTTATTTTGTGTTTTCTATATACCTATAGGCATTGCTGCATTTATTTTATTTTTTACTTTATAATACTGTAGTATTTTATTTTTGTTCTGTATTAAAAAAAAGCTGTAATACTTTGCAAGAAAGAGGCAGAAGAAGTGATCGGGACAGTTATTACAATGAATGACTTCTTACTTTACAGTTCTTTGTAAGGCTGGAAAACATAAGGAAGTGTTTCACCCAAAAGGGCGGGATGTTTGTTCTGGAAGAGTTTAGTAAGTTGTCATGTAGTAAACAAAATACCTAATGATCTGTATCTTTCTTCTGCTTTCCATATAACCCCACCTGGGACAAAAAAATTTAGACATGTTGTCTGCAAAGTTCATTTTGCTGCATTTCACGTCCGTTCGTTCTGGCCGCTCCTTGCATGTTCTCGTGTCTCCTATCTCCTTTTTTGGATTGGAATGCTTGCATCGTGTGTTGTGATGCTATATATTAAAAAAACAGTCAACTAATATTTAAATATTTAATCTACAGTTGTACATCTTTACTTTTCTCCCCCTGGTCTATGTGATGTACTTTCTTCTACATTAAACTTTGTGCACCTTTTTGAAGCATTTTCTCTTTATTTGTTCTGTGGTGTGATGTCTTAAGTGTCTTTTACCCTTTCATGCCCGAATTTAATATCGTTTATCATCAGAGTTTGCTTTTGGATTTTAGTGAATGGTGATGTAAATTGGGTCGTAAATATTTTTCAGAATTTTCTGGTCAGCCATTTTAAAAATAAAGGGAAAAAAATCGTAATACACAGAAGATAATGTAAGTTTTATCGTGTATCCCGCCATGACAATCACATTCTCTTAAAGTTTTTTTTGTGTAAACTATTTAAGGATGTATTTGTAATTTTTATTATGGATAACATTAATTTGATGCCCATCACAGAAGTATCAAAAGGACTGTGTTGTAATTGCAAAATTTGGTTGATATTGCAATAAATATGCTGAAATGGTATAGAAAACTAAATGGGATAACTATTGAAATGGGATAGAAAATGTTGTGTATTCATTAAAAGATCAGTTACTTATAAAGTGATTTAATGTTGATGTTGCTGGAAAGGATTAAGTCCTAAAATTTACAATCAAACTGAATGTATCACTTTTGACCAAAATTTTTTTAATTTCTATAATAACTCGTGTGGTTGATGCAAACTATTCAGCTTAAATAAAAATAAACTATGTATTTTATGACAAGCTTTAAATAAATAAGTAATAAAATAAATTATAAAATATACAATCTTAAGCTAACATTAAATCGATAAAAGTGTTATGAAATATTAATTTTAAGAACAAAAACTTTTACATAGGAGCTGATGTTCATATTTGCAAATGTTTAAGGTTTTTCGCTTTGAAAATGAACTCAATTTTTTTTTAACAATTTTGATTTTATAATATTCAATATTTAACAAAACCTTGTTGAAATAAGCCCAGAGCAAAAAAAAAATTTTTTTTTTTTTTTTTAAATCTAATTATTATGCAAAAAGGTTTACTAATTCCCAAAGGTAGTTTTAAGGTGACCACAACAGTTTTTGCTTCAGATTGAGTTGCATGTAAAGACAATAAAACGAAATCCTTGAAATATGTTGCATAGCTGTAGAAAAATGTATTGCTGTGAAGTGCTTAATGTGGGGACAGTGGTGTGGTAAAACTAAAATAGCGAAACACTATCAATAAATATTAAAAGTCAATTCGCAATCTTTGCAAGAAATTACTTATGTTGTGCAAAGGCTGTGGAATGTCATACAATCGGATATATCTCCCATTTCATACCTGTGTAACACTATTTTGTACTTAATGCAATACATCACATTAGTGAAAATTGCTCAGTATTAAGTCAGAATCAAATCCTAGAGATAAATTGCTTTGCCAACAATTTGCCATCCTTGGAAGTGATCTCTTGGGAGAATTGTTACAAGAAATTAATTGAAAAATTGTTTTATTTCTTCCATTTGTTAATAAAATCTTCTTGCCTTGGGTTAAATTCTCTTTATTGATTGTACCTGTACATCCATTAAAGACATGAATTCAGTTATATAAAAATAGAAGTTAAGAATGTTTTTATTGTTTTGCATATTCATAAAAGAGTAATTAGATAAAATAAAGGCTATTACTTTTGGGTTGGTGGAGTTTAAGCAGTGAATCGCAATGATAAAAATGGGATTTAGTAGAATTTGTATATAATTTAAGATATAAATTTTGTATGATAAATAAAAAAAAGGTACTATATAATGAAAAATTGTTATGCCTTAATTAAGAAAATCTCACATTACAAAAATTAATGTGTTAGGGTTTGGAAAAAAGTGGCTATTTAAACATTTTCTCTTTCAATTAAAATTATATTTTCAGTATGTCGAATTTATCAGTGGTTTCCTATGAAAATTTATTAGACAGAGAGCAACTTGTAAAATAAAGTATCATTTGCAAAAATCAGAAATATCATTGAAATTGGTTCCTAAATAAATTTAGAAAAAAATCTGTATGGTTTCTGCATATTGACATATTTTGAACATGAAAATTAATGAAATTTCTTTCCAAAAAATATGTTTGTTTTTTTAATTATAAACAAGTTCATTATACTTCAGTCATTAAGAATAGTTTGGATTACGATGTAATTAAACTTGTTAATAAGAAGTTTTATAAGAAAAAAATTATTATGCTTTTATTCTCAATTTTTGCTTTTTTTCTCTAAAACATAATTCTTCTAAAATAGTAAAATAAAATTTCAAATACATTTGAACATTTTTTAAAATTTTCAAATAGATTTGAAATTTTTACAAGTGCATATTTAGTATATCTTATATCAATGTAATTGATTAAAAGTTTACAATTCATAGTTAATATAGTGTATTTTACATTTTATGAAAGAAAAATTTGAATATTTTATTTGGAAACAAAATGTTTCAAACAGTAATAAGACTTAAAATTGTGAAATGCAATGTAATGCAAAGATACTTCCCCCCCCCCCCCCCTCATACATAATGAATCTTTTCGAACCAAAGGACCTTGAACATGCGAGAACTTAATAGAATCTTTCAAAGCATGTAATTAATTATTGCCAATTGGTAATTGTATAGTATTCACTGTTCCTATTTATTTAATATGGAAACCACTGAAAATTTAACTTGACACTTGAGCGGATCTGGGTTCCATTCGATAAATTCTTTGAATACATTCAATATTTTCTTAGGAATTTCAGTCCAAAGTTTCTTCTGCATCTTTCATGGTGTGCTAGCAAATTCATTCTGTCCTCCTCTTTCTTGGAACACTGTACTTTATGCTTGATTAAAAAAAAAAAAATGCATGAATTTTTATATTTTTCTGCTTTAAGTGTTATTTAAAAAATATTTTTTTTTTTTTTTAAACAACCTCATGTTATTAATGTGTATATATTATATCTTTGCCACTTTCGATGAGTAATGTTATATGTTTTGCAAAATGTGGTAATCCTTTCAGTGTAGTTTTTTTTTTACCTAACTTTCTTTTAATAATTTAATCTTTTATGTTTTTTATTTATTCTAATGTATTTGCTTGAATTTCAAATGAAATATGTTTATAATATTTATAAGTTCAACTTCATTATATGTTGACCATTCAACTATGTAACGGCCATGATTAGTAAATCAATATTATAGCTATGAAAGTAAAATGAAAAATGATATTTATTTCAAAGAAATTCACACGAGATATTGTATTAGTAGGGAAAATCATCTCTTTTAAATTAAACATACACTCAAAAATAAATTTTTTAAACTAATATTTTGCAAGTATACTTAAAGGTGTTCATATTTAATCATCAATGTTTCACAGAATAGCATTGAAAAGTATATTGTTCATTCAAATTTTTATTAAATGCTATCGATTGTGTAAAATAATTTCTGTAAGCGCAACAAAATTGCGATAATCATAGTTTACTAGCATGTTTTTTTATTTGAAATTTTATTCAGATGTAGGTACATCAATTACTTTTATTTTAAAAGAACATTAATCATGTTCTTATTGGTCACATTTATGCACATTTTATAAACTTGTATTTTTATAACTCATAAATATACTGGTGTTTTTGCATGAAGTAATATTTTACTGTCTAAGTGTTTTACAATTTAGGAATGCATTTGCATGTGCATGCTTCATGTTTAGATGTGAAATTTTTCAATTATTATTTTCAAAGTTTTCACTTAATTATGTATGTTTATAGATACATAAATTTATTTTTTAAAAAAGGCAATGTTATTTTTTAAGTATGAAATTTTTGTATGTGAAATTTAAGTTGTGTCAAACTTTAAAAGTAAATATTTTCTTTAACCCAAATTTAAAACTAAGTTTAAAATGTGAAGCTTCTGAAGCAATGTGATATAATTGAACATTGTTTTAAAGCATGTTCCATTGGCATTTATTAATACTAGCCAGTACTTTGGTTCGTTAAATAGCTGTTTTGAGGATGTCTAAATTTCATTTCTACTCCTTTTAAACAGTTATGCTTCTGTAATAAAAATAAAATGCTTCCTTGAATGTAAAAGCAGCATTATTAAAAGTATTTTTAAAAAATTACAGAGTTATAAATATGTATTTTATTTGCTTTCCCAAATATTTCAAAATGTAATTTTTGTTTGGGCATTTTTTTATATACGCTTTAAAAATTAAAGAGGTCACATCAGAATTTTTAGTTCAATTTAATTGTTACTCCATGAACATTGACTTTGTTCAAATAAAATTTTTAATTTGAAGTTTCATATCTTTCCAAATGCAAGTATTTTGTCCTATTTTCAATTTCGGTTCTAAATTTGTTATACAAAGTTAATGCTAAGTTGTATTCTTTGTATGTTTTAAACTCCTAATGTTGGTTTTATTCCAATTAACAAGTATAATTTTAGTATATTGTTATTGTTGTAGTATATTTAATATTTGGATTTTTTTTTCAGACCCCAAAACAAGACAAATAATTCAAAGAAAATATAAGTCAGCTATGGTAGGCTCTATTTTAATTAGTTATGTTTATTTTATATTAACAAATTGGATTTTGTTATCTCTTTCAGCAAACTTAAGATTCATTCCTTTTTTTACAATCTAACTATTCAGTTTGAAAGTAAAACATTTGCATAAACTCATCAATCTATATTTTTCAGCTCGCTTTGTATTTAAGAATTGATAATACATTATTTGAATACTAATAGATAAAACACTTATTTTGACTATTGCATTTAAATTGCTTGGAACTATTTAGTTTTGGATAAATTCACAAAGTTCTCTGTCATTATACCCCATGTTTCTTACATGCATTTGTAAGTTGACACAAATTACCTGTTCTGAACAATATTTCTAATGTATGAATATTTAATTGGGATATGCAGAAATATTTAAACTGTTGGCAAATATTCCATTTAAGTTTTTCAGATTTACAAATGTGGTGTTATAATAACAAAAGTAAAATCTATAGACTATGATATGATTTTAAATTACAAGGATATGTTTTCAATGGTTAATTGGATGTAACATTCAAAAGAATGAAAAATTCCAAAGCTCTTTCTAAAAAATTTTACATTCCAATTTGATTGTTTTATTGATTGACGAAATGTTAAATTTCATATGCATTATAGACTTATCAAGGAACAAAAAAATATTTACTCAAAATTCATCTAAATAAATTTTCACAAACTAAGCAGAAAAGTGGGTGAAGTGAAAAAAATTTGAACTATATATATAAAAATAAACATTAAATTATTTTCTGATGCTTTTAAGGTCATCTTTTGATAGGCTTTTTATAAATAATTTAACAGCTAACAAATTATGTCATTTGAACAATTTTTCAACTGCTAAAATCCCCTACTTGTGTTTTATTTGATTATTTTTTAATGTGAATGTTAAAGATATGATTCTTTATTTAAAACTGAACATTTGTTAAATTGTGAAACCCCATAGATAAAAATTTTTTTTAAAAAAATCATAAAAGTAATTATTTAAAACATGACAAATTTATTGAGAGAGAATTTTGTATTTAGACCAAAAAATATATTGCAAAGAAAATAAGAATGTTCTTGGATTGGTTAAAGGTAGGCTGTAATTTTCTTTTTTCAAACATCTTTTGTATTTATAATTTTTATATGTGGTTTGATAAATTTCTATATGGAGATTATATAATTTTTTTCTGAAAAAATAAGAGGGATCCTCAGCATTTCCTTGCTCTGTAGACCTAATGCTTTATTTTCCTTTCTAATAGTAATAGTTGAAAGGTATGAAGTTTTTACCAAATATAATAACTGTATAGAAATCTTACAAAATATCACTAAACATGTTCTACAAAATTTGAAGTAAAATAACATCATTGAATTTTTATAAGCTCTAATCTAGTAATATCTGCCAAACAATTAATGAAAATTTGCTCTTTTTCATAAGTATAATCCTTTTATTTATTGTTAGAATTTTTTTTTAAGTATTTGTAAATCACGCTTTTTCTCATAACATTGTGACCACTGAACCTGGAAAATGTCAGGGAGCTTTCTGATTTTGGGAAAAATCAGGGAATTTTTTTTTTTTAAATTTTGCAGAAATCAGGGAATTTTTCATTTCTTTTGAAGGTATGTTTCCCCGATCATCCGTATTTTGGCACCATTTTCCCGGAGAATTGTGGTAATCGTTAAAAGTTTCATGTTACATTTTGTAATTTAAATTTTTCATTACTACCAAAATTATTTATAAAAAATTTGCATATTATCTCTTTGCATAAATGTTCTATTTGATCTACACATCTAAAAAAATTGGGAAAATTTGAAAATAAAAAAAATGTACTGTAAAATCAGGGAATTTTTTAGAAATCGTGAAAATTATCAGGGAACTCTTTTTCCTGAATTTTATGGCCACCCTGCATAAAAACTACTTGGAATATCCTAACCTTTAGCATTGGTTTTCCATTTCCCATTAGGTCAGGGAAAGGTTGTGATCCCTCTTAACTGAATCAATTCAATTGAAATTTGTCTGATCTTATCCTTTCCCTTCTTTCAGTCTGACCAGATTTGCTATGCAGTTTTATGTGTTTTCTCCTATGTTGCTACTGGAGTCGAACAGCGAAAGCGTAGGGAAGCAGCTGCGGGTTATGAGAGACTTAGTCACACAGAAGGAAATACACCGACACGCTCAAACAAGAGGTGACACAGACTGTATCTGTGGACAGTGGAAAACTAACCAATTGTTTCAGAAAGCTGCCGTGTGATGACCACTTCTGTGCAGTCTGATAAACAATGAGCTCCTGACACTTCTCGCTTCCTACCGCAGAGTATATCATCGCTCCAATGGGCTGATGTGATGAATGCAATATCAAATGAACTTATAATGCCAAACATTTAAGGGATAAAAACAAGAATATGTCTGTGTTTGACTCTTTTTTATATATATATATATATATATATATATATATATATATATATATAAAGACTTGCTAGAAAAAAAAATCGGTTTGTGGATTTTCCCAGTTTCGAAAATTGTATTTATGTAGCTGTGTTGTTGATTAGTGTACATAAGGGATGCTATTAACATAATTGCTACAAGTTAACGACAGTTTCCACTGTAGAATCAATCTTGTTGTATGGAGGAAGAGGATTGTGTTAAAGTGCCTATATTTGTGTAAGAAAAGTTCATCATATTCAAAATAAATGCATTAAGTAATTAATTTTTTATACACCTTCTGTGTTTGTGTTTTAAATTATGAAATAAAACTGTTAGTATTTAGCATGAATAAAAAATGCAACTTTAGTATTTTACTTTTGTTCAAATAAACTATTTCTTTAAATTTTAGTTAAATTTTTTTCTACAGTACTTGATATAAAATAGTAAATTACTATTGTATAATCTATATTATAAAACTTAAATTATGTTTAGTCGGAAGATTTTATTCTAAAGCAAATCTTTCAATTTATAGTTTTCATCATATTTAATTAAATCATTAGAAAAATATTTACCAATGTAAGGATTTACAATCAAACACGTTGCTAGTTTGTTCATGATTTAATTTTTTAAGTTTATACCTGCTTCAAATGAACAAGAAAGTGACCTTAGTTCTTAAAATATACAAGTTTGTGTGCTACATTTAATTATTAAGTTGATTGTTAAGTCACGATATTAAATACTTAGTATTAGGTATTAAGGTTAAGTATCAAGTTGCTTTATTTTTGTTATTAAATAAATCTCTTTGTAATATGTTAAGTATTGTGAGCTGAGTGTTTTATCTACTTTATTAGTTTTTATCATACAAAACAACTTTTTTAGAAATTATGGCATTTAATGTCTGGATTAAGAAAAGTATGTCTGGTACCATTATGAAAGGTTTTCAATGTAGAAAACACCTCAGCTTTTTTCAGATGTACTTAGTTTTGGTTTTTGGGATTTATGCAAGTATTCATGTAAGGTGTATTCATGACTAATGAATGTCTTAACTAAATGTATTTCATGTCCTTAAAATTATTCAATTTAAACTTTCAAAAAATTACCAATCACTATATTAAAATTTCAATGCCTTCATTGAAATAATATACTTTTAAATATTTTTTTTTATCTTATTATGATATTCTAGTCACTGAAAATCATTTTCTTTAACGTTTTGAAGTGTAATAAATCTAATTTATTTCCTACTTTACTCAGGAAAAAGAAGTGTTGGATTTTTGATAGAAAACTGTTATTTTTTATTGTTAAAAATATGCATTGTGTTGTAAAATATTACAAAACTAATATGTTGTAACATTCCAGTATTTTCTTCTAGTCATTTTTAATAGTTTTTATGTTAAAATTAATATTTAAAAATACAAAATTTAAAATATGACATCATGTCTCTCAATAGTCATGATCTAGTCTAATTTGTGGCTGGTTGCATTAGTATTTAACTAAGGGATAAGCCTAGCAAATATGTATGAAATAACTATTATGCTAAATGCTATGCTTGGAATATATATATTATAAAAATTGAAAAATAAATTGAATTGTATTCTGAATTTTAAATGCATTAAATCTATTTTCCAATGTTAAAATTTAATCAATACACAAATGTGCTCTTGAATTGATGCCTTTTGGGTCAGATATCTTAATATGTACTTATGTAATGAGTAAAGTTGCACAATTGAAAAAGCAATAATATATGTTAGAGAAATATGATGTTCTTGTTATTAATAGTGTTTCTTTGATTCCCAATTCTAAAAAAAAAAAGTCACTGTCAATGTTATCCTAATTTAATAGAAGATTTCATATTTTCAGTGAAGTATAGTGTGTTCTCAGTTGAAGTTCATTTTATGTTTTATAAATAAAACAAATTTTTTCAACAGTTTCAATTACTTTTAGTAGAATAAATTCTAGAGTTAATCAAGATTTTTACTTTTAACTATCCATTTGTTAACAGGTAATCATTGCATTCGGTAAAAAAAAAAAGATTTTTATTGCATTTTCTACACATTTTGGAATGTACCGAGTTACGAAAAGTGGTTTAGAAAAAATTTCTGTCTGCTCAGCATAACTCCCAAGTGGATTGACTTATGATGTTCAACTTTTGCATATGGGTTAAGGGTAGCCATGGGACCTGTCATTAAGTTTTTTTGTTGTTGTTAAAACTGTACATAAGGTAGCTGCCATTAAAAAGATTTTCTCTACAATTGCTAAGAAATGGCTCTAACGATTTTTATTAAAATTGCTGTGCTAATGCTTCTAATGTTTTTAAACATCTCTACCTCCGAAATTCCAATTAAAATGCGATAAAGGCATAAAATGTTGAAAAGTGAATCTTAAACATATAGAGTTCTCTTCCCTTGAGATTTGCCCATGAACGAATGCTTCTCCTCTGTTTCACCTACAAGAAAGTATTATGCAAGAATTATCGAAAAGTATATCGTCAAATTGTAAATTTGCGAATTTCGCATGGGGGAGAGGGGGGAACAATATCACAATTATCAGCAAGCTGGCCATTTTTTTTAAATGAGTGAAAAAACACCAATTCACATCAAATTCAAATGCAGTGACTAGTATTAAGTGTAATTAAAAGTAGTGCAATGTTCCACACCCCTAGTTTTTTATATGTATATAAAATACATCTATCAGAAATTTAATAAGACATTTGAAATAATAACCTCCTTCCCCCTATAAGGTAGCAAGTTTTTAATAGAAATGGTTTTCATCTCATGTCAAGACCATCAATATAGATAAACAACTGGATAGACTGCTTAACGCTGGGAAAATGAAGCTGTTGCCAGATGCAATTGGTGGGATAAATAATACGGATTGCCGAGGATTGAAAATAAAATTTTGGGTTGTACACAGCAGAAATGTCAATAGTAGACCTTAATTAGTAATAATGTACAAAAAAATAAATTCTCTAACACTTTACAAGGTTTTTCACATTCCCATCCAACTATAAACGTGAACTGTGATTGGTTAATCTTCCCACCAGCTTAGCAATCCCCGGCGCGTTTTTCTCTTTTCATTGACAATGGAGCAGTCTATCTAGTTGTTTATCTAAATCGATGGTCAAGACATTTGTATATAGGGTTCCCATGGTCATAAAAAGTGCTTAATATTTTTGAACCTGTTTTTCAAGGCCTTGAAAATGCTTAGAGGTCCTTAAAAAATTTTTAATAGAGGACTCTGCACTGAGTTTTACACACTGTACTTTGTGAGGCGAGAGGAATGCACGAGAGTAGCGTTTGTTTTTGCGAACTATAAAGAACTTTTTATCAGCAAAGCGAGGGTTTTTTTTTAGTAGAACCAACTTACGAAATCTATGCCCGGAAAGTGCACATTCAATGTGCTTTGGCTAAAGCACACTGCATATGAAATATGGGTTGCAATAGTAACAAAGTCTGTTCATAAAGCAAAATTCTAACTGCATGAACGATTTTGATTATAGCGCTAATGGCAAAGCAGTTGTGAAATCACACATTAAAGATATGCCTAAAAATAAATTTTCAAAGGTCCTTAAAAAAATGTTATTTAGGTCTTTAATGGTCCTTGATTTTTATCCGTTAATTTCAGTGGGATTCCTAATGAGGAACTGTTTTGTGTGAGCCTTTGCTACAATTATTGAAATTGTCAAAATGCCTAATTATTTTGAATAAGAAAAAAGATTAATTTCAAGCAGTATTATTAAACAATTTATTACTACTTAAAAAAATAGAGAAACATCGTTTTATAACTTTTTTTATATGGAAAGTAGGAAGTTTGTATTTAACATTATAAAAGTAAAAAAATTACAGATAATTATTTACACAATCAACATACATACATATCAAGTTACATATCAAATTACAAACTAAATCTTGCAAATAAACTTCGAAACAAGAACCATCAATGTTGAAAAGCTATATTATGTGTCACTTTCTGAGTTACTTAGATTCTTTCAAATTATTTTAACGTAGCTAACATATTTTCCCCAACATAATTTTTAAAGCTGAAAAAACATTTGCTCCAATTTCAAGATGAAGTAGTTTGATAACTAAAAAATTTACAAATGGAAAAAAAAATGTATGGCAAATACCAGGCAAAATGCATGTAAATAACTTAGTTAACTAACAACTCAGAAATGCAGATAAGTAAATTTGTATGGCCAATTATAAATATTAAGGTCACTAGTTTATAATAAATACGCCTTCAGAAATATTAAAGTCTAGGATTAAAATAAGCTTGATTACATAAAAAAGATTTCCCAGTATATAAAAGAAATTTACTTTAAAGGAAACTACTACTTTTCGATTTCTTTCATGAAAACAATTTCTGGTTGTACCACTGTTTTTATGAAACTATATTTAACAATACAAATGCATTTTTTAAGTTTTTACAAATCAAAATATTATAGTTATAAAATTTTCATCAGAAAAATGGAAGTTCTATGCATATTTCTTTATTTCTTAGCTACTGCTGATAACTGGTCTCTAATTCGTCCTAGACCATTCAACATTGTATCGAGTTTTTCTTTACTAAGTTCTACATTTAGAGTTTGAAGTCTGTCAGCATGATTTTCAGGAACACTAGGATCATGAATCTGAAAGACAAAAGATTATTTGAATAATTTACACAAACAGAAATTAGAATTCAGCCATTATCAAGTATGAAAAGAAAATGTTCAGGCTTCTCAACAAAAAGCAAGCTCCTACCCAGTGGGGTAATATTTAAATAAAAATACAAGAGCTAACATGCAAAATTTAACATTTTATTGCAATTTCGTTAAATTTTTTCATCAATCCTGATCACTTAAAAAATATTCAAAAAGGCAAAACTATTTCATGCGTGCTCAATACCAAATGAAATATAAATGGTCAATGTAAAAGTGGAGGTGTGAATTTAAATAAAATTATTCAATTAATGTACATTATTACACTCTATGCATAAAGGTTAAAGACTGAATTAAAAAAAAAAAAACTTGCAGGGATTTTTTTTTTACTTTTTTATTATCATCATTTTTATAATTGTATTTCACTTCCTTTCAGGATTTGTTTAGATATTGAGACAAATTATTTTAATTTAAAATATACTTTCATACTTATAAAAAAAATCTAACCATTAATTTTATATGTATTCAAAAATAGACTTATAAAAATAACCTTTATATTTGAATAGGTAGTAATGTGGTCGTTGAAAATAAAATGAAGAGTCCAGGAAAAAACAACTTTAGTAAGTTGGACTGTTTAAGGAAGTTGAACTGTTAGTGTTATCCTGTCATCCATGGAATTAATTTTGATGGAATGCAAAATTGAAAACAACGTTGGTCCTTATGAAAGTAATTCCAGTAAAATAGGATAACACAAACTTACTATGAGACGATACTAACTTTCATTGGGGTTTTTCTCACAATTATTGCCATAGGCAAAGTTGCTTTCACCCTCTCTGAACCCTTAAAAAATTTTACCTTCAAATTTAAGATGCAAGTAGGCTCGCTCATTCTAGCTATTTTTCCAGAAGCCATTTTTAGATCTACTCTCCAATCAAATTCCATTAATTTTGGCATTGACACTAAAAAGAAATAGATAATCATATAAATAAGTTAAAAACTTAGTAGTATAACTATTTTAAATTATATTAGATAAAGACAAAAAGAACATAAATACATTACATCTAAAATTGAAAAAACATACCGGAATCAGCGACTGCTGAGCTTTTCCACGTTGAATAATTTTCAGTTATTATTTTAGAAAGAAGATCTCGTAAATTTTTATGAAAATCTTCGGGGAAAATTGAAGATACATTTTCAAGTGTTGAATGTCCTTGAAATAAGACAAGTTTGATCAAAGCTCCTAAAGCTGTAAAAAGCTGAAAACAGTACACAGTAAATTAATACTAACTTTTACTTAAATTTTATTTATACTCTTAATTTTAAATAATAAATTTTTTTGGAAAATTGATGTACTGAAATTTTATATTTTATGTCACACTTGTTTTTATACTCTTTTTAAAGCCACACCAATTTAAGCCTAATCAGTATCACTCCATTAAAATGTATATTTTGATTGAAACATTTTCAATCATGTGGTTAGTTATTTAATTACATTCTAGTTTACCTATATTGGGCAAGAATAAAATACGGATCAAAATAAAAATTCAAGTTAAATATGCTATACAAATTGATATTTAACATTGACTTTTTTCTACTGACCATTTTTATAGAAAAAAAATTGATGTGCAAAAAAAATTTATAAATTGTTAGTTAAATGTTTGGGATGCAACTAGGGTAAATGTAATAGCAATAAAAATAAATAAATTTAGATCTATTTTAATTAAGAAATGAGCATTGTGCAATTTATTAACACACATTTAAAAATAAAAGTTTTTTTTTTAATTAATTGCTCCCCAAATAAGTTTATATTTTTTTGAACAGTATATAATCCTACCTTCTCACAGATATTGTTTAAAGTTTTATGCATCATAAAGTTATATTGCTGTAACTATGTGTTAACAAAAATAATATAATTACAATTCAGTTGTGGCATGAAAGTATCTTTTATTTTTATTCCAAGTAAAGGTAAGAAATAATTTCTAAATATTATGGGTTGGTTACTATATAATAACTCTTAACATAGCGCTTAAAATTTATATATTACTGGAATTCAGCACACGGTCACAAATAATCATTCTCTTAAAGAAAAGAGTGAACTATACTATGAATTAACAATCATAAAAATCTGTTGGAAAAGCTTATAATATTGTAACATTAATATTTCTTTGAATAATTCAACTGCTACAATATTCTATGAATGAACAACATTCATATTTTGGTAATGTTCTTTCAACTTCAATCATCAAATACTGCTGACAACTTAACAGATGTTTTCCTTATGCTCACAATGCTCTCTAAGTTGACAAGGTAATTTTGAATGAACCATCTGTTGTAAAGAATGTATTTTAGGTTTCATACCCTATTATCTAAAATACCAAGTTATATAAGGCCACATATCAGTACATCTTACTTTAAATAAGAAATTTAATATAAATTATTTTAATATTTTTTTAATTTATTTAACACTATTTAACATAAAATGCTCAACTAAGAACAGGGGCGTACTGGGGCATAAAATTGGCCCAGTGATTTTTAGATTTTATTATTTAAATAATTATATAAATAATTTATTTCCAATAATTAAATAGTTTTACTGTAATTTTTAATAGTTTTATTAAATGAATTGTTTTAATAATATTTAATAACATAAAATTGTTCCTTTGAGTTAACTTTTTTTCTGTAAACCATTTGTAGATGCAAAAACTTTATGAAAAAAAGCTAAATTGCAAAATAAAAAATTTCCAGATTATTAGAAATGAGATGCAAAATGATAATATATATATTTTCTTAATAGTTATAAAATAAATAAAAACTCGTAATATGATAATACATAAATCTTAGTACATCTACTTTCTAATAATTGAATGCATTGGCTTTTAAAAAAAAAAAAAGTTAAGTAAGACAACTACTTAAATCAGAAAAAAATATTTAAAAAAATGAAAAAATAAAAAAATGAAAATAATGGCTTCCATATCCGACCAGCCAATTTTTTACAGACGCTGACCGGCCTGGTGATTACACCGGACAACCCTATGGCCAGAACGCCCGTGACTAAGAAAGAGAGGAAAAAAAATATTCACAGCAAAATTATACATAAATGTGTTACAGACATGAAAGCAATAGGATGCAGCATATTTATACTGTATAAATATAAATTAGCATAAGATAAAGAATTTTGAGTACACTCTTCTATTTGCTTGTCCATTAACACTCAATGATACCAGTCATAATCAAACTAGTTATACAACCTAACAGATGTTTAGCTACATAAAAAGGTAATCAAACTTCTCTGCTTGAACAGCCAATCTAACATTATACCAAGAGTCAGCAAACTACAGCATTTCTCATGAATATTTGTGTTTCCTCAAGTTCAAAGTAACTCAACCTAAGAGTAAACTGATACAGCAATAAATGGTAATAAATTTGTACTCTTGTTTGGGTCAACCCATTATATATTTACTACATAATCTCAAACCCAAGAAATAAGGAAAATGTGGCAAAACACAGAGATATGAATAGGGTGGTCTGGTAGCACTGTTCCCAAATAAAATCTTAAAATCAGAGTGCATAGCACACCTTGACATCTTCTCAGTGGAACTACGGAACAATCAGAATGCATAATAGGATACACCCACCATGCATCACAGATTCGGCTGCATCAAGTTTTTATTGACATTCGTTGTTCTCTTGTCTCAGACTGAGGTATACAGCGCCTTTTGTTGTAAGCATTTTAAGATTGAAAAATTTATGAATAAAATAATGAATTTAAGAAAAAATGGACTGAATTGTGTATGCATTTACTCTAAACAAAAATGAACTATTGGCTTGTTATGTCTGCCATGATTTTTATACCATAAAAGTATTTGAGGTTGAAAGCATAAATTGGTACTGCTTATATTTACTTCGCAGCTTTTTAAAAACGGTACAATTTAGATTATTGAATGTTTGGCTCTTAACGTAGAAGAGTCTGTTGAGCTATGCCTTATACCAACTGAGCCAGTATGTTAATACATTGTTTATTTTTAGACAGCAGTTATTTATGTTTAACTTGAATATTAAACAGTTTTAAATTTATTTCTTTGATTATACAATATTTTGAACTAAAATAATTATAAGACCTATTATTATTTCTATTATTTTACCTGTAAGTTATGGAACTAAGGGTGGAAGAGCAGGCATTTTTTGTTGGTTAATTTGTTGGTTTGATAAAATGTATTACAAATAAACATGAATTTTTAAAAAAATTCTTTTGAAATAAAAAGAAAGAAAAATGTAAATGTAAAAAAAAAACACTGACCTCTTGAAGCTTTTTATTTATTACTATTTTTGTAAAAGATTGCTTATGACGGAATTTACTGTGAGCAAAATTTGATTTAAATCATCAAACTAATTGCAGAATTATTCAAGTTTGATTGTTTTGAACAAATAAATTTCAGTAAATTCAACCAGATTTCAACCAATAAGTCATTTTTTACTTTTGAGATAAAGAACACTTAAAAATAACAAATGGTCTTGATTACATAAAACAAAATTTGTGATTATAAATATTCAAGGAAACTATTAAGGTAGGACCCATTAAGGATATTTTGTGCAAAGGAATTCTGGTCTGCTATTGCATAAGGAGAAAAATTAAGTTCAAGAAAGTAATTATCAAATCAAGCATTAAGAGAAATTTTAGTAAATGATACTTAGATAACAATATATAAGATAGAGGTAAAAATAAATAAATAGGGCATAGACTGAATATTCATAGCAGAAAGAAATTCTCAGATGTATGTGTGATTTGGTGAAAGAGAAATGGATTAAAACTATTTGCAAAAATTCATATACAAACTAATTGTGTTAAAAGCTTTGAAAGTATTCAAGACTTCACATAGTTTAGAAAGAAAAAAAAAAAAGTTTTAATAAATGCAGGCATGGAAAACTTTAGTTAACATCAAAGGTAAAACTTTAGTATTAACGTCAGAGGTAAAATTAATCATTTTCTGCCAATCAGCGTAACTAATCCCATTAACTTTTATACAACAGTAAGGGTTAAAAATAATAAAGGTTAATAAAATTTTTAAGACATAGTTTGGTACTTTTAAAAATAATTACTAATAAATAAATTAAATTTGTATTATGCCTAGCTGAGTTAACAAATCAAGATGAGATATCATTTAATAAAAGAATTTTTGCTCAAGTTACACTAGTAGATTCACATTTTCAAATTACACAAGATCCACATTTTTAAATTTGGAAGGCATTCTTGAAATAGAACAGAGTGTAGTACTTTTTATAACAAGTTATAATATTGTTAAGATTGGATTTTTTTAAATAGCATTGTGATTTTGTAAATTTTCCTTAAAAAAAAAATATTTTCTTCTAATTTCAGCTAAAGTTTTTATCAATGGTAGAAATGCAAATTAAGAGAGAAAATAGAGTTTTAGTAACAATGATTAGATTGTATTAGATATTTCCTAGAAAGTTGAGAAAAGTCGTTAATTCGAATTAAGATCACGTCACAGAGTTCAGTCAGTCTAAAATTTGAAATTGAGGTATCACTCTGGAAATTTCAACATTTATGCTTGTGTTTGTTGCTATTGAGCAGGTAACATTCGAATCTTATCAAACTTATAAGCTTGATTGCCAATTTTATTGCTACAAGGTGCAGAAAACTGCAATCCATATGACATATTTGAAAAATTTTAACAGTTATTTTCTATATCTAGCTGGTTTAATAGTGCTAACTTCATTATCTGAAAACTGATTGGACAGAATCTTCCATATTCAAATCATTTTTTTAAGGCTTACTCTAAAATCTTGTTCTTTTGTTTTCTCTTGCCTGCCAGTTAATAGTTATTCATCCGAAGGAGCCATGATAGTAATAAGTTTTTTATGTTGCACTAGATAATATGTAATCTATTGCTCGCAACAGAAACCATAAAAAATATTTTTCAACAGGAAAGTCATTTTCTTTCCAGAGATATACATTAAGCCCTTTGTAGATAAAAGAGTAAAAATGCTTCTTAATAGAAAGTTATTAAATATTTATGATTAAATACCCTTCATAAATTTAAACATACTTTAGAAGCTTCAGTAATATCAACACTCAAGTTTTCTGCAACAGGTTTGAGAACTTGATTTGGAGGAATTTCTTTCTCACGATGCTTAAAAGCATCTTGACATATTTCAACAACTTGTTGTTTGGAGGAAGCCTAAAAAAAATTATAAAACTATACTCTTAGATATAAATAAGTAATTATTTTATTTCAAAGTTTCAGAGTCCTATGATACTCTTTACCTTGTAAATAAAAATAAAAAAATTAAAATAATAAAAAAATACACAGGAAAATATAAAAGTATGCTAATTTACATTTATTCAATTAATTAATCCAATGCAGGTTTGAATGTTTTGCTATTTGCATGAAAGTGTTGATTTGTGAAGCGAGTGTAGATTTATATACAAAATAAATGTATTAATTTGTATGCATGATTGTATTCAATGGTATATATGTACTCATGTAAATTTGCATGGTGATTGTCTTAATTAGTAAACATTTTTTATATGATTTATCATGTAAAATAGTATTAATATATGTCATGTTGATTTATATTTGGTATATGTTGTATAAATTATATGATTGTTTTGTAAGTTTTTATTAGATGAAACATTTGCATACATTTAATTTGGTAGTATTTTTATGTGAAAACTGGATTTTTAAAGAAATATTTTTATATTTTGACGTATATTTTTATATTCTGTGAGAGTCCTTTTTTATTATCATGCATGCAAGTTAATACTGTCCATGGTAAATATAATATGATAAACAGAGTATTATTTTTCTTTCTGCTGCAAAAGAAACATGTCTCAGTGGCTATAGTAACTGACTTGTAATGCAACTTGGAAGCAGATTCAACTCCAGTTTTTACCTTCGATGGGAAGATTCAATATCTACTGAATCTCTGCATTGGTGATCGATTTGGATTGGTTGGAAAATTGCTATTCTTAATGACTTATTTTTGTGGAGAAAAACACCCAATAGGACCGTGTCTTGAAGATTAATGTGGATTCCAAACCACAACAAACATCCATGTCTAACTCAGGATTAAAATCTGGAACTTTTGGAATGCGTGGTCGGAGCACTAACACACAGCCATCAGGTGGGTATAATCAATTTGGGAAAGCTTCACCTTTTTAAAACATGAATTTAGCTATCTTCTCAAGATTGTTTCAAACTTTGTAACTCAGGTATCAACTTACAACAATTTTTTAAAAATTGCTAAATTTCTTTCTTTTTTTATGAAATTTTACCAGGCAAACTTTCAAGTATGAGCTTCTTAAAATCCAAGAATATTTTAATAAACCATCAGGTGAGATCACCAGTCAATTTGTATTTGCTTAAAGAGCCCAATACTTGGGCAGTTAGACCCTATTTTAAGCTTATGCAAGGTGAGCATTTTTCATTTCAGCACCGAGGTAGAAGGTAGTTACTTTATGTATATCCTTTTCTATTCAAAATAATGAAATTTTCATTTACAAAAAAATTTGCAAATCAAATGAAAATATTAAGACTCTAAGTTTGGGAAAGTTATGCAACTATTTAGACCAGCGTCAGCCACTAGGCGGCCCGCGACAGCTTTTTCTCTGGCCCGCCGGCATTACAGAAGAGCAAAAATCAAATTTTGCAGAAATAATTTTAATTTATCTACAACAGTACGTGTTTATTACCAAAAACCGCGTTTTCCATTAAGTGGCCTACGTCAGTAAGTCTGGAAATTCTTTTTTTTTCTTCCGAGACTGCAAATGAGAGAAAAAGAAAAAAAAAGCAATAGTTTGAATTATTACTAATGAAGCATTCCTTAGTTTTGTACTTATGATACCCTACCCCCTTGATTCGTGAATCGCACAATTCGATTTCTGCTTTTCTGAATGTGATGGGCAGGAGTTGGGTGTTTTAATGCATACTGGCCTATTTTGTTTTGGCGTGAAAAGTATCGTAATCTCTATGATTCCAGTACAATAATGGCGACGAAGACTAGTTTTAAACGCAAAGTAGATAGTGAAAAGCGGACCGGCCGTCATCGTCTCGCGATTAACACTAACTAAAATTTAGGAGATATGGTTTAAATATCTTTATTGATTATGAGTTTATATCAAGTCACATTGTAATATTGTCACAAAAGATTCACTTTTTTTATGACTTTGATTTACGATGTAAAGAAAATTATTTTTTTAATTATTTGAAACAAGAATCAAATATCAATTGTTATTTTATTAATATAAAAAAGTTAAATAGTTTCAGTTTTCAAATTTTTTTTATATTGTTGAATTTTCAGTAATTATTACATTTTCTAACATTGAACATATGTAGTAAAGCAATATATTTATTGGCGCATTCGGTATAAATTATGCGGCCCGCGGAAAGTTCCAACATAAGTCATGCGGCCCGTTTCTAAAAGTTAGTGGCGAACGCTGATTCAGACGAAGTGAAATTATTAATTAAAAAAAAACTTTAATATTTTAACTTCTAAGCAGAAGTAAAAATACGGATTCGAAAATACAAATATGTGTTCTGTTAGTTAACTGAAACAGCGAAACAACGTAAAGTATGTGAGCACTTGGTTCCGCCTGTCACATACGAGTCGTATCTAGTTTCTTGCAGAAGTGAAAATTGGCATAGTCTGCACCTGCAAGATATCACACTCATAAGATGCATTGAGAATGGGGTCACTAAAGTCAACTAGTATTGTTTATAATGTATAGAAACAAATTGCGCCGGTAAAGTTTGTGCGCTACAGGTAAAATAGAAACAAGTGTGTATTACTTTTAGCAACAAGAGGAATACTTCAAAGTTTATTTGCTGTTTTGCCATGACGTTTCTTCAGATTTCTGATTAAGATATTTATTATCTTCAATTTAAACAAAACAAAACCAACTTTATATAATGTAACAGACAGCCCACCTACAACTTGTACATAAACTTGAAGATAGAAGTCAAAGTTGTTTTATCTTTACTTGCCATTAATACAAAAATTTACATTTGTGATATCAGATCAGAATTGACTATTATTTAAACTAAGTATTTTATACGCTTAAATAATTGGCTAAAGATTCAAATATATGTTAAAATGGTGTATTATGATTAGTTTACTTGAAAAAAATGCCAGATTCTTCACATTTTAGGTACATAAAGATCATTAGCGATTTCGGGTTGGCAGAAAGCTGGCTTGTAAAGCATAGGATTCAATGGGAATATGACTGTACAATAAAACTGTAAATAATCAAGTTTCAATTGAGTAATTAATTAAATAGACCTTCAAAATGTATTTTAAACATTCTAAAATATATTTTGACTTTATTAAATTTGTAGTATTTATTTATTAATGGCTTTTAATGATCAAATTTCGACGAAATCATTGTGAAAAGAGCTGATTTCGGCGTGATTTTGGCTGGCAGCGAAGAAAATAACCGGTCCTATGGTGTCACGTGCCCCTCTGGTACATTTACATTTGAAAACATTTCCAAGAAGTCTTTTAAGCAAATTAAATATGGCAACATTTCTTTAGTTTTGTTATCAGATATATTTAAAGGTAAAGGCACGAAAATATAAACATTTCGCTATAATATAAACAATATGTTAAGACCTTGGTGTTCATATTTGAAACTATAGTTCTTCATCATATATTTAAGATTTGGGTTTTTAGTAATCTGACAATTCTACAATTGCTAAAATGTCGAATAGCATTTTAAAATCGTCAAATGAAGTAAGTGTTTAATATTTGATAATTTTGTTTTTAGTTGCTCTACTAATAAGATTTTCGGTTCCTTCATTCTGTTGCGTTTTAAATTGAGACTATGGACTATTTCTTGATACGATATGTAAATAACGATACGGCTTTATTAAAGTGATCGTATTATTTTTCGCAACTTATTTGTAGTCAAAATACAGAGCCAAATTATCGGGATTTTTAAGTTGCTATTAAACATATTTAGCCAGAGGAGCGAATCGAAGCATTGGATTATAAAATAGTTTGTTTTCTATGCAAAGTGATACATATTTACCTAAAATTGTTTTTCCTCTTGCATTTGCTCTAAAGTGTTTCATAATTTTAAAATGATATGTTTGTAATTTATCATCATTCAGACAGTGTATTCTTACTATATCAGGTGGTTTTAAGAACTTTTGTATTTCAAATGCTGTAAATATCTAATAAAATCAAACAGATAATATTGTTTGTCCATCTGCCTAAAAGTATTATGGCATTCCCTAATTGAATTTAAACAACACAAATTTAACTTAATTTCTATAATCTAGAAAAAAAATCAAGATTTCCATGAACTCAATAATGAATCCCATATAAAGGTATTTTGTATAACGTTAAAACTGATAAAAAATCATTCAAATATTCTGGCATACATTAGGTACCAGATTAGTTAAAAATATTGATGAATTGTGATTTATGAAATGAGAAAATTCTAATGCATAAACATAATTTCTTTTATAATGAGAAATACAGGAGCAAACTTATAGTGCTTCCTTCCACAAAAAATTTCTGGTTGTGACCCAGTTCCTTATAATAAGAACTTGAGATAATTTTTGAAAGTTTATCTGAGTTAAAATTCACTATTTATCTGTTTCACTGAATTGAAGTGTAAACTCTGATGAACAATAATCTTTTTTATCTCTGTTTATCTAAATTAGCCGTCACTGTTTATAGTTAAACATAAATAAAATGTGGATACTTTGTGAAATTCAAATTCAAGCTAAATATGCTACAACAGATTAAATTAACATTTTATTTGCTGTTAATTATTTTAATGGATCAAAAAGTTAACGTTTAACAAAAACGTTAATTTGTTTTTAGCTAAATGTGTCATTCAACTGTGTAATGATGATACATTTAATTGTTAATTAATTTTGTAGAATCTATTTATAGTAAAATCAACTGCTTTCTTTAATGCACCACTGTTGTACCTCAATTCTTTTTAATAACACCAGATTCTCCATATAGTACCTGGATTTTATTTTGGAAAAATTTAAACCAAGCTATCATCTCCCTTAACCAGATATTTATAAAAGAGTAAAGTAAGCTGAACAAGCCTATTCAATACTTGAATATTTTTTTAGCAACAAATGACAATGGGTTGAATTGCTTTTAAAAACCAAAAATCTTCCTAATAACGAAGACCTAATGTACTTTATTGGTAGGTTACCCATGTTAAAGCCTGTTGTTTATTTCATAGCCATTGTCATTTCTTCTAACATAAGAAATTTTTGTTAAAAAAATCATACAGATTTGACGAAATTCTCTTGGGTATTCTAATAAAAAATGTAAACAAGTGTTAATTACAACCAGTCAACTTCTTGTACACATGAATTTCTGAACTAAATAATTTTCTTATCATTATGTGTTTATAAAATTCCTTCCCCTTGACACATATATTTTGCTTTTATATTGATTTTTTAATGAGCCAAAGGTTTTTGACCCTATTTTATTCACATTCAACTATTTTCATTTCAGCAACACCCAAGAAATATTATACCAGAATTATGTAAGCAATTTTATACCCTTGGATGGGTAACAGGGACTGGTGGTGGTATAAGTATTAAGCATGGGTAATAACACTTTTCTATTATTTGTTTTCTATTTAGTCAGAAGTCAGATTTTTTTAATTGTCTAAATATATGCAAGGTGTATTATATATTTTTTTCTCATGTATCTTTATACTTTTGAACTTAAAAACAATGTGGCAAAATACTTGGTTTTATATTAGTGGAAGTATAAATTTTAAGTAGTTGAAAATTACAGTTTGTGGAATTTTTAAAAATATTTATCCCCAAATTATGATATATATATAAACATGAAAACTTTGTTGCAGTAATAAATAATTTTTATATGTTACGTATGCAATTAATGTATTTAAACTATTATTATACTTGCTTATGCAGTTTATTTAAATGGTATTCTGTCAAGCATCCAAATGTGAAATATCGGTGTCATTAGCATAACCTAATAATGCAAGACTTAAAAATACTTAAAACAAAAACATTCTATAATTTGGTAGGATACAGCATATGAATGAATAACCATAGGCCAAAGTAAAAAAAGGGTTTCTTTTCTGTAACCCTACCTACCCCAAAACTACAATACAAAAATTTTAACCCTAAAGTTTTTTTAAACTTTTAAATTTTTTTTAATTTAATAAGAAACGTTTTGTCAAAGTAATTAATTGATTATTGCGTAATGAGCAGTTAAACCTGAAGAAAAAGTATAAGTACCCAATTTCAGTAAATACCTGGGCATATACCGAGGTTGGTTGGAGTTTAATGGCGCAAGGGCAACACATGGGACATACTGCACCAAGGTATATATACCCAGGATAATAACCCATAAAAATAAATATACCCAAGTATTTTACATGCTGATCAATTTTAAACATTAATACTCTGATAATTATTTTTGCATATTTTCTAAAAATATTCAGCAAAAACACCCTTTTTATTATTTATCTACTCTGATATTTTTTGCCCATGTTACAGGAAACAAACCTTTACTTTTTTTGGCTATAGTTATAATTTATAATGTGCACAACAAATCTGCACTATTTTCAGTTGCAATGGCTATAGCATTTTTTTTAATAAAATATCAAATTATTTTTCAATTTGAGCAAAGATCTGTATTATAAATATTCAATTCTGTAATTTGTTGATTTATAAAACAAATTTTTGTTAACTAATAAAACAATACGTTATAAAATATATCAAATTTATTGCTTCCCGTTTTTATTTGCATGATGTGTATTTCCCTTTTTAGTGAGGACATTTTCGTTGCACCTTCTGGAGTTCAGAAGGAGCGAATACAGCCTGACGACATATTTGTGATTGATCCTCGAGGATGTATAATAAGTTCTCCAGCACCAGAAAAAAAACTGAAGATAAGTGAATGTACACCATTATTTATGAATGCTTATGATAAAAGAGGTAAGATAAACTCAACCACTGATTATGTTTACTTTTAGACCTTATAAGTGCATCACAAATCTAGGAGAGAAAAATTAGATTCTAGCAGTAACTATTGCTAAAAGACAGTCTACACATATTCACAAGACGATAGGACATGGTGAAATTGATAAAAAATTTAGTTTTTTTAACTAATTTCGCTATTTCCTATTGGCTATAAGTTCATAAAAAAGGAAGTTAAATGACTAAAAAAAATACTCTTCAGTGAATATTTCATACTGCACAAGCATGTTGACAATTGATTTGAAAACTTTATGTTAATGACCCTTACATTAAGTCCATTCTAGAGTTGTGAGTTACTGTATTTTAAGAGTTGGTTATGTAACTTAGATAATTAAAGTTTATTTTAAGAAAAATTTTATACATCTAAATGTTTTCAGATGCAGGGGCTGTTATTCATTCGCATTCCAAATCTGCAGTTTTAGCCACTTTAATATACCCTGGATCAGAATTTGTTATTACTTATCAAGAAATGATAAAGGTAACCGAAAATAATTATAAATGCATTTTTTATCAATCATTTTACTTGTATATAACACTTAAAAAATGTTATTCATCTTGACAGGGAATTGTGAAAGGGAATACAGGAGTTACCTATAGATATGATGACAAATTGATTGTGCCCATCATAGAAAACACACCTTTTGAAAAAGATTTAAAGGTTGAGAACTTTTTATTTTTAATCACTTTCTGGAAAAACTATTTTTTTTTTTTTCATAACATTTACAAATTAAAAAATAAATGCATATAACACGTAATTTCTTAGGATAGAATGGCAGCTGCGATTGATGAATATCCAGAAACATCTGCAGTTCTTGTTCGTAGACATGGCGTTTATGTATGGGGAAATACATGGCAAAAGGCTAAAACAATGTAATTATTGTTCTGTATTAAATTTTTTTCTTATTTCCAATTCTTTGTACTTATTAAAACAACTTTTCATTTTTCAGGGCGGAGTGCTATGACTACTTGTTTGATGTAGCTGTACAAATGAAGTTGTTGGGTTTGGATCCTGCTAAGAATCCAAATGATCAATAATGACATACATATTAATATCCTCTGATATTTGCTGTGCTTTGTGTTACCTTTCCATATTTCAAAGGTTTGGAAATTTCCTCTTAATTTAAGCCACTGTTTAAAAGACTAAATAAATTCAGCAATTCACTGATCATACTTGCATAAAATATACAACAAGAATGTATTTTATCTGTGACTATAAATTTCAATCAAAATGTATATCTCAATAATGTTATTTTAAATAATTTTCTAAAATCATTTTGAATTTCAATGCTAAGTAAATATTTATTTTTATCAAGTTTAATATGCAATGCATTTATTATCCTTTGCATAATTTTTATTTCCGAAAGGTACATAATTTAAATGCTAACAATCAGTTATCTAAAATAAAAGAATACTTCCAATTACTTTGGTAAAAAGATTTACAAATATGATTCTATTTTATAAAAACATACTTTGTATAAATAAAATAAAATTTTGTGAATTTCTATTTGTGTATTGCTACATTATTTGATGATACATTTTAAAATTCAGTTTGTTTTTTTACACTTCCAAAATAATAACTGAAAAATTATTAACTGAAAAAATCAGTTATCAAGCATGTGAATACAGTAAATTTATGTTGTAAAATGATTATTTTCCAACATTTATTTCATATTCACATGCTTTAGCCGATAGTAAAAAAGGAGACCTAAAATATTTTGTTATAAGTAATAACCAAAAAATAATTTTATAACAAATAAAGCATTAGTTATTTTACATAAATTCATTTGAGTTTGCTCAATAGATTGATGTATGATCCTGATATAAGGTTTTCTTTTGAAATACCCAATTTCTGCATCAAATCATTTGCTATTTGTTCACCGTATTTCAACGTTTCGCCTTCCTTTAAAACTACCTAGAAAATATGAATATGCAATTATTACATAGTGTTGAGAATGAAATTGCATGGTCAAAGCCATGTAATAAATTTAAATAGATAATGTAGCCTTTTATAAGAATAAAATATTACCTCTAGTTCCATAAAGTGTCCCAAATTCTTTACATCATCAACATGAATTCTTGTTTGACCACACATTAATAAATGCCTTTGTTTACTAACTACACCAATAACTCCAAGTGATGATGTCAAAACTTTCTATTAAAAAAAATAGTTTAGAAATGCATGCAATTACAAAATCATACATCAAAATATTGGGAAAACCTTATTTTTAAAATGGGTCATATTCATAACATACATATACAACTTGCATTCTAAATGGGTCGGAATAATTTTAGAATAGCTGGTCAAATCTGACCCCAAAGCTGTACATATTAGTGTGGAGAGAAAGACATGTAAAGATAGTGGTTGTAATAGCAACATTGCAGCTTATTTGTAATTTCACTCTGTGGCTATAGCTGGCTCGACAATCATCAGATTTAATTGTTTTGAAAGGGGTTTCTTTTCCCTCAATTGTATATTGCAGCAACAGGTTTGCTGCATAATGCTTACATTTTTACTTACCTTAGAAATTCTATTTTTATTTGGGATTCTAATTTTTACTTCAGACAATTTGTAAAATAAATAATTAAAGTTCACCAGTAACTAGTAAATAAATTTTTACTTAAAACTAATAAATTTAGATGCAGCCTGACTGTACTTGCTGTACCCCACAAGCTGCCACTGGTGTGTATAACAAATAAATTGGAAGTTCCTACAATACTGATTAAATTCTTTCGCAAGACTTATTTACAATATTTTTAAATACATTTTCACTTGTCCATATAAGAAATAATGAATTTCCTAAATACAGATCAATCTAACCAATAAATACATAAACTTATTTAACCAAAATTGTTCACTCATAAATTGTGGTAATTTGTTTCTTCCTTAAACAGACAGTTTGGGAAAGATCCTACCTTAAGACCCTCAGCTTCTTCAGAACTTAGAAATTCCTGTTTATCATAATTTGATAGCTTTGGTCCTTCTGTATCTGGCCTGTCATAGTATATTAACTCTGCCTTCTGATCCTAAAATGAACATCAAATAGAAGGACAATGGGTTAGTTGGAATTAAATTAAACTAGTATTCAAAATGGCCTAGATCTGCATAAGCTAAATTAGTTAAAACTAACATCGTAAAAATGGAAAACAATTTGATAGCATGCAAGATTTATTTATACAAAATTGTATAACTTAGTCACATAATAATATAACCCATAAACACAGTTTTTAAAAAAATCCTTTATATGCATAATCAATTTTTATATTCATAAAACAGGGTCGATATCAAAAACATTTCCATCAGCAAAATGTGCGGCAAACTACATTTCAAAATTTATTAATTAAAAATGAACATGAATTTATGCTTACACATCCAAATATCAATTATTTATTCTGATTGAAGAAATTTTATTATTTATTTAATAAAAAAAATTTTGGCAGCAGGAAAAATGTTCAACAATGATCGGTTCAATGCGATTTTAACGCGATTGGATGATAGCAAGTTGTTTAACACATTCGCTACCACCAAAATTTATATATCCATCCTCAGAAGCCGAATTTAAAAAAAGTGTTTTAATGATTAAAAACGTTCCTTATATTTTAATAGTAAAACCAGAAAAAAAGAAAAAAACTAAGCACTAAAAATATAAAAATAATGCTTCACTAACGTACCTCAAAAATTTCATCGTTCAACCTCCAAATCCGAACTAAAAATAAAGCAGTTTACTTATCATACTCGATTGTCGTCCCAGAGCGTCGCCGGCATGGGAGGTAGCGCCATGCTGACGCGCCAGCGGCAGCGAATGTGTTAATTAGTATTCGGTACAAGCAACCTTTTAGTGACAGTAATATTCCCAAAATTTGATAGAATGCATTGTCATTGAATTTATCTGCCAAGTTTTAGCTCGATTGGAAGACGGAAAGGGGGTTAATTAGGACCCCGCAGATTCCTCTCCCATCGAAAAAACCCCACAAAATCGAAGTTAATGTAAAGGATTTTAAAATAAGATGAATAGTTTAAGCTATAGAAATTACTATAATGAAATAATATGTCTATTTTTATTGCTAATATTCAGAGGTCTCACACTCAAAGGGACTCTACAGTGATAGAAGGAATGGAATGATTGTATTTTTAATAATATCTCAAAATGACTCTAATCAAAACATAAACAGTCCAATAACATTATAAAATTATTTTGTAGACAAAATATAAACGTAAGACTAATAAGAGAGATAAAAAAAACAGACCAAACAGAAAATTCAGTCAACTACACTTAAAGTTTGAGGACTTGTGTACTTTCCTATAAATTATAAATATTTCAATTATCTTCTGATAATTAAATGCAAAAATCCATTTGGCATTCTTTGAAAAGAGAAAAAAGCATAATTTGTATTGAAAGTATACATTTATATTTTAGTTAAAACAGAATTCTCAAATATTTGCCAATTTAATTAGCTTTAGATAATGCCAAAACCATTCTAAAAAAAATTTGCATGATGAAAGAAAAAATGTTGTAAAAAGAGAAAATTACTCTTTTACTAACCAGGGTTCCCACTAAAATCACAGAATGAAAATCAATGACTTTTCAATGATTTTTAAGAACCTTATTAATATTTTTAAGGACCTTTGAAAATTTGTTTTCAGGCATCATGTCTATATATAAATTTTTAATAAAGTAAATTCTACCATAAAAGTTACAAGTTAGTGGTTGCATAATACAAATATGTCGGAAAATTCCGATGTGGTTCAGAAAAGTGGCGGTCACGCGGGGATAGCAAGTCCGAATTGTGTTTTCATAAATTTTACAGTTGGCCACACAACATCTGCAAAAATTAAGGACTTTTAACGACCTCTAAGCATTTCCAAGGACTTTTAAGCACCTCTAAGCATTTTCAAGGCCTTGAAAACAAGTTAAAAAATATTAAGCACTTTTAATGACTTTCAATGACCGTGGGAACCCTGCTAACACATTAACAGAAATAATAGAATATCATTTGTAACTTATAATAGATTTATCGCTTTGCAAATAAGATGAGAATTTTTTTCCCCTGTACACGGATAGATTAATTTCGTATAACTCTGTTGTTTGAATGGTGCCAAATTTGGTTTCCATTTATATGCCACTTTTAAAAGTAGAGCCCTTTTAAATACGTTACCAAAGTTTAGATGCAATGACAAAAAAAAAAGTAATAGTTGGATTTTGAACATTAGTCTAAAAAATAGTTTATTTTAGTCAATGCCTGGATTCAGCTCCATCTCATATGTATTATTTGAAATGAGAGTATGATGATTTTTTTATAAATAATGTAAAAGAAAAGGAATCATAGCTTTTATAACATATTAAAGAAAAAATTCAAGAATGTTTGGTTTGCAATGGATTTTGCAAATTAAAATAATAATACATTAAAAAAAAAAAAAAAAAAATCACTCGAGGTACAATTTGTCAGGGTTGCCCTGTGATTTAACGCATTTCCAGAAATTTTTTTTTAAAGAAAATTCAGAATCTTTGTGATAAAATTCCTAAGTAATCATTTTGAAATTTCAGAAAAATATGTATTGTATACGTACGGGGTGGGGTGAATCGTGCTTTTTATGCCTTATACTAACTACTTCTCGAGACACTAAATTTATTTATGAATGGTAAAGAATACGCTTAAAAAACATAATAACACCTGAATCTGTCTTAATTTCAGCCTTCCGTTTTGAACTTTGAAGTATGTGTCCACTTGTTGCAAGATGACCACTGGTTTATCTGATAACAAATTAGCTTTTTCCAAAAAGCTTTCAACATTGGAAATTTTTGCTTTTATTTCTACGTTGGAGGACATTTTTACGAAATTTAAACATATATAATCAGAAAAAAGCCCGCTAAGACTGTTAATTGTGTTTATTAAAATTTGAAATACAGAGCGGATTCGGGTTTGGAGGCGCTGGGGTGAAGCGGAGTACTAAGTCATACTTTTACACATTTTCATTGAATGATAAAAAAAATATAAAAATGAAATATTAGTTTTAAAATACATCAGTTTTTAATGGAAATAAATCAAATTCTTTAGAAATTTTTTTTAAAGTATATTTTTCGTTTACTACCAAACTCTAATATTTAATGTTGTGTTGTTATGGCAACCAATATCAAATCAACAACCCCCCCACAAGCATTTATTATTTCCAAAATTCCAAACCATCACGTCGTTGAACCCTATAAGTTTACGATCTAAACAAAACAAGCTTATTTATAACAGGAATAAATTAATAGAATAATTTTTCTTGTTAAGAAAAATTAGGGTTAAGTCATGATTTTATCAGTTGCATATATTTTAAAACTACCCGTCTAAGATTATATCTACAGATCCATTATTTAGAAAATGTATATATTGTTTTGAATATCAAGTAATTTTATTTTGTAATCCTACTTATTATATATATATTTTCACTGTTATGATTTGATATGAAATTGTTAGTTTCTGTAGACAAAATCCACAATATTTCCGATTATATGCTAAATTTGACCCCTTTCATAAAACTCTAGCTCAAAATTGGTTCATTTTGCCTATAAACACAATAAGAGATTTTAAACTATAGACTTTATTTTTAAAAAAAATTCAGATTTATACCTTAGATTAGTGTTAAATAAGAAGTTTTTTTGTGTGTATAAAATTTTTCCACACAACTCATAAAAGCTATGTTGGCACCACCTTTTCAATTGGTTAAAATAAAATAAATTATTCGTCTGTAGTGGGTGTAATGTGTGAATGAAATGTTTTGTTTTTCATTCTTAAATATCTTATATTGTGCTAAAAACTTAGAAAAATGGAAGTTTACAAGCCATATTCAATCAAACACTGTCTTGACTGACAAGCCATATTCAATCAACACTGACACACCTCATATACTGTAATCTAATTTTGTGATCAAGATGTTGATTATTGGCTCTTTTTAAAGCAAATGAAAAAAAGAAAGTGTAGAAACTGTGTTTTTGCAGTCACACCCTGTAGGGAAAATTACTCAAATAACATCGCATATTGTATGAAAATATATTCTAGTGCTTAACTAAGCTTGATTAACAGAAAAAGTTATTTAGATGTAAAAAATAACATTCTAAAACAGAAAAAAATTTATGTTGATAAAAGAAAAAGCATTAAAATTAGACTAGTACTTTAAATTCAAGTCAAGTTTAAAGACTAAGTTTATACATCTGTCTATTCTAAAAATATTCTAAAGTAATGACTTATAATAATTGCACTACTTATTAATTTTTTTTTTAAATAATTATATTTGACCAAGATTTATTTACCTCAATACAGTCTTAAGTGTGCATCTTTTGTTGCACAACAAACATCTAAATGCTTATGTCAGTGATTCTCAACCACTGTGCTGCGGTACTTTTGTGTGCCGCTAAATTCTTAAAGTGTGCCGCCAAATTTTAGAAATGTATATAGTAAAAATTAAAATGCTTTTTTTTATTACGAGTAAAGTTTAAATTTTAGAAAAGTACTTATATATATATGAATATTATAATGAAGATTTTTCACTTTCACCGCTTCGTTACACATTTTTCTGTGTCTCGTTTTTGACCTATTTTTTACTCTAGTTTTTTACATACAACCCCCTGCAGGTGTGTGAGTGTGCGTCTTGTTGTCGTATGTTTGGAAAGCACATCAGTTGAGACTTTGTTTCCTACGAATTCCGCGGGCGATTTCTAAGATCACTTCGCCACTTTCGGATTAGACTTCTATGCAAAATTGTTATTGACCATTTGACAACATTAGAAAAGAGAATTATTCATTATTTCCCAAATTTAGATATAAAAAATTTGATTGGGTTCGTAATCCATTTGTGATAACGAATACTTCTGTATTTGAATTAACTTTGAATGAAGAGAAAGAACTAATTTCGCTTTCTAATAATCGAGATTTAATTTTAAAATATTCAGAAGAATCAATTAATTCCTTTTGGATTAACATTAGATGTGATTATCCCATGATAACCAAAAAAGCTTTAAAAATATTATTACAATTTTCTACATCTTATTTGTGTGAATTTGGATTTTCAGTAATAACCAACATAAAAACGAAAAATAGATTGAGACTGTTAAATGTAGAAGACGATATGAGAGTAGCATTTTCCTTTTTACAACCAAATATAAATGAAATCATCAAAAAACATCAAGCACAAATTTCTCATTAAAAGTATTCTTATTATTCATTTGTAATTAATCCCTTAATAAATGTACTGTTGTTTTTGTAGTACATATTATATTATTTTACATTCCAAATTATTATCAGAAACTATTTTACACAGTGTATTATAGGTAAGTAAACAACTTTTAAACTTATCTTTTTCTTTGTGTGCCGCCAAATTTTGAAATCGTTAAAAGTGTGCCGCGACAAAAAAAAGGTTGAGAATCACTGGCTTATGTAGTTCTTGTCAAGTGCTTCACAGCATATCAGTACTTATTAAACGATTACTTAAGTTATACAGTTCTTTAACTCATCAACAATTTAAATTTTTTGTTGACACCCGAAATTCATTAGGTTCTTTAATCCAACTGGATGGTATTCCACCTTAGTATCATGAAGATTTTAAGAGTGTTTTTAAATTAGACATCTTTGAAATATTGGGTTGAAAGAGGAATTTGCTTAGTGGCTAAGGTCTTTGGCTTCATTAGAAATTTTTCCTCAAGACTTATTATGTCTGTTGTGTACAAATAAAAAAATAATTAAACTGTATTTGAATTGCCATAATTAGTATCATTCAAGCAGTTCATCATATTTTGATGAGTTGCGAAACACTCGGCATAAAGTTCATCATCGTTTAGATGTTTGTTGTTCGAAAAAAAGGATACACATACAACTATATTAATAATAAAAACAACTTGGAGATAGACTTTCTTTTTATTTAGATATTTATTTTAGTACAAATTTGTTGTAAACAAATTTAGACTAAGTTTCAAATACAACTTGGGGATATTATCTCTTCTCCTATAAGTGCTTAACCTTGCCTTTGAAGTTTATCCGAGAGAACATAGCATTTCATTCTTTTTACAGAATTTTTTGCACTATTATATATCTCTCTCTATGGAGAAACAAATATGATTGGTTGATACATCAAAATTATATTGAATTAATTTATTATTTGAATGAACAAAAAAGTATGTATATATTGACTTTTTAACTTCTCAACTGTAGTTAATTTTAGTCAGCAAGTTTTCCTTATGTCTCGAGTCACGGTTGGTTTCCTTGTCAAATATTATAATATAGTCACATACGTTTACAATTAAAAATTTTACATCTCTGTGGCATTTTATAGTTCTATTCTATTATGTCGCATGTTAGTCAACTTATCAACCTGAACAATATTTTTAATTTTAAACTATGTTTTCATTTGCTGTTTAATGCAAAGAAAATGGATCAGTAACTTTATTAATGGCATTGTTAAGAAATCAACGTAAACTTTTGTTTATTGGTGAATCAATATATAGTTAAACTAATTTATAACTTAAGATTTGTTTACATTTTTTGTAACAGAATTTTAACCAAATCCATATATTTTTTTAAAAACAATTTTATGTGGTTATAATTAATACTAGTTTACCTTTCAGAATGTGTGAGGTGCACATCATAGGTCAGATAATTGGTGCATCAGAATTCAAGGAAAATAATTTATTCTGTAAATGGGGGTTACATGCAGGTAATCTATTCTGCCTCTTTAAAAAAATATATGCATTGAAAGTTATACTAAATGATTAAAAAATTATCAATAAGGAAATAGCCATTCTAGAAATATTGCAGAAATATTACAGAATCATTGAAAATTGCAATTAATTTTTTTATTTGTAAGTTTGTTGAAACAAGAAATCTCTCAAAAGAAGCAATGTATTCATATGTCTAGAAAATGAAAATTTCAACTAAAAAAAAAAAAAAAAAACTTGGAAGATTGGAACTGAACCCTCCCCTCAATTTGATAATATTGCATATGTGACAGTGAATGAGTCCTCACAAAAATTCACAACATTCTACTATGATTTAAATTATCCTTTAAATTTCTCAAGTTCATTTTTCCCCATGACATAAAAATAAAGCTTAAGAATTGCTGGAAACACATATTTTTAAATAAAGCAATTATGCAAATTTGTGAACCCAAATATTATTTTTACGATCAAATAATGGTCAAATTGAAGAATGGAAATTTACATTTTGAGTCCAAAGTATTTTTGAAAATTGAAGGATTTTGAAATTTTTATTTTATGAAACATTTGTTTAATTTTTACCTATTTCCAATTTCATGACTGTTTTATAATTTAAATTTACAACTTCTCCATGTAAGTATTAAATTTGCCAATTGGCAAAAAATTTCTATCAAAAATTTTCCTAGAAAATTTTTTCAACGAAAGTAAATGCTTTTAAAAAATTTAGCTTTTGATTATTTAATACTATAAAAGTAAATGGAAAGAAATTAAAATTATTTACCTTCCTTAACCCTTGATTAATCATTCATTCTTGACATTAGGTAGTAACTGGAAGGTTGTGGAGGGTTTGAAAGAAGGACAGACACAGATAGATAACCCTCTAGATGGTGAAATCAATTACTGGTGTCATCCAGTTGACATTCATTATACAACAAAAGGAATTCAAGGTATTGCTATTTCTTTATTAGAATTATTTCATTCTTCATTGGTATAAAAGAATTAATAGAACAAGGTAGGCTAACAAGACTTGTAATCTACCCAATTTTTTACCACCAATGTCTGTATCTTAATGTTAATTGTTTATTTGAATACATTTTATACAGTATTGTGACCTGTTTTTTATTGGTTAATAATCAGAAATGAACATTAGGGTGGAGTGAAAAAATAAATAGGAAGAAATATAACGCCTATATATGGTAAAGTTGTCTTTTACAAAGCCTATTAATCATATAAAATTTCAGCTAAATCAAATATCTTTGGCTGCCAAAATAACTTTAATTTTTTTAAGTTTTTAGCCCAATTTCTCACCAAACTGGCCAAAACGGAATGATAAAATATAATATCTCCCATTTGAAACTATAAATGGTTGAAATTAAACTTTAGAAGAAGTAAATAATCGATGACTATTTTAATGACCTTGGAAATTGCGGGATGGCCTTCAAATGTGCATTGCTAATGTGCATGCTCTTCTGACTATGGCTAATACTTTCTCTGCATCACTACTACCAACTGTGTTTGTTGTTCGAGTTAGTTGTCTTTCTAGAGTAGCGATCGCCACTAAGTTTTAGAGGCAATCCGTTTGACTTATTTTGGAGCTTTTCACGGGCCTGATACACCAAAATACGTATATTTAATTACTATCGATTTAATAATATATAGAATTTCTGAAAACTGGAGAAAATGTGGATTTTTTTTTATCTTAATAGAATTACAATTACTTTTGTCTTTTTTTTAAATAATTAAAAAAAATAATAGTTTTTATTATTAGTAAATCAAAGTTTAAAAAAGAAATGAATCTTTGTTTGAACGTGACAATGCGACTTGATCTAACTTCCAATAAAAGTATTTAAACTGTACTTCTAGATTACGCCATTTTATTCGATAGCAATTGTGAGACGATGACAGTCAAAATCGCTCAGTTTATTTTATGATAGAGTCGATGCTTTTCGGAGTATTTCTTGTAGTTAATTTTAATAAATTGTCCAAATGAGAGAGATTCAGTTAAGTTATACCTATATTTATTCTTAATGAAAACCACCTTGCTGAAAGCTTCTTCATATAGTTTTTTTGAACATGTAGTGAAGAACTCTGTTCTGCATAGTTAGCACATATTATTTCGGAAAGATTACAATTATGTAAAATAAAATGTCCATATCGTGAAATTTGATTTTTTGTGTGCGTCTTCTGTGGTGTCGGCGGGCCGCAGAAAAATCTATTGCAAGCCATATCTGGACCACGTAGTGGCTGACGCTGTTCTAGAGTGTTCTATTTAGTTTGTGTTACTTGGATGCCTTATATTTTTCTTCATTTTTGCTGATGTATGTTCCATTTAATAAAAGATGTTAAATGCTTATGGAGAAAAAGTTCTCTTCCTATTGTATCGGATCAACAAATAAAACATAAGGTAAAAAAATACCATAAGCAAATATCTTAATATTAAGAAACCTTTAAAAAGAGAAGGCGTACTAAATTTATTTAAAAAAATATTGCGTCTTTTAAAAAATCAGCCAAGGAAAATCTGTTCGTAACTTCATTATGTAAATGAAAGGACTCTCTAATCTGTAATTGCAAAATTAAAGTATCTGTAGCTGAAAGAGCTTTTTTTACGGATCAAAGAACATGTCGTAGAATGGTAACTGGAAATGTTGTTATAAAAGCAAGCAAAATTATTGAAACGGAAATAAATAGCAGCAGAATGAAGATAAAATGCTCAAATGCAAGATATTGGGGAAAATACAGGTAATAGACTTTCTATTTCTAATATGAGACAGATTTCGGAATCTTCAAATAATTCTTTGAGTATAAACAACTTGAAATGAAAAAGACAATTATAAGTCAAGATCCCCCTTCATCTTTGCAAATGAGAACTAAGCTTCCAAATGTAGCACAGGCTTATAACAGAACTGGTGTGTCCGATAGATCAGTGTCAATTTTGGCAGCCAAATATGATTTACCTGTATTGATTTAACTGAAATTTTGTATAATAAATAGGCTTTGTAAGAGACAACTTTTCCACAGCGTTATATATTTCTTACTTTTCATTTTTTCACTCCACCCTAATGAGCATTTATATTTTTTGGGAGATAAACAAGAAATATTCAGGGTTTTCGCGCATATGGAAAGTTATGAATTTTGACATTGGGTAAATTTTGTCATGGAAAGTCATGATTTTAAGCAAAAAAATGGTCATAAGTCATGAAAATACACAGAATTTCATGGATTTCTAAACATTTAAAGTAAAATCACAAAGCTGTGACGTCATAAACACCATGATCGCTATTCAAAAGTTCATCTATGTTTTTATTTACGTTTTGACAGAAACAAGGGACACACTTAAAATGTCACAGCCAATGAAAACATTTCTGAACTCCAAATTTGTGACATCACATGACTAAGGTCTCATAGGCGAAAAGAAAAAAAAATCATTATATGAGAACTGAAATGAACAGTTTTGATATGCTTGTGTTACAGTTATCAAAATATTTAATTTCTGATGATATAATTTATTATTATTGACTCATTCTTTCTTCAAATATTTCTTTAAGATTGGATTAGCTTTTTTAACTCTGAAATGTAAAAGAATGGAAAATTATTTTTCCCTTTTTCTTCTGATTTGGAAGTTACTGAAACAAGGATTTTTTCCTTAATTTAAAATAAAACTTTATAAAAATCATTTTAGGGTACATTGATTTACTTATTATGTTTGTGTTGGTAAAATTCATAAAGGTTATTATTATTATTTTGTAATTTGATTCCTTGGGTCATGGAAAATTATTTGCTTCAGTCTATGAAAGTCATGGATTTGTGACATTTTATTTTGGCAGAAACCCTGACTATTCCAAAATAAGAACATGTTTAACATGGTGATTGAAGGATACAATATTACATGCATAAGACTAATATGATCCAATTTAAGCTGTTTTTCCTTTGATAATTTGTTAAGTAGCTTTATTTTTGCCTTTGTATGGTTTGTTAACTACTCAAATATATGTACTTAGTTGTGATTGCACATTATATGATAAAATGTGTTTAAGTTTTTCCTACACCACATCTCCCAAGTTTAATTTTTAAAATTATTCATATCAGTGTGAAAATAAACCTTTATTTTAACCCATAATACAGAATAAACTAGTTACTTAAATTTGTTTTTTCTAGGATGGCCGAAATTTTATTTTCAAGTTTGGCAGCAAGATGAATATGGGAGAGACTTATTTTGCAGTTATGGGTTTTGCAACGTTCCTACTTCATGCGGATATCATAAACTTCAATGTGTAACTTGGAAACCAAGGTCTTCTTTTAGTGACAGGCTTTATGAATATTTTCTAGGAGGTGGTTTACAACTACGAAGTCCCGAGAATATTTATCAAGGTTTGGATAGGTTTCGACTGCAAACAGTTTCCATGGGAGTAATAGAAATGGAATTAAATGTCATTACAAGAAATTTTAAAAAATATGGCATAAATAATTGATTAACCATATTGAATAATTCAGGAAGTATAAATTGAAACAGGTATAAAATATAATCATTGTAACTTGTATTTGATGACATATGCTTTTAAAACTTCAATTATAATAAATATTTTGATGAAGAAAGGCAAACACAATTATAGGATTTTTTTTTGTAAACAAGTTTTCGATTATATTTCAACCGTTTAAAGTTGTAATGTGGATGATAGTATTCTTAAAAATATAAAAGGTAAAAAAAGATGCAGATAAGATTAAATTTTTTTTATTGTAATGTTGCAGATTTGAAATTCAAATTAGATTATTTTAAAATGTTGATTTTTTTAATTATGTATGTTAACGTGTGAAAATTAAAAGGGATTTTTAATGTATATGGAGGTAATATCTAGTGCGGTGTTACATGAAATACTACGTAGTACTATTTACTAAAATTAATATTTTTTCTTGTTTTAAAGATAATTTTTTATGACCTAAATTATTAAATAAGACATTAGAAATATAATCAACTTTATTCTTTTTAAATAGAAAGAATCTACATTCTATAACAAAACATTTTTGATACAGGCAATATAGTGGAATATAAAACAGAAACAATATCAATCATTGACAATTTATTCAGAAAGCAGATTTGTAACTAAAGGAATGTTGTATTTTAAGTGCCATCAACCGTTCATAATACAAAGAATTATATGGAATTCATAGTTAAACTATAAAGAAGAAAAAAACTTTATTTTTTTAAGAAAGCAGTCTAGTACAAAAAATTGGTATACAATAATTTTATTTTTAAATTATAATATTTCATATACAATTATTTAAAATAGCTTTGTACATGTAAATATACAGGCAAAATACATATAACGAATTTGATTTGTAAAAATATATATTCATAATTCCATGCATTTTTCTATGCCATCCAAAAAGCTGTGCAAACTAATTGGCTCAAATGAATCACTAATTATTTTGATGCATTAACCTGGGTTAGACTAAAGAGCTTGAGTCTTAGGAGGAAGAAAGGGACATGTTTTGTGATCTCTTATATCTAAACTGTCATGGCATTCTCTGAAAAAAAAAATAAGAACAAATGTACAGTAAAAACTTTTCTATATTATTTAAACACAATGGCAACATATATAACTCCCACTTATGCTTCTACACAAATGTATACATGTTTAAGATGGTGTATTGTGCACATGACAATATAAGCGAAACCCTACCTCAATAATTGTCCGAGAAGTTGTGAATATTTGTAAACCTTTAGCTAGTAGAACAACTTTATCTGAATGGGAAGAATTTTTGTGCCTCCATGCACATATGATGCAATTTATAATCCTTTGTTCTTTATATTATTAATATCAGCCATTAAAAAAATAGCTAAATTGTTTTTTTATGAAGTTAAATTAGTAGATAGAATTCTTACACAACTTGAACTAGTATCTTCATAAATACAAGATTCTAAGAACTATCAAGAAATTGTTCACTGAACTATAAACATAGTGATCATAGGCCTAAATGGAACACAGGACAATCTGGTTGAAGCTGTGATTTGTAGATACAGAAAGGAATAAATAATTAAATGAAAAACTTACTGCATAGATTTATTTATTATATTATAATTATATCTTTAAGAGGAATTCTAAAGAAATCGGTGAAATTTTTTCTGCTGAAGACAGGCAGATTCAATTACTAGCAGCTTTGATTTGCCTTTTTTTTAAAAAAAAGAATCAGATTAAAAAAAGAAGCTGATGTCTGCAGCTCTACTTAATATAGTTGCCTAATTTCTAATGCTTTTTAACAATTTCATGTGCGATATGAAGAATGTGACATTGTTATTGACTTTGAAATCATCACATGAAAAGTATGTGTAAGATACCATTACAGAACAAGGGAATTTTATTTTGGGGAACAAGGGAAATTTATGATCTGTGATAGAAGCTTTATAATATTTCAAATTATACAAGATAATTATTCTACGCCTTTAGAATAACCATTAAAGAATTAACAAAATGAATTAATAGTATGATCAACATAATATATCAATTATGTTACCTGAAACAACGCATGCAATATAAATCTTCATCACAGCCAAAGCATCGGATTTTAGCATCTTCTGTACATATAACACACCATGGAAATTCTTCAGAACCCTTTAAAATAATATTTTATAAGTGTTTTTTATAATTTAAACAAGTTAAACTTATAAACATAACAATTTTAGATTAGTTAATTTAAAAATCATTCAGTGGATGTGTTACCAAATTAGATCCTATGCATGTTCCCTAGAAATCGAAGTTTAATGCATAATAATAGGTTATTGATTATAAATCTAAAATAATTGAAATAAAATTAGCACTTAATTAAACTCACACTTGTACTTCTCAAAATTTAATACACGTATTACAAATTTATCATATATCAACTGCAATGAAACCCTTTACTTGGTTAATATTTTATAGTTTGCACTGTTATTGATGAATATCAGATCACAATGTATTTATTAAATTTAACTAACTGAATGGCCTCGCATTGCAAAAATCAATTAATGTTTATAGACCCCAGCGTTTGATGATTTGCTCGCTAAAAAGTTTATTTCTACACAAACCCAGGTTCAGTTTTATAGCTAAAAGTATCATTACTTGCAACTACAGACTCGCTTTACTGCAATGTTTCGTTCAATGCAAAACTGAGGCTTGCTTTATTTGCGCATACGTAAACTTTACAAGCACTTATTAATACAATCCTCCCATGTGAAAAATTTTAAAACCATTTCCTAGTTAATGCAATTCCACATCATTACCTCCCCCTTTCCTGAGAATTTTTTATTTTAACTTAAAAAAAAAGTTATAATAATAATAAAATCATACAATTTTCCACTTATCTAAGAATTTTTTATAAAAACCTTTTTCTGTTAAATACAATCACACCTAAGCAAAGGAAATATATTAAAACCCTCCCAAACTAGGATTTATTTAGTCTAATTTGATCAGGATGAAATAATGCACTCTACTATAATATGAGATTCCCAATATGATGTAACATTTAATCTGCAACTATTGACCATACAAGCAAAATTAAAATATCTATTATGAATAAAGCTTAAAAATATCTGAAAAGTTTTATATGAAGTGTGTAAATTTTTTTATGAAAATGGAAGAGCTAAAATAAAAAAAAATAGAGAAACTTGTATGTTTTTTACTTTCACAGAATCTTATCAATTTGTGAGTAACCTGGTTATATCCAATTATAGCTGACATTAAAGCTTAATTAGTTATATTTCATTTGACTCCAATTTGAACTCAATGCAACTAGCCACTCCTAGTTATATGAAACAAAAAAATTAAAATTGGGATAGACAGTTCATGAAAAGCACAATACAGTTTTGAAATAATACCTGTTTACTCATAGCACCGGATTTATCAGTATCTGCATCATTCAAGCTATCTAAGCCTTCCATATCATCATCAATATTTGACTCCATTAACTAAAACAAAGATAAATACTAAAATTTTCAAGATTTTTTTTATGAAATTTTAATTAATAACTAATTTTCAGCAGTTTCTTCTGAAACTAACTTTTCTGCAACCTGCAGTTTCGTATTTTAATACACAAAATATGAAACACTGATTTTGTGTACTAATATCATGTTTGATAACTTTTTAATAAAAAATTAAAAGAGCAACAAATAAGTTGGTTTTTAAGATTTTGAAATTAAAATGATTTAAAATAATTAAATAATATATTTTATAGATGCTATTCTAAATCTGGAACAGAATACACACTAGGGAATTACAGCATCTTCTAAATTTTTATTTTACCAGGTTACATTAACAGAAAACATCCTCACGATTCTGAATATGTACATGATTTTTTTGTTAATAATTTAGTTTATGAGTTACATAAGTTTTAAAATAAGTAAAATAGTCGGAAATGGGAAGCAATCGAGAAACATATTCTTATAGGCTGTGACGTCACCCGACCCTTCGTAGCCAGTAAAAAAGCTGTTTGCAAGATTTTAGTGTATCTTTTTTTTTTTTTTTTTTTTTTTTATCAGCTGGTTTAAGTATGGTTGTTATTTCCAGACTTATTTACTGTATGACAATTTGTATCATTATGTTCATAGGGATGATGAACTAACAAAAATTTACATTGGAAAAATTTATTAGTTACTATCTCAGTTTATAATAAAAATTTGAACATTTCTGTAGATATGTGTTTCAACTTTGGAAAAGCATTTATAATCTTTTGTGAGGTGAAGAAGTAAAGTTTATTTTTAAATTGTGTAGCAATGTTTCTATACTATTATTACTTTTTTTTTTAGGTGAAAGGCTTGTTTAAATTAAATTTACTTGGGGAATTTTTTGCAGTAATATCTCTTTGAAGATGATGTGCACTAAATTTGATCTTTATACGTCTGAAAATTTTATATATACTTTTAACAATTTTAAAAACATTACTGGAAATTACAAGTACGAAATAATTAAATTAAGACTATTTTATATTAAAATAAAATAATTAAAAAAAAAAAAAAAAAAATACAAAACACATCCAAAGTGAAGAATGTTTTATAGGATTGATTATTATTATTTTTTTAATGCAAATATATTATGAACAGATTTGAATGTTTCTTAAAATAGAAATTTGATTAAATGATTATTCGGAATTTATTCCTTTAAAATGAAAAGAAGCATTTTGAAAAAATTCAATTGTATCTAAAAATAGTCGACAAATAAGATACCTTTCAATCTACACTGAAGATTAATAATATAAATTAAAATAAAGATGATAATAACAACATTAAAATGCAAAAAGCAGTCCTATTTTTAAAAAAAGAAACTTGCAGGAATTGAACCGAGAACTTCTAGTTTTCAGGGCGAATACCCCAAACACTACCCCAGTAACTGCTTTGGTATATTTACCTCCGAATGTATTTGTTAAGTTTTATTTGTTTGATATATATATATAAATAAGTAAATAAAAAACCGTTCTTGAAAATAACATTTTGGAAGTATATTTAAGAAATTTTTTTCCATAGTATATTTTGTTAACAGAGTGTGGCTATTGAATAAAAGAAATACAGTTTTACCTTGTGAGAAGTATCTAAATGTGACGTTATTCAAAGTTAAATCAAGATGTATTATTGAAACTTAAACTATATAAGATTTTTTTGCGTGTAATCTTAACTTGATATTAAAATTAATGCATAACCATGTGTTTATCAGTACAAGCTTAAAAAAACAGTCATTTAGATTGAGTTTTCCGAAATTCGAATGTCTGTTCTCATTCACATACATAATTTTTTTTTTGTACAATTTAATTGCCTAATAATTAAAAAATTTATCAAGTACATTAAATTTGAGAAGAATATTTCATTGTGCTTCAAATCAAATCTAAACAAAAACCACATATCTAATGGATTCTAGTGTTCCTATGTCTAGCAACTTTAAAGGATTGTGGATTCAACAGTCGACATTGCCACAAAACGAGTTCCTCCTTCCCTTAACAGTAAGGCACAAACTGCGTCACTCCCTTTGTTGGTCATGTGATTTCCAGTTTCAGCTAAATTTTGAAACTACATTTTTTTTAAACTTTGAATTATAAAATAAATATGTGAACGATGAGGGTAAAACAAAGTTCATAATTTTAGAACATTTACAATCGATTTAAAGTAATGGAAAAAAATGCTATAATTTTTCTATTCAGTACAAGCAACAATATCCACTTTTCCAGTTAAAATGAAAAAATAATAAGTATCAGACGAAACGGTCGTTTTGCCGCCAACCTTAAAAAAGGCAAAAACGACAGTAAGTATCTATTCTCTGCACAACTTCCAGCGAAAAAGCCGAAATTGACTATTTTCTAGAACGCTTACGAAACTTCACATAATTATACAAAAAATACCATAGATTCGTCTCGGTGATATCTTTCAAAGAAAAAAAATTGAGTACCTAGGACAAAAGACAACGAAGAAAAAAAATATTGAAAATTCCAAAACGAAATAAAAAAACGAGTTCTAGCCCGATTTTGATGTAAAACTTTAGACAAACGTACAGCCCTAACTAATCTATAGATCTTCAAACGGATTGAATTATAGGATGCGGAATGTTTCAACTTAAAATCCTACGCTGGTTTGAACTTCATTAAATAATTCTTTCTATTTTTAATTAATTTAAAACCACTTTTTTTCATAATTTGGCGACAGATAAAGGCGATCAGCTTGTAATTGAGGTTCAGATATATATGCCAAAAGTTGCCAAACAGGTTTGCTATCATTTGGAAGTTAGTTTTTCCGACATGTTAGGCTTAAGTGAGTTTTAACGTAATGTTAAAGTATAGGAGAACGAATTGGACTATAATTATATGGCTTATAACATCTTTAAAATTTAAATAATTTAATTTTTGAAGAGACAGAATTAAAGAGAAATATTTGTTCTTTAAGTTGCATGTGTTATTTGAACTGTATGACCAATTTAGAGAGAGTTAACTTTCAAAAACATTTTAATTTCAAGAAATCTCCATTGAAAAATGAAAACAATCACATTTTGTTGCAAGACACTATGGGCAAAGTATAAATATGGAGGTTATACGAGCTGACGTCACAGTCAACTCATTACAGAGGACTAAATGAACCACGCATTGCGATTGGCTAATGGAATTTGCAAAAATGTCATTCGTTTTTAAAGATGTGTTGATTTTTACTTTCCGTTGTAAAATGAAATTGTAGAATCATATATCATCAAAATTGTAATTTCATAGTGAATTTTAAAATTGTTGTTAAGAAAATATTTTAAATTTTGTCAAATATCAATGGGTTATTATGTGAACCAAAATAATGCTTGGTATAATAAAAATAATTTATACTGCAATATTTATTAGACTGTAAAAAACTTGTAATATTTATTTGTAACAATTTATTAGTATAAACTTTCAATGGGATGCACGCTCTGGCCTTGTAAGTTAAAGGTGCCGGACTTGATTCCTGTGTTAGGTGTGGAAAGGTTATATGGATGTTCGTTGTGATTCGGAATCCACGTTAAGCTGTGGGTCCCGGACTGATTAGTCGTTATTATGCACCAAAATAGGTCGTTGTGCGTACAAACTAACCAATCGAGCTGAAACTTGGCAGACAGGATCTTTGTCAATGGCAACGCATTTCTTTAAGTTTTGGGAGTTGAGTTGCCATACACAAGTTTCTATTACTCGTTCGTGGTCGATTTTGATGGTTACTGGCGTCCGCATTCAACCGGTTTGTCAATTTTCAAGTAGATTTTGACATGTAAGGTATCATTGAACTTAACTTGGAGAATTATGAATATTCATGGTACCAGGTGTACCATAGGTGGTACTACTTCTGGTTTATCAATTTTGAAGATAAATATGGCATGTTGGGTGTCGTTAGGCTTGTCTTGAAAAATTATGAATGTTTAAGGTACCAGGTATAGCATAGGTAGTACCACTTTCGGTTTATCAATTTCCAAGATAAATATGGCATGTTGGACTTTTGTTTTGATGAATTATGAATGTTTAAAGTACCAGGTATGCTATTGGTACCACTTTCGGTTTATCAATTTTAAAGATAATTATTGCATGTAAGGTATCGTCGAACTCAGTTTGAAGAATTATGAATATCCCTGGTACCAGGTTTACCATAGGGGATAAATAGAAAAACGATGAAACGGACAAATTCAAAAAAGAGAAGTCGTCAGTGTTTAAAAAAAATTTATGATATCCCCCAAAAAAACACTTTTGGAAAGTAGAAGAACCGCCAACCTCAAAAACACAAAAAACTTTCTTACAATAAAAAAATCATAAACATGATGAAAATTTTCAGCCACAAACACAGTGATATAAAAAAATGGCCAACCTCTGATTAGAACTCTCGGTTGTGACTCGCTTACGAATGTATGCTTACTTAATTTATTTTTAACATTTAAGTTCCGCTCCTATAAAAATTAACGCTGCTTGAGGTTGGCGCCCTTCTTAATTACTAACCTTTAAAACCCCCACACATAAAAACTTTCCAAAATGTATGTATCAACCAAACAAAAGCTTACCAGAAACACTTTAGTTTCCTACTTAAAAAATTCTTAATAACGATTCAAATGCAAGCGCTTGAGCACAGTTTCTCTATACTATTTTGAAAATTACACGAGCTTGAATATTTACACCACTTTGTATTTCCTACCCATCCAAATGAAATCATAAACTCAAATATTCGTGCAAACATCCATAAATTAGTTTAATCGCAAGCATTGTTAATATTCCTATGACGGGCGCCAACCTCAAGCAGCGTAAATTTTTATGGGAGCGGAACTTAAATGTTAAAAATAAATTAAGTAAGCATACATTCGTAAGCGAGTCACAACCGAGAGTTCTAATCAGAGGTTGGCCATTTTTTTATATCACTGTGTTTGTGGCTGAAAATTTTCATCATGTTTATGATTTTTTTATTGCAAGAAAGTTTTTTGTGTTTTTGAGGTTGGCGGTTCTTCTACTTTCCAAAAGTGTTTTTTTGGGGATTCAAATTTACTGTAAAACATGCTTTAAAAAGAAATAATATTAAATATAAGTAATATTTACTTTCTTAACAAGTCTGTCTGCTTCCTCTTCTTCATTAGAAACATCAAACTCTAGAAAAATATTAATAAATTTTTTTTTTAAATTAAAATTCAGTGAATACTCTATTGAATAACCAACCAACCACATTTTGAAAAAAAAAAAATACTATAAAGCAAAACACAATTCACATAATATCTTACGGCTGATTTACAAGCCACCAGTCAGTGTACCAGCTGAGAGGACCAGTCATGTAATGCCAGCAACATGTAAACCCATCATTCTAGTTCTAGGAGATATCAGTTTATGACATGATTGCCTATTGGCTGTCATCTCAAGTAGATATTTTTTTTATTATTAACTTCAACTCCCCTCATCCAATCACTTGTCGTGTCCTGTGACTCAATAGTCACTCAATAGTTGTATTGTTCAAGCTGCTGACCCTGTGTAAATGCAAAACAGGAATTCGCTCAAGGCGTGACAGCAACTTTCCAATCAACTTACCGACTGGTTTCCTGGCACTGACAGAGTGTAAATCAGCCTTTACTACTGCATAAAAAGTATATAATATCAATGCCTTTTTCTTGTTGCATGGTGGAGAGTAGCTTTTTATAATCCAGATCTGTGTTCAGCTCTTTCACTTCTTGACATGCCGATTGGGATTGTTCTTGGGCTTCTGAATGAAGAATATTGTAGACACTCTCAACATCCATCTCCTCGGCAGAACCTCCAGTTCCAATATTTTCAAGGGCCTATAAAAAAGGGAATCATGATATATCTACAAGAGAACTTGTTGCAACAACTTTTGAGTTAGGGCAGTAGAAGAATAAACAATGGATTCTTTAAATGGAACTTATAGCCTTTACTTAAAGGTGAGAAAGTGCCTATGTGAAACAAATAGCGGTCTTTTGTAACAATCGGAAACTACTAATGGCAAAAAAAGACACTGCAAGCTAGAATCCAATATGATAAGAATTGATTAGGTTGAAAAAAAATAATGCCCAATTAGTATCCTTACTTGTGTGGGTGCTTCATCCCTCAATGCAGCTAATCGAGCAGCTATTTCATCTTCAGGCTTCACTCTTCGAGAATCCAAATCAACCTCTTCCTTGAATTGCTGGAGCAAATCGGAGGCTTGTTCGATTGAAGAGCGCTTCTCAGCAGGTCTAAAGACCTATTTTAAAAATATCATTTATAGCATTTCTTATATTTACTAATTGCAGAGTTTTTAGTGTTCTTTACCTCAATATGTCAAAAACAGAGCGATTAACAGAATTAACCAGTTATTACGTTTTCTTGTTAGACTGTTCAAAACAGTAAAAGTTAAAGAATGCAAGAACTAACAGTACAATTTAAATAAAATGTGTGCTTCAATTCAAAATTTGGTAGCTAGTAACTCAACGAGCTCATATGTTCCCAAACATAGACGCATAAGGAAGTTTGGTAAATACAGAAAAAAAGTATTATAGTAGCAATAATGTTTATTTTGTACACAAACATCTTTGGAATGCATTAATCTTTTATTAGTTAGAAAATAAACTGTCTGGGAAATGGGGAGGTATAGTAGCCACTTTTAAACTGACCAGGATACATGCTTTATTAAACCCATTAAAATAAGCAGTTTAAGCTGTGTGGTGATTAAGGTAATACATTAACTTTCAACAATAATTCTTTTATACTCGAGTCATTTTGAAAATAACAAAAAAACTTTAGTTTTACAAATTAACTATTTTTCCAAAATTTGAAACAGTTTTAGCTGCACTAATCTTTACTACAATGTACTTTATCATTATATAGTACACTAATTATATTAACTCTGTTTTTGTGATGTCAAAGGCAATGAATAGAGTTTGGTCTAAAAATTGCCGGCAAATAAATTCCATGAAGTACTTAGCTACAGATATTAAATAAATGAATAAAACTTATGCACTAAATTATAAAAATCCCAGCCCAGGCACACTAGCTTCAAATTATTCAAGCTGTCAGCCTCACCAGCATAATCACTTTTAACCAACACTTTTCTCACATGTGCTACAGCTATTTGGAAAAATAAGCTGAAATTTACAGGATGATGTTATTTTAAAGGTTTGCAAAAATCTCAGTAATGGCTGAAATCCATGTAAAATAAAATAAAAGTAGAAATCTTAGTAATTGGTACATGTCTGCATTTCTTGTTTATTTGGAAAAACATTTCACAGCATTTGTCATTTGTTTCAAAAATGGCATATATATATATATATATATATATATATATATATATATATATATATATATATATATATATATATATATATATATATATGTATAAAAAAATATTATCTAAGCCAATAACACAATTAAAAGTCATGCAAATTAGTACATTAAAATAGAATTTCATGGTCTACAATTAACAAAAATAGGGCAAAATTAATATTATACTTGAATAGGAGGAGCATTATATTTTGCTGGATCCATTCCCTTCAGCTTTGCCAACCTTTCTGCAATTTCATCTTCACTTGGCAATTCTTTTAACATGAAAAAAAAAAAAAATATTATATATATTTTAAGTAATATAATCAAAAGAAAATATTACAAAATTCATTTAACTTCAAAGCTAGAAATCTTAAAAGTTCTGTATTTACAGGCAAGTCCAAGCGGCTACATGAAAATGAGGTGTAACATTACAAACCGGTCACATAATTGCCTGAACTTGTCAGTGAAAACTTGCTAAAAAACTAGGCATCAATTTTATGTATTAGTGGCGATTGAGAAGAAAAAACTGAATGACTTGATTTCGAATTTTTTTATGATAAACGCTGCAGAGCTAAATAACATAATTTGAAACTCCACATCTTATATAATCTAATGAGTCCTGAACAAAATGTTAGTTTCTTTGATAAAATTTTAATGTTTTAAGTTTTTAAAGCATTTATTAAAATTATATCTTCTAATTTTTTTTTAATGTTAATAGTATTTAATACTTTTCAAAATTGTTTGAATTTCTTTACTCAGCATTTTTTTTTTTAATTTGGTTGTTTGTTGATCATGTAACAAAATTTAGGAAACAATATAAATACAAATTCTTAGTTTCATTATACACAATATCTCCAAATTGTATATTCTGGGTTCTAGACCCGAGTTACCACTATTAAAAAGTGGGCAGAAACAGCCTTTTATTTGACAGCAACTGTCACAATCCAAATTATTTTTAAACATTATGCATTTATATTGAAAACTTTAATTGGTATTTAAAATGCTACTTATTTGGCATATGTCTCTTTTCTGGATTTGTTTGAAATTTTTGTTTATATATTTTTTAAATATAAAAATAAATTTTAATTTCGAGTATTGTAGCACTCTTTTCACATAAATATTATATCTAATACAAAACCAAATAACTTCTCACTAAACAAAAATATTAAACATTAATAATTAATAATAAAAAAAAATGATAATAAAGTTGATTCAACCATATCTAAAAATTAAATAAAAGTGCAAAATATTGTGAGCAATTGGGCATGTATTACTTCCACTGCATGCAATGTATTTTTCTAGTTTTTTTAAATGCTCTCTTTTTTTCTAATCTTGAATGCCACTGAACAAACATAATTACAATTGAGTATCAATGAAAGTAAGATGAAATTATTTAAATATATTTTCTGCTTCTCTTAGATTCTCAAGAAACTTTAATTATAGCAAGATGAAATAGAAAAACATGTTTTCAATGATATTATGTAGAATAATACCCACAAAATACCTTTAATTCTGTCTCTTTTCAATCGCTGCAGTCTTTCTGCCAGTGCCTTATCTTTCTCATTGGACCATTGAGATTTAAGGCGGGCATGACTTTCTGAATCTACACTAAATGATTGCTTTTTGAGGGCTTCCATCCGTCTAAATGTTTCAAAACAAGCAAATTATTATTATTATTATTTTTTTTTTTTTTTTAACCTTCAATAGAGATTAATAAATAAGCTACTCCATACTTTAAAAGTCTAATAATGAAATTTACAACTTATTTAAAAATGATAAATGGAGCTATGACATTTATCTATATGTATAAAATTTAGAGTCTGTCCATCTGCATCTTAGTTTTGCACTTAAAGGAATTGATACATAACAGTTTTAATAATTCAAAATGGCCTAAAGCATTTTTAAATTTGATTAAATGTTGCTTTTATTAAAATGAAATGACATTTAACAAAAAATCTCTGGAATGGTAACCACATTTTTATAATAGTAATTTAAAAAAAAAAAAAAAAATTATTCCAAAATTTCATTTATTTTTCTGATTATATTTATGCATTATAATCTTTGTTCAATAAGCAGTTTTAAACTTAATGCAATACTTTCTTATATTTATTGTCAATTGATTTCGTAAACCAGCTTTGCTCATGCACGATTTGAAAGTGCAAAACATGAGGTGTTCTGATTGGATGCTGAATATAAACAAAAGAGACAAAGAGGTTTTGGCTAAGATTAGTTACAGTGAAATTAAATTAATTTAACTGAAAAATGTCGAATCCTTAACATTTTCGTAACTATGCCATTGTAAAAAAGGACAAAAGTATGTGCAAGGTATAATGCACCTGCTGTTACAAGAGCTACAGAGATATTACAATGAAGGCAACATAGATTAAAAAATGATCCAGTGTCATTCTATGATACCTAACCGGTACACCCATTGTCGAATATTATTTAATCAAGATTACAATGATTTTTTTATACTATTTACTTCAGAATTGGTGTTAAAGCTAAATTGAGCAACACATATCAGACTTGGCACTTAATTTAGTCTTTATTAAAAAGTTATTTTTTTACAATCCTGTCCAAATAAATTTCAAAGAATTCAAAACTTTTTTCTCAAATGGAAACTTCTATGCTCTTCAATGGGTCCCCAGTAGCATGAGCTAAAGCTAATATAAAATTAAAGTATGAAGTTACTATGTAAATAATATAAATGTTAATTTATACCAACTTTTTATGGGCTAAAGGTGGAGATCCTCTTGTAGGAGAAGAAGAACCACTAATAAAAATAATAAAGAGCAATTTTCAGATCAATATGTATTGAAACAAAATCGAATTTCCTTATTTTTATATACATTTGCTTATTCATAAAATGGTAAGCATTAGGGGCCGTTCAAGTATTACGTAAGCACCTGGGGGGGGGGGGGGTAGCGATTTGCTTATTTTTGCTGACAAGGGGGGGGAGGGGGTATGAGTGATGCTTACGTAAGCATTTAATAATCCCTTTATTTCTAAAAAAACCTGTGATATGAACTGGTATTCGAAGAACGTGCAAAAGAGTCAATACTTTCTACAAATTGTAAAATGCGAAGAAAAGCAGTGTTGCTCTCCTGCTCGTAGTGGATTATTTCGCATTTTAAAAGAACGCTTTATACCTCCACCTATCAAAATGGCCCAAACACCACACGATTTAATAACAAGTGAGGAAGGGGAATTCCTGGAATTAAGTCTCCGGCTAAGCTTGAACCTGCATGTCCCCCTGGGGGATTTTTAAAAATGCCATACGACTATTTTTGTCCGTCCATCAAATCACAATTGTCTGTAAGGACATGTGGGAAATGTGATTTGTACCACGCTACACTAAAATCGACAATTCGTCATAAGAAAATTGTTCATGGCGAAAATAGCCAGAGAGCCTGCCTAGTTCGGCCTATGAGAATTGCTGCTCGTCGAGCAAATGAACTGATGTGCGTCATCAATTATGTAGAAGGCATGGAAGATACCGAGTGGATAAGCGAAGAGGAAGTTTGCCCAGAATCCTTGTGCGAAACAAGTGATGAAGCAATAACATCAGATGTCAGAAACACTATAATTTCAGACATTAAAAACTAGCTAGAGCAACCCTGGATAACATCTGACTAGATAAACTTAATTGATTATGAAAATTACATTTATGTGCCATTAAAATTGTGATAAACTTAAGATTTAAAAAAAATTAAAAATATATATTTTTTTTCCTTTTAAGGCAAGTTAAAGTTCATTATTTGCATTGAATCCTAACTTTCTTTTAAATTATTGACGTTACAAAAAAAAATATATATATATCAGGAGCAGGGGGGGGGGTTACCGTATGCTTACGTAATTATAGAGGGGGGTATGCGATTTGCTTATTTTTGCTGACAAGGGGGGGAGGGGGTCAAAAATTACCAAAAACATGCTTACGTAATATTTGAACGCCCCCTTATACAATTGACTAGATCAGTGGTTCCCAACCCGTAGTCAGCGAGTAGTGTGGTACTAAGCTGTGGAAGCTAATCAAGAGTCTAACCCAAGATAAATATAAGACCTTCAGGAGTAGAAATGGAAACAATTGAATCACTGTATAATTAGTAACAATTGAATTATTCGATTCTATTATTCGATGGTTTAACGAGTGAAATCCATTTAAAAAAGATCACTTAAAATATAGAAAATATCTTCAAGTGAAGACTCGTCAATTGAATTATCGACACCATTGGTCCCGTTTTGGATAAATATTTGGCATGAATATCCAGTAATTGCCTAAATTGCATTAATAGGTTTGGGGTGCTATCGTGTACAAATAACAGATACAACGCCGGTACACTGGAGATCTCTTTTGTATAGTGGTTAGAGCATCGCTTTTCTGATCAAGAAGTCCTGGGATTAGCTCCCCGTGACAGCAGCACATCATTCTGAACGAGTTTTTTCAAATTTACTTTTTTGAAAAGCTGATAAAGAAATAAATTGAAGTTGAGAGTTATTTGAGGCTAAAACTATCCAGTTTTAATCCAGAGATTGTTTATCTCATTCGGGACAAACAATATAAAAATTTCATTGTTTTATTAGTTTTCTTATATATTTGTGACAGCGAAGTGAATACAATAATGTTCCTTTCTTTATAAAAAATATTTTTTAATCCTTCTTGTAAAATATATTTTACTAATTACTGATGCACGCACATATTCTATTAGTTAAAGGCACTCAAAATTTTTCTTACAAAATAGGTGGTCCACATAACTTAAAGGTTGGGAACTGCTAGACTAGATCATTAGTAAATCAAAATAGTAGTTGGCAATAATATATAGAACATAATAATACAAGAAAAAAACACATACTTGTTATAAAGATTCGAATGATCGTAAAATTACTGATCAGTTGTAAAGCATTGAACAAAATGTAACGATAAATTTCAATGATTGATAAAATTACTACAGTGACAATAAATCAATCAATGTTCAAGTGCTTAAGAAATGCATAAGTAAATTTTAGTATTGCTAAGACCTGAAGAAAACAGACATAGTACAGCCCCCAAGAGCAAAATATAAACTGAATTACACACAAAAGTAATGAAAATCATAAAACTAAAAAAAATAATAAAAAATCAGAAGTTTAGCAACTTTAAACAATTATATTTATATTGCCAGGTGAATCTAATTAAACTCAATTTTATGTTTTTTAATTAGATTCAAAGTACTAAAATTTCAGTCAAATCAGTGTTTCCCCTAAACTGTATCATTATCTGTGGAAAAAAAGTGTTTCTTTTTCAGTAATGGAACCGTAAGATGTTTTATACAGTTATGATGTTGAGTGTTCTGCACCAATACCAGGGAATCTTTTGTAAATTAAACAAATTGGTAATATTTATAGTAGTAAGAAATGAGCATTCATGTGTTTTTTCATTGCTATCTGTATTCCTTTTTATTTATATGCAGCAATTAAACAGAAAAAATGCACATTTTTTCATAGTCAGCAGCACTTACAAGTCAAAATATTAGTAGAAAGCTATTCATAAAAAAAAAGTAAAGTTGGGGGGGGGGGGGATGGGAAAAAAAAGGCCTGATCTTAATAGAACACTTTTTTTTTTTTTTTTTTTCAAAATACAATGCCCTTTATGATTAACCTACAAAAGCTAAGATTAGGATAATTTCATACACAACGATACTGAGATTGCCAAAGAAAATTATCTTTTGCAAGCAGAAAGTTCAACTGCAAGTATGTGTAAAAATCACATCTGTAATAAACCAATAAGAATTTAGTAGCATATTATAATGCTTCAATGCATCTTATGTAAACAAATTTGTAATTTTTTAAAAACACTTTACTCTCTCAATTTCAAAATTTGACATTACACTTGGTTAAAAGAATTTTCCATTAAAATCTCCCTTTTATAATCTAACGATAATGTATTTTGATTGTTCTATTTTACTTTAACTTCTTATCAGTGGAGTATATTTCAGAAAAATATGTCAACATAGGGAATTGTGAAACGGATGAGTAGAATAGTTTGGTCTGATTTGAGTTTACTTGTGCAAGGACAACACTAGGGCCATGCTGTGCCGATCAACAGAACAGAAACACTGTTTTCGGTTGTTCCAAATATGTGGCGCGTGGGTTGTTGAAACTTGATTTGGGTTAATACACAGGGACACAGGAAAGGGGTTAATCCTCAACATGATTATAGAGCTCATTTTTAACTTAAACTGTAGCAAAAATAGATAGTTGGTTAAATAATTACGGTTACAGAAGACAAAAAAAAACCCCACAACTTACCTTGTCAACTGTTTAAAACATTTATTACAAACAACCTGTTTTTTACTCTCCCCATTTTCTGAGGAAATAGTTTGTTTCTTGCAACATCGTGGACAAAATGAAAAACCGCAATTTTGACATCCAACCTAATAATAAATAAGATAGAAAAACTGACATTAAAATGCATGTCCTTAAAAAAAGTCAAATCTACAAATTTAAGAAAAATTAAAAAGCTAAAAAGAAATAACATTTTAAAACAATTCTATAAATAATATAAGAGAAAAATAAGAGAAGTAGTAATTCATAATAGATTGGTAATTAATGGCCAATTTCTTCATTGAAAGAAGCTGTTCAAAAGCCATGCGACATTTCTGAGGAATTTTGGCGAGTTGTTACAATTACATCATTAGTGTCACATAAAATAGGATCTTGTCAGAACTTGTGTCATATTAAGTATTTATTAAACTACAGATTCAACGCTTAAAAATTCTTTAGTATACAACACATAAAAGTATATAAATTTAATAATTTGAATGCTACTAAACAATTTTCTATCATATTTATTTCAGCAACAAAGCAATGCCATCTACATTATAAGTGACTTTTAAAGAAAATAAAGAGATTTTCAGCTATCAAGGTAAAAAATAAACCTATTTTTTTTTTTTTTTCCAACTTAATAAATAACTAAATGTTTATGTATAACACCACGTTTGGTTCCAGAAAAAAAGTACCAAGTTGGATGTTATACTGGAACCAATTTATTTTCCCCATGTAAATCGAAAAATTTTGCTTCCTAAACAAACATATCTTTTGGTAATTATGTATAATAATATCCTGAACCGTGGGCGAGACAAAAGTCACCAAATGGATTCCCTTAGTCTGTTTTAGTTCGGATACCTGCCCAGACCATTGCGTAACTGATGCATCCAACGAAAATGCTGGGATGCTGGTCCAAGCCAAATCTTCAAGAACAAGCCAATTCATATCTTTGCTACAAACCAAAGTTTACCGATGGTTAACTGGATACATGCAAATAACCATTTTTTTTTTTTTTTTTTTTTTGCATTGAAAGATAATACAAGCCTAATCCCAATAAGAATTTTTACAATCCATGGATATGTGTGGCAATAGATTTTTGAAAATCTGGTGGCCAAATCAATTTCCTACCCAGAAAAGTAACAGTTTTGAAATGATCTAACTTAACTAGGAGAGTTTGAGAATTAATTAAATCTAGATGCTATTTTCGAGAACAGAAGATCAAAGATTGATAATTATTGAAAAATTGAATTCCCTAAACAATTTTATGTAATTTTTAATTAAATGTGACCAAGCATTATGTGGGAGAAGGGGGGACGGGGGGGGGGGGGGGGGAGTCGTCAAAATTTTAAGTGACGCAATTTAAATGTACACTCCATACCTAGATATTTCTAATTTTTTAAGGTACATTCAGTAACTTGAAATCAATTGCTTTAACTTTCATAATTGAATAACTTTAATCAATTTAGCTACAATTTAGTATTAAATTGTTTGTTAAATAAGCTGAAAGATGTAAAAAAGATTTCATACTTTACACTCAAATTTCAATTTTAAATAAGGAGTATATAAAAAAAAAATGGCTAATGTTCTTTTTCTAGTTAAAAATAAAAAAAATACTAAACCTTTAATCATTATGCATTAATTGCAACCAAAAGATGAGGCTGATTATCATGCCAGAGTGCAAATCATGATCATACTATTTCATCAGTGGAACAAAAAATATTACCCATTATGCCAACTCAAATGTTAGAGACAGAGTCATCCCATCAGCAGGAGTGATAGCATGGAAAATCTTGACTGTCACATCAACAAAAGCCTTGATGAATATTTCTAAAACGGCAACACAAATCTCAACAGTGACTATTTCATCAACCTAACTTTTGGCAAATATCGCAATCATTGCATCACTAACAGCAGATACCACATGAGGCAGAAATCTTTGCAAAATGACTATCACACTGATATGATACAAATATAGGCAATAGCTTTTATTCCATTATTGGAAGTCGCAACTAAGGTTATAATTATACCGTAAGATTTGATGATGTCTATGAGCATTTGCAGATCTTATTACTGTCAAACCATTTAACAGCAAAGTTCCCCTCTCCAATAAAATTTTATTGTAGATAATCACTAATCTCAAAAATGCTAAATATTCATAAGAAAAAAAAAAAAAAATTGTGAAACTATACCATGTCTATAAGTGTTGTATAACAATGTTTGGGGGGGGGGGGGGAGGGAGAGAGAGAGAGAGAGAGAGAGAAAGGGTTCTTAAAATATTACAGAAAATTATTTAATACCTTTTCATAAACCCAACTGATTATGACAAATATAAATTCAAGAACATGAATAACAAAAACTCTTAAAAACAACAATAAAAAAATGTAGCACCTAAGTGAAAAGAAATCAGTTACCTCTTTTTTCAGAAGTCCAAACTCAGCACTACAACTGTAACAAGGCATCCTTAGAAAAAAAACCTAAAAATGAATTTGTTCTTATGTTAAATTTAAAACTTATGGTGAAATAGATGTTTCAAACTCATATCATGATATATTAATTTTACTTTTGTTAAAAATTGTCAAGGTTTTTATTTATAGTAAAAAGAAAAATCATTGTATAAACTCTGTTGAGATTTTGAAGATATAAATTTCTGGGATCAAAGAGTACATAGCATAAGGGAAATATAGTGAAACAGCATTTCCACCATAGGTGGCAACTACACTGGAGCAGTGATCACCCCTGTGCTTCACTAACAGCGGGGGCAAAGGTGTTATTTCGCTTCATCTCCAAAAATCTGGAAAGACGTGTTTTTCCAATCTATCATTTCAAGTAAACATGTTTTTTAAGTTTGAATTTTTTGCTTAATTTTTCTAGTGCATTGTATACAGAATAAAAAATTTCAGAAATAATAGAAAATCATTAAGAATTATAAAAATGTGTTATCATTTTTGTGCAATTTCATAAAAATATATATATTAACCTTTAACTGCTGTAAGCGGTCTGACAGACCGCGGGTCATTTTTTGTGGAATGCTTCCACCCCCTAAAATATCTCATCTTTGACTTTTATTTTAATTTTTCTGATCCTATGTTTCTTAAACTTTAAACTGATGTTCACAAATTTGTGTGGCGCAGTATGGACCATGTGTTGCTCTTGCGCCAAAAACCTCAAACCACCCAACCACAGCAGTTGAAGGTTAAAGTATTGTATGATATTGGAATAAGTAATTTTGTAATGAGATCATTGGTATAGGCTCTTTTTACATAACATATTATCTAGAATTATTAAAATTTGCTTTCTTCGTTTTAGTGCAATATTATAGAAATATATCTTTTTAAAATAAAGTACGACATTGAAATAAATTATTATATAATGATAAATTAGCTAGTCACTGGTCTTACTTTTTCCATAAAATTTTTCTTAAATAATTTTATGTAAAAAACTTTGCAACATAAATTACAAACAGTTTGAGAAAAATGCATTGCTTGGAATGGAGATAAGTTCAATATATTCAGACTCTCTCCCTTTTCCCATCTAGTTTATCAACTGAGCTTCACCCCAGTGGTACAAGTGAAAAGCTGGCGCCTACGATTTCCACACTTTTTTTCAAAGTATAGAAATTTAGTCACATTATGTCAGAATTTGTAATTGGATTTTAAAATTAGATTGTTTCCTATTTAATTGAAGAAAAAAAGGTGTTTTATTACTACATTCCAGAAAAAACTAGACGATCAATGATTTTCAGGGTGACCACAAAAATCAGGAAATAAAGTTCCCTGATAGATTTCCTAAGAAATTCCCTGATTTAAAGAACAATTTTTTTTTTTTTTAATTTTCCCAATTTTTCCAGGAATGTAGATCAAAGAACATTTAAGCCAAAGAGATGACATGTCAATTTTTTAAAAATAGTTTTGGCAACAATGAAAAATTTAAATTATATCGTTACAGGAAACTTCTAACGATTACCTCAATTCTCCTTGAAAATTTATCCAAAAGTATGGATGAACGAGGAAGCATGTGTTCAAAACAATAGAAAAATTCCTCGATTTTTGCAAAATTTAAAAAAAAATACCCTGACATTTCCAGAATCAGAAAGCTCCCTGACATTTCCCTGATTTCCAGGTTCTGTGGTCACTATGCTTTTACTTGTTCCTATAGTTTTATTTATATTGACGATACTCGCCAAGTTTGAGGTTACTTTGCATAAAGTGTTTAGTTACATTTGGTTCTATGGTTGTTAATTGACCTGCCTGAGGAACTGCTCAACAGCACTTAGAAGTGATGAACAAATTGGAATCTATGGTATTTAATTTAACAATAGCTTAAGATCATCAAAATAAATTAAAAAACAATCGATGCAACATCCATGAACTTGAACTCTTCAAAAATCATTATAACTTACAATATAACAATCCACCCACGGCAGTCTATCCACACAGAAAATGGCTTGGATTCCTGGAAATCAGGAATTTCAAGCAACTCTGAGGATAAATCTGTTCCACCAATAAAAGAAGGGTCCAAACCAGTACAAATAAGAAATAGGGAAATTAAGTTTGATGACAACTAAACAAATTTGAAGAAAAAATCCAAAATCAAGAAACCAAGATGAAAAATAATGACTTTAAGAGACCTACCTACCAAGAATAAACATACCAAATTCTTAATGGCTTTTAAGAATCATACAAACCCTGAAAATATGCACCTATGCACAGTACTTAAAGCCAATTTTTAGATTATAATATTAAATGAGAGATGCAGGATTATAATATTAAATGATCACTTTTTAACTGAATGCAAATGCCAGATCTCATGGTAAAACTTTTCAAATTTAATTTTTTTTCATTTTTCAAGTATAAATAGCTACTTAAAGATAGCAATCCCTATAGTTGCTAAAAGAATCGAATACAGCTGAGACAGTTCTAAAAGTTTAATCCGACATGTTGATAACATGCAGCAGATCTCCAATGGAAAAGAGAAAGCTATGAAAAATATCTATACATTAATTTAATTTATAGGTAACTTTTTCAGAAATACATTGACACTTTACATCATTCTCCATCAATAAAAATGTAAAACATATTCTTTTTAAACTACGTACAAACTTTATATGATTTTTTTTTCAGACAAAGAAAAGAAATTCAATAAATAAAACTTGTTTTACAAATATTTCACAAGGAATCAAAGAATTTAACTTACAACTTCAATCTAGTTAACAGAATTACATATTTTATATGTAAACAATAAATCTTGGTTGACTCAGAAATAGTTTCGATTACGGAAAATTCGCCTTTCCTTATTTCTTCATTTCTGTTCATATAGGATTAAGTGGTCAAAACGTATATTTTTCGCATAATGAACCCATTCTTAATCAAGGCCATAAATAGGATTTTTAATTTTCAAATCAACAAAAAATTATAATTTAAAAGGAAAATTTAAGAAATCAATAATAACAGTGAACCTTAGTTGTTATTTTAAGTGAAGTTTTATAGATTGGCAACATTTGTCACATGCTTCTGACCATTCACAAAATACCATCAAACACAAGAATAAATGTTCATATTTTATTGACCAATCATAATACGAATTTTAATTTAGAAATATTTAAGAGTTTTACATTACGATTCACAATTAAACTCCATTTGGCGTATTATGATCATTTGTTATATGCACTTACACTACCACTATATTTTCACAACATTGTAACGCAAGAAAATTATAAAACTGACAGACGGAAACTTAATGCTTTGTAACAAATTAAATTGTAATCAAAATAGACAACTATAATCTGCTATATATTTAAAGGTAGAGTTTTTTATTTTGCATATTAGTGTATTATGTCTTGTGACTGTGTAAATGAAGCCAAAAAGGCTTCAAACCTGTATCTTGAAATTTGAAAAATTTTATTTGGCTTACACACGTGTGTTTTTTTGCCTGTTTTATCATACTTATCTTTTTGAACTTTACGTTTTATGTATAAAGCATGTATTTTTTTGGTATGCATTAATTAATTTTTTTGAATCGTAAATTTTTCTTATAGAATAATATTCTTCAGTCCTCCTATTTATTACTGGAAAGTCATTGTTTCTGAACATGTCTCGCACTACAAAGAAGAAATATGTTGTGGAGGAAGTTCTGAATACTTATGATATCCCTACTAGCAATCAACAAATTGTCAAGGTATGTTGATGCTAGATCATAATACAAGTCCCAACCTGTTGATCACGCATTGGTCAAGTAGTCCGTTATATTACAATAGACAATTCCCTCATTTTTTAAAAACGAGTGGAATGAGTTTATATTTATGAAGATTATCTTTCTGATTTCAAATATTCAAACAAAAGTTCTTTAAAAAAATCAGTTATTTTCATATTAAGAAAAGAAAATACCCGAAAACCTTGTACGATGACAGTCCGATCAAAACGCTGCAATATATCATATAAAACATCCTTCCATTTCTATGGTTATTGTGAGGTTTCTTGTAAATAGTTGGTGTGTGTTTGCCATCGGTGTTTGGTAAACAATTGCCATATCGCATACCAATTGGCACGATTTACGAGAAATTTGCAAAACTGGTTTCCTCTGCTGAGTTTCAAGCCAAGTTGTTTGAGATGTAGTGACCTTACATTCGCTTTGAACTGAAGTATTGTTTTTCCAGCCAAAACTAACAAGTGAACTTTGGTTGCAAATTAAAAAAAAAGAAAAAGTACAGTGACCAGACATTTTTGTGTTTGAGGCCTTTTCGAAACATTTAGAATTGAATTTTAAAAATGAGGGAATTGTCCATTATGAATTATTTCCTGAGTGATAAAATAATCTCTTTTCACTGTTTCTCAGTTTGAATATAGAAATCTTAAAATTTAAACTCTCATTTTTTCTTTTGACTTGCATTTATATCAATTGTCTAATTGATTTTTTTTTTTAAATTTGCCTTTTATGAAATATAATCACCTAATGGTTATTGCCTTTATTTTTTATTGTTTATGATATCATTTTTTAGTGTTATGAAAACAATGTGTGTGAAAAAGTATATTCAGAATTCATCCTAGGCATTTTTCAAGGGGCGGCGTGCCCTGCCTGCCCATTGTATTTAAAAATTGCACCCTGCCTGCCCATTTTATTAAAAAATTGCGCATTTCCTGCCCTTTTTCAGAAAAAATATCATCCTGCAAGAATTCCAAAAACTTTCGATTTTTTCCCCAACAGAACACAATATGTGCATCACCCCTATTGAAATCGATTGTCGCGCATGCGCATTCATGTTCAAACGAGCAACGTATAGATCAAGGACTGGCTAGGATGGCCTTTTCGTACGTGTCTTGATTAAGCATATTTCACTGGATTTTTACCATGCCTTCTTCAAAATAGAGAAGAAAGGAATTTTGAAAGACTTGATTAACTTAGCTAAAGATGTACAACCATCAAATGTTTACCCTAAGAATTTAAAAAGAATATTTTTGTTTGGACACGCGTAGCTGCGATGCCCTCCTGTTAAATTTAGGGTTATTTTTTTGGTAATTTACTTGTTACCTATTAATTACTAAACATCCGTTTTATATTTAAAATTAAACATCACAGGAATGCAATCAAAATCCCGGATTGTTTCCGTTTTTAAAAAAATAAAACTTCTATTACAGCCTATATAATAGCGACATGCACAGCAAAAAATTGCCATTTCAACGCTAAATTTGATCTGATTTGGAAAATAAAAAAATGCACGGATTTTATGACAGTCCAAGTTCTTTAGTCAAAATACTCCTTGTGATGCCCCACAATGAATAATGTTAAATTTGGAGAAACTCTATTTTCTATCTGACAATGGCAAACTTAAAAAATGAAGTTTAAGGTTGATTCAATCAAACTTTAAAATTTTTTCTAAGGGGATACATTGTGAAAAGTTCTTATCCTAACATTCATTACATCAAAATATTCTTATTTTAATTTTACTGTATTATAAATTGATATTTTTATAAAAATTAATATTTGATGAAAATTTTACTGTGTAGATGTTTCTTTAATTTAAATAATTTTCTAAGTCTCATTCCAGCAGAAGCCGGACTGAAGCATTTTATCAGTATTTTGATATCTTTTGAGTTTCTGAACAAGTTTTTGATTGCAAGTCTTTTGTATTATTTTTTTTCAAACAATCAAAAATTTTAAATTATTTATTGTGGTGGAAAAGTAAAACAATATTGAATTGAAATTGTGGCAGAAAACCCGTGTACATATTTCTGCAATTTGCCATAAAAGCAACCTTATAAACAGGAGTTGCTCTTTTTTGGAGAATAGCACCTTGCCCTTTTTCATTTCTAGGATGAACTCTGGTATATTTAATACAAAATTCATGTACAATTTTTTATTTATTACTCAGTGAATTGAGAAAGCAGCTTCAATTTTCTTTTTCATAACCTCCTTCTGTTTTAATCCTAAGAAATTAAATTAAAACTTTTTAGTGTTTTTATTTGGAAGTAAAATTCCTATTATATACCAGGGTCATTCTACAGAATATCAGGAATTTGATCACATTAAAAAAAAAACCTTTAAAAATCTTAATACTTATGGTAAAGGGATATATGATCAAGAATAATACTATTATAGTGGTTGAGGAAAAAATGAATTTTTATATTTTTTTATAAATATTAAAAAAAAGTAGTGTCCACAGTTGTCATGTGAAATATTTAAACTCTGCAGAGAATTATTTAATAGGGTTTCCACGATGATTAAATTTTGTGGATGTTGTGTGTCCAATTGCAAAATTTATAAAAAGTACCACTCGGACATGCTATACCCGCTTAACCGCCAGATATCCTCACCATATTGGAATTATCTGATATATTTGTATTACGCATGCGCCAACTTGTAACTTTTTTGGTAGAATATACTTTATTAAAAATTTATATATTGATATGATGCCTGAAAACAAATTTTCAAAGGTCCTTAAAAGTCATTGATTTTCATTCTGTGATTTGAGTGGGAACCCTGTTTAATGAAGTTAAATTTGAAATTAAAAGCTATAAAATATAAGTAGCATTGCTTTTACAAATAATGAATATTATACAACTTAAAAAAAGACAAAATATAATAATTTGTATGAATATTTATGATTTTTGGAAACAATACTTTGACTAGATGTTTATTTCTGAAAAATAACCTAAATAGAAGAAAATATAACTGTTTAGGGTGTCACCTAATGCAGAATAACTGTCTTATTTTTTTCAGTTCCAATATTATAAATAATTATTTTTAAATAACAAATCCTCAAAAGATAGATGCAAAAAAAGGTATTTTCAAGGAGAAAGGGAGAAAGTTATCTTATTTCACCTCTTAATTGAATTCAATAAAGATTAAGTTATAACCAAGAAAATTGGTTGAACACGAATCACTTTAAAAAAATTGAGGGGATAAATACAGTTTTGAAATATTTGCATAGAATCAATTTATTTAAAAAATCAAATTTGTTAAATTCCAATTTCAAAGCATTTTAAGTCAAATATACAAAGTAAAAATAAAACAAAAAGATTGATTTACTGTACCCTTTCAACATCTTATTTTTACTTATTCCACTACCTAGTAATTTTTTATTTATATTTTTACTTTAATGAGATTATTATATTAGTTACATTAATGTGTTCAACATATACATTTATCACAGCATGTATAGATCCCCCAAAAAAACACTTTTGAAAAGTAGAAGAACCACCAACCTCAAAAACACAAAAAACTTTCTTACAATAAAAAAATCATAAACATGATGAACATTTTCAGCCACAAACACAGTGATATAAAAAAATGGCCAACCTCTGATTTGAACTCTCGGTTGTGACTCGCTTACGAATGTATGCTTACTTAATTTATTTTTAACATTTAAGTTCCGCTCCCATAAAAATTTACGCTGCTTGAGGTTGGCGCCCATCATAGGAATATTAACAATGCTTGCGTTTAAACTAATTTATGGATGTTTGCACGAATATTTGAGTTTATGATTTCATTTGGATGGGTAGGAAATACAAAGTGGTGTAAATATTCATGCTCGTGTAATTTTCAAAATAGTATAGAGAAACTGTGCTCAAACGCTTGCGTTTGAATCGTTATTAAGAATTTTTTAAGTAGGAAACTAAAGTGTTTCTGGTAAGCTTTTGTTTGGTTGATACATACATTTTGGAAAGTTTTTATGTGTGGGGGGGTTTTAAAGGTTAGTAATTAAGACGGGCGCCAACCTCAAGCAGTGTAAATTTTTATGGGAGCGGAACTTAAATGTTAAAAATAAATTAAGTAAGCATACATTCGTAAGCGAGTCACAACCGAGAGTTCTAATCAGAGGTTGGCCATTTTTTTATATCACTGTGTTTGTGGCTGAAAATTTTCATCATGTTTATGATTTTTTTATTGTAAGAAAGTTTTTTGTGTTTTTGAGGTTGGTGGTTCTTCTACTTTTCAAAAGTGTTTTTTTGGGGGATATCATAAATTTTTTTTAAACACTGACGACTTCTCTTTTTTGAATTTGTCCGTTTCATCGTTTTTCTATTTATCCCCTATGGTAAACCTGGTACCAGGGATATTCATAATTCTTCAAACTGAGTTCGACGATACCTTACATGCAATAATTATCTTTAAAATTGATAAACCGAAAGTGGTACCAATAGCATACCTGGTACTTTAAACATTCATAATTCATCAAAACAAAAGTCCAACATGCCATATTTATCTTGGAAAATGATAAACCGAAGTGGTACTACCTATGCTATACCTGGTACCTTAAACATTCATAATTTTTCAAGACAAGTCTAACGACACCCAACATGCCATATTTATCTTCAAAATTGATAAACCAGAAGTAGTACCACCTATGGTACACCTGGTACCATGAATATTCATAATTCTTCAAGTTGAGTTCAATGATATCTTGCATGCCAAAATCTACTTGAAAATTGACAAATTGGTTGAATGCGGACGGCAGTAACCATCAAAATCTACCACGAACGAGTACTAGAAACTTGTGTATGGCAACTCAACTCCCAAAACTTAAAGAAATACGTTGCCATTGACAAAGATCCTGTCTGCCAAGTTTCAGCTCGATTGGTTAGTTTGTAAGCACAACGACCTATTTTGGTGCATAATAACGACTAATCAGTCCGGGACCCACAGCTTAACGTGGATTCCGAATCACAACGAACATCCACACCTAACACAGGAATCAAATCCGTCACCTTTAACTTACAAGGCCAGAGCGTGCATCCCATTGAAAGTTTATACTAATAAATTGTTACAAATAAATATTAAAAGTTTTTTACAGTCTAATAAATATTGCAGTATAAATTATTTTTATTATACCAAGCATTATTTTGGTTCACATAATAACCCATTGATATTTGACAAAATTTAAAATATTTTCTTAACAACAATTTTAAAATTCACTATGAAATTACAATTTTGATGATATATGATTCTACAATTTCATTTTACAACGGAAAGTAAAAATCAACACATCTTTAAAAAAGAATGACATTTTTGCAAATTTCATTAGTCAATCACAATGCGTGGTTCATTTAGTCCTCTGTAATGAGTTGACTGTGACGTCAGCTCGTATAACCTCCACATTTATACTTTGCCCATAGTACCTTGCAACAAAATGTGATTGTTTTCATTTTTCAATGGAGATTTCCCGAAATTAAAATGTTTTTGAAAGTTAACTCTCTCTAAATTGTCATACAGTTCAAATAACACATGCAACTTAAAGAACAAATATTTCTCTTTAATTCTGTCTCTTCAAAAATTAAATTATTTAAATTTTAAAGATGTTATAAGCCATATAATTATAGTCCAATTCGTTCTCCTATACTTTAACTTTACGTTAAAACTCACTTAAGCCTAACATGTCGGAAAAACTAACTTCCAAATGATAGCAAACCTGTTTGGCAACTTTTGGCATATATATCTGAACCTCAATTACAAGCTGATCGCCTTTATCTGTCGCCAAATTATGAAATGAAAAAAAGTGGTTTTAAATTAATTAAAAATAGAAAGAATTATTTAATGAAGTTCAAACCAGCATAGGATTTTAAGTTGAAACATTCCCCATCCTATAATTCAATCCGTTTGAAGATCTATAGATTAGTTAGGGCTGTACGTTTGTCTAAATTTTTACATCAAAATAGGGCTAGAACTCGTTTTTTTATTTCGTTTTGGAATTTTCAATATTTTTTTTCTTCGTTGTCTTTTGTCCTAGGTACTCAATTTTTTTTTCTTTGAAAGATATCACTGAGACGAATCTATGGTATTTTTTGTATAATTATGTGAAGTTTCGTAAGCGCGCTAGAAAATAGTCAATTTCGGCTTTTTCGTTTGAAGTTATGCAGAGAATAGATACTTACTGTCGTTTCTGCCTTTTTTAAGGTTGGCGGCGAAACGACCGTTTCGTCTGATAAAAAAAATATTATGTTTATGTAATTGAGGATCGGTTTTATTAGAAATATAATACAATTGTATTTACTTATCACTCTAATGTATGAAATAATTTATTAGGTGATTCGAAGCTGTGGAAATAACTTGCATGAAGTTGTTACATCTGATGGAAAGCAGTTTTTGGCAAGCATGCCTCAAAAATTTAGGAAACATATTTGGATAAAGAGGGGTAAGATTTTTTTTGACATATAAAGATTATACATTGTCATTAAAATTATACTATTCTGCTCTCTTCAATTTGCTTAAAAGGTCGTATTCTTTGTGTCTTGGTTTGTGGACCTGTTAAAAATGTTTGCAAATTTTTGGCATAGTTTCATATCCATTTAGATTGTAGTAAATATATAGGTTTCATCCTCTTTGATATTGGGAAAAATAGAATCTATCCTAATTATTGGGAGTAAGAATACTTACCTAGTTGTAAGAGGTCTGTAGAAGTAAGAGAGGTAAGATGGTTGAGGCCTAATATGGGTCTAGTAGCTTTTCAAAGTAAGAAGACATAGCTGTAGTTGTGATAAATATCTGTGTCAGTTGTCAGGCTGCTTGATAGGGTTTCTCTCATTTGAGAAGCAAATACTTTCATGTTGTTTTAGATCTAAGAATGGTTGATCACAGTATAGCCCCACCCTGGCTCTTGTTTAAAAATTCTTCAATACAACCAAACACTGATTTCTATGTTATAAAATGACATAAAGAAATAGAAAAGAATTTAATCATCTATGTCAGCAGTCTCCATGAACCCTATTAATTCAGTAATAAGATTTTTCTAACTTTTTTTTTATCTAAAATTTTTTAAGGTTTCATGCGCCTCAGGGAGAACAGGGAAAATAAATCAGCCTTAAAATCTCAGGGAAAAGAGAAAAATCCCCCTTGAAACGTGGAAAAAGTCATTGTTACTCTGGAAAAAACTCCTACTCTTCGGGGAGATTTGTTTAATCCTTAATCAAGGAGTTGCAGTTACAGAATTATTTGATAACATAGATTTGAAGAAAGTTATTCTTAAAGAAAAAATACTTTTTTCAAGATATCGGAAGAATTTCTCTAATCAAGGTTTTATTTACGTGGCTAAAAATAATTAAGCCTGCGATGGCGAACATGGCTCTGGAAAACTCAGGGAAATCTCAGGGAATTTTTTTTCCGAAAATGAGTATGAACCTTGTTTTTCCTATTCCAGCTTTTGTGCATGTTTCTGGGATTCATATTTTTTTCAATCTGAACAGTTTTTCTAGTGAAATGTGTACTTTTCGTCATGTCTTTCCAAAAGATTTTCCCCTCTTTGCTCCCCCTTCCTTGCAGATTACTTCACAAGTGCCTGGCGACCGGAGTACACTTTATGCTGTAATTAGATTTGCTGTATCCAGCGAAGCTTGAGAGTGATGACATACTTGAAGCAACTATTGACTGAAACCAAAAATTGACCGCCTGAGGCTATTCCGATTTCTTTCCCTATAGAGCTAACGCAGGGTTGCAAAAGTGATTCATAAAATCTTCTATAATCCTTAAAAACTGAGATATTTACAATAATTTTGTTCTGGTATATTTGAAATAAAATGTATAATGAAGATTTTATATGCATTATTTGTAAGAAAAGCGTCTGTACAAATAAATAGCAGCGGTTTTACGCAATGTTAGACAATTTTGTTTGCTTGAAGACCTCTTTTTATCCTTTTTACCTTTTAATAAATCTTTAATTTTTACCTAAAGGGCAACCTTAATACTTGTGTTTATATTTTAAAGTGATTATTCTAAAAAAAAGTATAAGAAGAAACTTTTTTCCTGCAATAGTAGAGAGTTATGCAAACTTGCATTTGGCTGATATTTGGCGCGATTTGTTTCAACTCTTGGTGGAGATGTATATATAAACAAACGTTCGCTTCGCAATAGAAAATATATATCTTTTTGCATCGTAAAACAGAAATATGAGACCCAAAATTAAGTTGGCTTATTTCAAATTAATAAAATATTTAAACATACAGTATCAGGATTATTTGTTGGATATCATATTAGCCATTACTTTGTCCTATTTAACTCAGCTGTATGGAAAAATCTTGCTTCTTAAAACATTGAATATTTTAATCCGTGTTAAGTATTTTTTGTAAATAGTACAATGTAAAAACTTACACCGGTAATTTTTTCACTTTGAGTTCACTATTCATGTAGGATGTTTTATATCCTATTGTAAAACATGACTCATTTTAAATTTAATTTTTCAATCCACTATTTAGGTAATGTTAGTTGCATTTAGGTGCAAAAACATGGTTATTGAACTTATGCACATTTTTGTTGGTACTTTTTGAACAATTTATTAATTTGTTAATTTAATTTATTAATTAAATAATAAAAATAGCATTATGTCATGTTTCTAATCTAAATGCTCTGCAATAGTTTTTAATATAATTTTGGTTCACCATTAACGTAAGCATGTTTTATTAAAAAAAATAATAATAATATTCCATTAACTTTAGTTGAGAAACAAATGGCATTACGCTTTTCTTACAAATTCTTTAAAACACTTGAATATACTTCAAAGAATTGCTGGTCTTTTTGATAAAAAGAAAAAGTTGTACAACAAATGTTTTAAAACAAAAGTTGTACAACTAGTTATGCTGTATAGAGGACAATAGAAAATTGTTTTCGTTAATCTTTGTTTGAATAGAGTAAAAAGTAATTTTTTTACCAGAAAAGTTAATTGTTGCAAGTGGTTCATTTTATCACCTTTTGTTTTCTTTCTGGAATTGTAAATCCAAAACTACTATATACATCCTATTTTTTGCAAAATGCCTTGTTTAGAAGCTTAAAACATAAACTAAGGAAATTAAAATAACATATTGGAATTCTTGTAACATAGTAGTAATATTTTTCAATACATTCATCCCCCTTTTTTTTTAATTCGATTCACCTCTTAGCTTTAAAAGAAATTAGTAAACTTTTTAAGTGTGAGCAGATTGTATGCAAAAAAAAATAAATTACAATCTGTATTTGAAAGATAAAGCTATCATGAAATAATTTATCGTGCAATCGTTTGTGGTTTTCTTCGTCCAAGGAGAGAATAGACTAGAGAGAGAAACCACCAAGAATGGACTGAAGAAGGGTTGCGGTTTTGTCCAGGCATCCCTATTTGGACAAGTTTCGATTTATATGTTGCCACTCTTCAGTTTCGCTGGATACAGGAACACTAGCTGTGATTGGTTGCAACAATTCCTTGGCACTACCCTTCTATGATTGGTAATTAAAATCAAACTACCACATTGGTGTTGTGAGGCTCTGCGCATGTGCGCAGACAACAAATTATTTTCTTATAAAGTATGTAATTAGAAAAAACTTGTGTAATGCTACATTTGCATTACTTTCTTAATTACAGAGTTTTGAACTTATCGGAATTGTAGTAAATAAATGTACAAGTGTTGTATATCTGATCATATGATATGTATTCATGGTCACTGATGTCTTGTCGCTGATGCACTCTCCTTATAAACTTACTTGAAAACACCACCATTTTCAGCAATATCTTTAAAAATTAGTTTGAACAAGTGTTTAAGTTAGGGTACAAAATTTCTTTAACGAAAAAGTTAAAATCGTAATTTTCACTTTAGCAAAATGCTAAAATGATTGAGTTCACTTGTGACAGACATTTTCCCTTCTTTTTTTCTACTCATAAACAAAGTAGAATTGCATAATTATGAATGTACTAGATATGTTATTATTTTATATAATATTAGTTGGCTTATAAATATATTTTTGATCAAGTTAAAATAATTATTTTTTCATATAATCTTGTCAACAACTAATATCTTCGTGAATTAACATACCTTCGTGAATTAACTAGCCCCAGTTATATTAAGTATAAATTTTAATACTAGTTTACAAGGAAATGATTCAATATTTATAAAACACACTAAAGGAAGCATTGTTAATTGGTGTGGAATCTTCACCACAACTGTCTTAGTGTTTGAATCATGAAATAAAATTACCACTGTAGGCAGAGTCCGATAAAATAGACGTACGCGCGTACGATGTACGCAGGAAATCGCCCTCATATCCCGCAGAAAATTAAAATTGAAACTTTTTTTTTAAATGCACCAAACAGATCGAACGATCCGCATTCTGGCAAGAGCGACATCGTTCCGCAAGGTTGCTATTTCTCATATAGTTCCCCACCAGTTATTTCTAGAAAGAAGGAGAAATTTAAGTTAGGTAGGGTGGGGAAGGGAGAGGTGTTCGCTCCCGTAACTCCGGGAGGGGAGAGGTTAAGGGGGATATGCTATTCCCCATATAGTTCCCCACTAGTTACTTCTAAGAAGGAGAGATTCCAGTTAGGTTGGGCGGAGAAGGGAGAAGTCTTGACATCTGTAGGAGGCGGGGGGGGGGGCTTCATTTTTGGAATCGGAATCTATTGAAACATGCAATTACAAGTTTTTCTTTTACTGTAACTTTTTCAATCCATTTGCATCTTAAGTTTTTGGCATTTGAGAGTTTTATTTCCTTTAATCTTCTTTTGAATTTGAAAGAATTCTTGTTATATTTCATTGTAATTTAAAAGAAACCACATTTTTCTTTAAAATGAAAAGGAGCTATCCAAGTAAGTCAGGGAAAATAAAATGCTGTATTTGCAATGAAGAAATGTTGGAGCAAAACTATTCCCATCATTTAAATCCAAAGCACAAAATTGAAAATAGTTAGGAAAGGAGGCATGCTGGACAAGCATCAAAGTTTGCTTTCGTTTCACAAGCTCAACCTTGAAGTCAACCTAGTACTAATGACCCTAATATTGAAACTGAAAATTTGCCATAGGAAACCAATGTTTATCCTGCTGAATCTGATGGTTCCAAAATCAATGCCAAGAAGGTTTTGAATTAAACAACTTTAAATCTTCAATAGTGCGTAAAAATTAATTTTCTTCAGCTGTATAATTTAAAGCGCACAGACTCGCAAGAAATTTTTGGTAATGGTATTTGTGTATGCAGGAAGAAAATATTTTTCTGGAACCCTGACTGTGGGAAAGAACATGTATATCGTGGAAAAATAAATTGTATTATACTATGTCTACCAGTGTGTGCTTAAAAATTTATCATGTCATATCATTATACTGTGCATGTCACAACTTTGAAATTTCGTTTTACTCTTTCTGATGCCGATAATGATTTGTGATACTGGTTTGTTGTTTTTTGACAAATGTAAATGGGCTACTGTAGTGTTTTCTTTTCATCAAATGTCTGCACAAATATCATGTTTTCTTCAGAAACAAGATGCAAATGAAATATATTTTTAGTGATGCACTTCCTATTTTCTTATAAAAAATACTTATGATCCCTTTCGTTAATTGAAAATTAATATAAGGTTTTCTTAATTTTCCTGCTGAATTTCTCGAATATTTTTACTTGCAATTGTGGTGCTATTAAAAGTTTTATGCTTACTTATGGCTGTGGTTACTTGTGTTTATGAGATTGTTTTGAAGAAATAGTTGGTAATCGGAAATAGTTGGTAATCGTACAGGAAATTTAATTTTTTTTCAATGAAGTGGAAATTTATAAGTGATATCATCTGAACTTGGATGTTTTTTAAATGTTATCAATTTTTTGAGAAAAATCTTGTTAAAAGTTGCACATCTGCTTTATTCTGAGTAACAGAAAAAGAAATTATTTTTTTTGGAGAAACAAACTTCAAATAGGAGAACAACATACCAGTAGCAGAAAAATGATTTTTGCTGTTTATTCTACTGATTCTTTGATAGGTCTGCATATATTTTATGATCAGATGGAGTTTTCTTCTTCCATTTAAAACTTTTTTTGATAGTCTCTTCTGTATCACTTTTTTCTTCTTTTTTTTTTGAGGTTTAATTACAGGGCTGCCATATCTGACGCAGTTGAAAGTTGTCTGAAATTTGTAGAAATCATCAGATCATAGACAAAATTATTTTCTAAAAATGAAACTTTTTAAAAAATGGTTTACATTTTTACAAGTGATGCTTCAAGAACAACAATTGTATGACAGCATCAAGTAGCTAGTAAGGCTCCTTGGTTTATACTAAACTTCAACTTAACTAGACATCACTTAGACGGTAGATCGTCACAGTGCTCATAGGTATTTAATCCATTTTGGCGGCGTGAAAGCATAATGTTCGCCAAACCACAACCTTGTAGAGAACAAAAGGCTATAAGGTATGGCGAGAATTATGTCTTCACTCCTCCAAAATGGATTAAATACCTATGAGCACTGTCACGATCTACCGTCTAAGTGATGTCTAGTCAAGTTGAAGTTTAGTATAGATGTACTAGTACCACCTACTTTACTTCCACACCATTATGTACTTATGTACACCTCTCATTCTATACCGGATACACAAAAGATGTGTCGACATCTGGAATATCGCTTTCAAATATGTCTTAATATTTCACTTGCATTTTCCTTCATTTAACATTCTCCATCCATTGAGTCTGTATAGTTGGCTTTGATGTAGCTGTAAAAGACCTCTTTTATGTTTGGTAGTCATAAAGGGAGCTTCTGTTTATTATTAAAAGATACGATTTTCCATAGTCTGAATGATATGTGCACCAAATTTTTTTAAGATAAGTTCATTTGAACAGGCTTTACATTGCTCTTGACTCTATCAATTTAATTAATTGCTGTTCTAAATCTCTACAAGTTGTATATACAGGGATGAGAATCTTCCGCGTTTCCGCGATTTTCCGCGTTTTGTGTTTTTTTTCAAGTTTTATTCCACTTTTTAGTAATTCAGTAATTTCCGCGTTTTTCTAGCGTAAATTTGAAGCGTGGTCATTTTGAAAAATAGGACGTAATTACTTGTGCAAATTAAAGTTTGTTTAATCAGAGTGTCTACCGATCAGGAAAGTCACGAAAAAGTCGCGAAATCAAAAAACGGTCAAGAAAGTCAAGAAATCAGAGCAGAGGTCACGAAATTTTCACGCCGATTGCAAAACTGAAAAATTCGGAAATTCCCTCAGAAAAATCGACAAAAAATTCGCCAACAAACAATTGCTGAAAAAGACAATTTTTTTCCCAAAATAACGCGAAATTTTATGAACGTATAGCGTTTATTGCAACCATTCTTTTCTCTAAAACCGGCCTTATCGGCCCGTCATATAAGCGGCAGAACTTTTTTTTTTTTAATTTATAAATACTCGGGATTCCATAGTTTATTTTTGTTAAATGTGGTCTAACTTTGAATGTTAAATATAGTTTGTGGAGTTTAAATATTCGTAGAACTATAATGTGTGGAGCACTTTTGCGGTATGCAAGTGTGAACTTGCTATACAGGATCGACAGGCGAAGTGTGAATTGAGGAGTTTCGTAACTTTTTCTAGTTGTATTTTCGACACGAAAAGTTACGATAAAAATCTGCGAATCGGCAAGAACATTTTATTAACTTATTTATAAAATATTAATCAGCAAGAATCACGAAAAAAAAAAATATGATAGGTGAAAAAATTCCCCTAAAACTTTTGCCGATCGCTAGGCCTAACAGCACTTGTTAGTGTTTTTTTTTATAACACTACATCGTAATTTTTAATTGAGTTGCCGTTATTATAGCAATAAATTACTGTACTAAAATTACTTATGTAATAAATTGTGCGTTTTTTTTCTTCTTAAAGGTCGTTTATTTCACGTGGAATAAGAGCCTACGATGCAACGTCACTTCGATTATTTTAAGGACTTCCCGCACTTTTGAATCTCGGAGCAAATTCAAAAATTCATCTCGGAATATTTTATTCTATTAAAGATTATTTTATTTAATGTACTTTTTGCTTTAAAGTATTAACTTAAGTTCATAAATAATTATTGGAAAGCAACGATACAGTGGAGTCGAACGGACTTCCGGTTTTCTTCAAATCGCGGCATGATTACCACGCTTTCGCCGAAAGTCAGTTGCTATCCCTTTTAAGACATTTTTTTTTTTTTTTAAATCTTCATTCCCTAGCATATAAGTTGAACCCCTACTTTTTAGTAAACATTTTGGCCCACATTCTCGACTTTCATGCGAGTATATATACGGTATATTGTCAGGAAATATAAATGGACAACCTTGTTGGATCTCAAACCTATTGTTGGTTGTTGATGTACTTTTTGAGAAAACTGGATGGAATCCGATATAGATCTAGCCAAGTGATTAATGCCTGTCTTACTGGCCAAATATAAAGGATATTGAATATTTTGCATATCAAAATTTGATGTCAGTCATTGTGAAATGGGGTTGGTGAAATCTCATCAAAAATACATAAAGACTTAGCCTGTGTAATTTTAACAGGCAAGCAAAGAATAATTAATTTTCACTCTTTGTCATCACATGTAATTCCATCCAACAATGTAACTAATAGCATCCTATTACCATCCCAAGAATATGTTATTGTTGCTGAAGCAAGCAAACAATGTGAAGCAACTGTAAACTTTTTGACTTTGTCAGATTTTTCATCTATTATGAGTTCTTTTTATCATTAATAAACAAGTTATATGGGCATTATAATTTGTCACACTTCTTACAGAAGCATATGTAAAGGAAGTTAATAGTTTGCTGTTATATTCCTATAGGAGGAGAAAGTTCAGTCATTAGATATTGAGATTGCTAAAATGAAAAAAATAAATAAAATATGCTGAAATTGGTGTGGCTTAGTGTTATCATTCACAATACTAAATTTTATGATATAATGCTTTATTGTTCTTGCTATTTTCTTTCACGTGGATTTCTCTAATTTTCTAGTGTGATTAAAACAGAATTTTAAGCATTTCAGTGAGGGTTTTTTTGAGAAAATTAATGCAGCAACCATTGTTAATATATTGTATTGCATCTCTGATCGTTTTCTTTTTAAAAGTATTACATTTTTGTGGTTTGCCTTTGAATTTTTTTTTGATTATTTAAACGGTTGCAAAATTTTCTGATAAGGTCAAGAATTTTTCTTCTGAGGTTAAGAAAAGTCAAGAAATTTTATTTGACAAAGTTGGTAGACACCCTGTTAATGTTTTAATTTCAATGCCTTTTTCTTGTTTTTTTTTTTTTTCTATCTGTAATTTGCTGAACATTCTGTACTTTGGTTACATATATCCTTTTATAATTTGATATGTGACTTTTATAAAGTGGTACATAACTTTATTTCAACTATATCAATTTGGTTGAATGGGAATGATCATTGGGTAATTAGGAATATGTATGAGATCTTTGTATACACACATTTTTTTAAATTATATGTAGCACTTTGTATATTAGTTTTATAATGATTTAATTTGCAGTTTGTATGTATTATCATGACAGTTCCTTCATATAAAAATTTTGTACCTTGACATCCTCAGCAACTTGCATCATGCCCGTTCACAAGGAGTGTTGGGTTTTGCTATTGCAAAATCCGGTGTCGCGTGTATTTAGTTTTTTAAATTTTGGATTTCCTCTTTTTTGAAATTTTGCATTCTCATCCCTGTATATATCAAACTGATTTAGATGAATTTTTATTAAAATAAAACATGAAAAAAAATTGTGCTGACTTGGTTTTTACTTTATAAAATTGAAAAGAATGTTTGATTAGTCAAGATAACTACATTTTATTTTTTCGTCCCTTTTTTGAATAAAGCAATTTTTGTTATCAAATGTTATTTAGATATAATATGGTTATTTTCTATAGGTGACTTTGTAGTCATAGATCCAATTGAAGAAGGTGTAAAGGTACAGGGAGAAATATCAAGGATTTTACTCAAAGACCAAATAAAATATTTCAAAGATCAAGGCGTGTGGTAAGTATTTTTTTTTTTCTGAATAAATAATTGTCAAATCGCATAGAAAGGTCTGATAGTTATCTGTAACTACAAAAGTTTTATTGATCAAGAGTCTATTTTATAAAAAAGGACTCCTGAGCCAACCCTCCTAAAATGCTGCATTGACATGGTATGGAAGTTTAAAAAAACTGTCTTTGTCAATCCCATTTGACAATAGTTCTGCATTCAACCTATTGATAAAGAAACTTTGCACTCATCACTTGAATGAACTGGGTTTTAAAAAAAATATTGCATTTGATTCCTAAATTTACTAAATATAATAAATTATTTTTTCAGGCCCAAAGGTTTTTGCGATGAAGTGGTCGAGAAAAGAGAGAGGACATCGTCCAAATCTGAAGATGAATTATTTGTTAATACTAATAGACCTTATGTAGATTACACTTCCCCATCTTCTTCATCAGAAATTGAAGAGGGTTAGTAAATAAATATATATTTCCAAAGTTGTTGTTTTTTTTACTTTATGCTTAATTTGTTTGTAAAAAGGTTATGTAAATATCTAATGTGTTGTGTACTAGAATAAAAGATGGATTAAAATGGCAATTCAAACATTGCGTATTAAAATTTTGACTTCTTAAATTTTCCATCTGTGAGATGAACCTAAGATCTTTTTAGTCATCAACTAATGGCCATCTATGTATGGATATTTTAAGTGTATATTATAAATCGATATAAAGTAATTGATAATATGAAATTAAGGTATATAAATCCATACATGACATGAAATTTCATTCAAAATTATCGTGGAAATAGAAACATATGAGGTTATATGCTAGTGCTAGTCTGCAGAGATATCAATAAGAGTTGCACATGCAGGAAGATTAAGTGAAAAGTGTTAGTTAATTGGTTAATATTTCTAGAGGTATTATTTGTTGGTTTCTTTATAAAATAATGAATAACACATGAACCTGCATCCAAATAGCCTCAAGGTATTAATTTCTGATTCTTGCACCTGCAACAATCACTCCAATTCCTAATCATGCAAAACATTCATTTTCAGCCAAAATGCTCTAAAATTACTACATTTTAAAAAATCTATCTTTGAAAGTATACACATTTAATAAGGAAAAACTGAAATTAAATATTTCATACATTGATATTTTTATGCATTTTGACGAATTAATCATTATCTTTTGTGGCTGCTATGAAACCTTTAGGGATCTAAAAAATATCACTTGATTTAGTTTAATCAAAATAATTTTCCTTTAATTTATTCATTTGACTAGTTACTTTATTTTTGACTTCAATTTTGTTATACCTGTATATTTTTAAATTATTAGGGAAGTGGAGAGGGGTATTTTCTGATATCACAACTTTGATGGTCACTGAAATTTATAACAATTGACTGATTAAAATTCAAGTGATACTGCAAAAGTTTCTTCCAATTAGCTTAAAAGTTTTTTTTTTTTTCCAATTTAGCTTTAAGAAATCAGTGTTTTTAATGCACATTTTTTTCTTTTGGCAAAAAACTTTCTGATTTATTTGTAGATTAAAAATCCACTAAAAATGGTGGCTTGAAATTATTTATGGATTTTTGTGACCGTACAATTATAAAAGCTTGCCAATGAATTAGAAACTTGCAAATATGTATTTAAATGTTATTAATTAACATGGTTAGGCATAAGCAAAATTTTTTAATTACTTGCATGACCCACCCCAAGTAGATAGAGCAGTGTTCTCTTTTCCTCTGAAGTTTTCCTTCTTATTTTAGAAAGGTACACTGATGTTATGACAGTTATTTCTAAGATTTGTGCCGATTAGGGATGGGTGATTTAGAGATTTCTTAAATTGACTTATCATTAATGCTAAAATATGATTGGTTGTAGCTTTTAGTTTCAGAAAAAACATGATATTAAAGGATATTTTTGGTTTGAAAAGGATGCAATGAGATTTGAAATATCTAACGTTTAATCTCGGGAAATCGTTTGGATATTGGCAAATTAATTCCAAACTAATAATAATAAAAATATATCGAAATATGAACATTTGCCAAAAGTTATTAATTCACACATACACACAAAAAGCATTATATGTAAACAAAAATCCGATGTACTAGGATTGAAAATTTCAACTTTAATAGATCGAGCAATCGAGCGCGCGTCTCCTTGAACGAATTTCTCCGTAAATCGGAATTTGTGACGATTTAGCAAGCAGGCGCATGCGCTGCTTAAATCGAATTCTGGAGAGCGGACCGATAGTTGGAACATCGCGGATGTCGACGTTGTATCGATGTAGTGCGTTACATCGTAATTTCGCAAACGATGTTAGCTCTAAATCGCATCGTTGATATTAGTACTAAATCGGTATTTGCGTTACATTGATATAAAGTCCAGTCCTAGCGCCGATATATTAGAGCTATCGCCGAGATTCACGTTGCGTGATGATCATTTTTGTCACTTGTTAGGTCGATGTAATAACCGCTATTGCAGAAAAATGCACCTGTACATTTGACCACTTACGCTGATTTTTACATTGGTGTGAAGACATTTTCGTTGAGCGCTGTTGTAATATCCGATATTACCGTGATTTGCCGCGGTATTATCCGATGATAATACCGAAATTTGAACCCTTATGATGGGTACTGTCACCGATATTTTTATTGCTGTGATTGTCATTTATGCTGATATAATATCAGCTATTGTCGATTTATGCGACGCCGTTTTGGTGACTTTTGCCTGAACTTCACTGATGTGATAGCCACCATGCCTGCGATTAGTACTTGAGTATGAGATCGCTATTTAGTTTATATCAAGAAAAAATGACTAGTTTGGCGTTATTTTTTGCGATAATTCTTGTATGGGTCTTTAAAAAAAAATTCGCAAAATGGTGATTTTGGCGATATACTTTCCGATAATCTTTATATTATTCTTTATTATAAGTAAAACTGCGAAGAGAGGAAAAAACGATTGATGATGAGGTATGCTTATTGAAAGAGAACTCTGTGTTGAAGGCATTCGTTGTTTAACTTTTTGTACCATTAAGGCATTTTTGCGGAAATTTCGGAGGAGGGGATGTTTAGAACACATAAAAGAGGTATTACCACATTGTTTTTGAACAAAATCGTTAGAGCCGACTTTTTTTTCAATTACTGGAAAACATGATTTTTTCATTGGACGCGCGATTTAGACGAAAACCTTAATGGTAGGTCACTGTGCCACCACCAACCCGCACACCAAATTTGAATACCGTAGATCAATTTGTTCGGGAGTTATGCTGACCACAGACAGACATTTTCTGTCGATCACTTTTTTGAAATCAGATGTTCCAAAACGTGGAAATATGAAGGTGAAAAAAAATATATATATTTTTTTTTTTTTTTTAACCGAATGCTATTTTTCATTACCCTATGTATACATATGGGTAATTAAAAGTAAAAAGTAATCCATAGTACTTGTAAAAAAGAACTTATTTTAGATTGAAAGCCATTCGGCCAAAACTATTTTCGGTGTCATCTCAGGTGGATTAAAAAAGAAGAGAAAGAACTCCATTGAAACTGATAAAAGCAAATAATCGTAATTCTTGCAAGATTCAAAAAGATTTTGGCTGAATGGTTTTGCCAGTTGTAGCACATAGATAATAGTCTTGATGAGTGGCTTTCGATCCACAATATTATTTTTGACAAAGACTGGGTTATGTTTCTAACTTTTAAACACATTCGAAACAGCAGATTTTAATAGCACAGTCAGTAATTTCATCTTAGCAAGCGTAGCTCCTTGTAAAGTCGCTAACAATTACTTTTTTTTTAACGATATAAGTTTTTTTTCTCCCCCCCCCCCTCCCCCAGTTTAACTACGTATCAGCAAATATTACTAGAATATTGCCTAACTATGTCCGCATTCATCATTGTCCATAATGTACTTTTTTTTTTTTCAAATGGATGACTTATTGTTTCGTACATCCGTATATCCCGTGCGAAAACAATTTCCAGATCACACCTCTATGAAGAATTATGGAATGATATACTCTAGCTAGATGAACTCCCCAACATGTATGCTAATTGAGAAAAAGAGGAATTTCGTTGTATGTGTTCAGATCGATTGACATAGAAGAAAATTAATGACCACTGCAAAAACTAATCAACATCCGACTCAGATGAGTAATTTTTCTTTTTTACAATAAAATCAATGCATACATCAACTGTCAACAAATACATGATTCATAACAATTTTCATTTGGGGTTTACAATGCTTTCACAAATGGAGCTATGCGAAAAGCCGGAAGCGTCACGTCCAAAAATTGGGTGGCAGCATCAAAGTGGCTCGTGCACTAAGTCTCACTTCTTCCCATTGGATGTCTTCTATGGACATCAGATGTTCCTGGTTCATGGGCGGCAAAAAGTAACGTCCTACTGGCCACAAGCAGTAATGCAGGAACCTATTGACACAGACATAGGTAGTGGCTGGCACACAGATCTGATGACAATCGTATTAAAAACATGCAAGGGGCAGTGTATCACATGATAAAATGCATTGGCAATCCATTTCATATGATGAGGATGTTGCAAATGAAGTACACTGATCGGTTGAATTTAGATATTGCTTGCGCAGTGGGCATACGCGTGGAAAGCCAATAAATTTTGTGTAGGTCTTGAATGTTTAGGAATAGAAAATTTTACGTTTCAATTTTAAATGTAATTATTTCTATTACAAAAGTAAAAAAAAATGTATGAATCCGATTTTTGGCATATTTTGAGAAATGAAAGTACCGTACACACCGAAAAAATTCGGTACACTGATAGTTTAATTTTTGCTTTCAATTTTAGCAAAGTAGTTAAATAAACGAAATAGGGAGGCTGTCTGTCCTTGACATGATTGACTCAACGCACAATTTTGGGCTCATTTCGAAAGGTATACGACACCAAGTGAAACAAGATAAATTCTTTTTTAAATTTTTAAATGTATTTACACTTAATCTTTCTTCACCTCAATTTAACAACATGCATAAAATTTGAGCAACTTTTAGTGAAAATCAAAAATGATTAGGATTCTTTCTTGTATATCTTTGAGCAAGGGCGAGTTTTAAGTTTGTATTTCTCTTTCTCCTAATTCAAATGCAACTTATGCAATATATTAATAATTTAAATATGAAATGGAATCAGCCAACAATTATTGTGTGCCGAACAACTTCAAAACTAAAAACAATTTCTACCAGCTACTTGGCAAGAAGAGACTTTTGACATTTTCCAATGGTAAATGTAACTTGCCATTTCTTGTTGTCCTTCAGTTTGCCAGCAGGTAGCTTGAATATGTTTCTCTCTTTGCCATGCCGAATCTCGAACGTGATGGGCCCATCATCATCTGGATCCAGAACACTCTCCAGAGGAATTGGCTTCACCTTACGACCCACCTGTTCCTCATACCTGGACACAACTTCCTGGAGCTCTTGCACTGTGAATGCGTGCCTCATCTTCGAACTAATGTTCTCCGCAGACATTTCCACCACAATCGTGTCTTCCGGGTGGACATTTGGACCTAGTCTTTCGCTGATGGCTGCGAGAAGAGCTGCTGGGACCCTTCTAGGGAAGGGATTGTTGGTGAGGGATGGTAGGCTGTTGGATGTGTGGTTGTGGCCCAGCTTCCCAGGACAAGTACCAAATGTTGAATCCGTCTTCTGCCTGTCTTCCAAGCGGTCCCAACTTTTGGAACGGTTTTTCGAAGCTGCTAGGTATGAGGTGTCTCTGGTAGGATGAGTTGTTTTCTGTGAGATGTCTGGTAAGGTGGGAATGTGGCTGTCTTCTAATCTATTAAGTGAGAGATCTGCAATGGACATTTTAAAGATGAGCATTAATATCTGATAAGTGACCAAGAACTTGATAGCAGCTTTAGTTGTTTGCGAGATTTTGAATTGAAAAGCTAAATTATGCGACTTAATGTTGGTGATATTCAATAACTTTGCTGAATTGGTCACTTTTGACCTACACATGAGCAATGAGGATGATATATTGACAAATGCACGTGAACTTATAAGTGATAGTTAGTGTTGTTTACCCTCCCTCGTTGGGCTAATGTAATTTTTTCGTGCATTAGTTACCGCTTCTAAACATATCACTTTTACCAGATACGACAACGGTTAGAATTTTTTCATTTCTTTGTCAAGATCCTATCGCGAAGAAATTGTCAAGATACAATTTTCTTTTGAATTTAAAACTTTGAATTTTTATTCAATGACTAATTATTATGGTTGCAAGTGGAAAAAATTTACATGCTTTATGGCAACGTTTTAAAAACCGATACATAATTAAGAGCCATGTTTAGGGTAGTAGCTAACACAAGCCAGTAGCCAGGATTTTTTTTAGGGGGGGGGGAGGGTTATGGTCGAAGATTTGATTAAATACATATAACAAGTTACACAAAAAAAAAAGAGAGAGAGAAAAGAAGGGTAAGTGGTAAAGCAAGATTTCACACAATTTCGGTGGGGAGGGGTTCCCCTCCTGTCTACGGCCCTGGTAGCAAATACCATGAACCATGAGATCATCAGATCAGTAAAATAGTACTAATTTCTGTCTAAACATTATGACATTTTAAATATTTGAAACAGTACAAAAGTTAGTAAAATAGACTTCTGGGATAATGAGATTACAGCGTTTCCATATGTATCAAGTTTAGTTTATTTCGATTTACCTGAATCCCTTATGTGCCCTTTATGATGACATTTGCGTGATCCACACACGCAAAATGCTTGATCAATCTGAGATTGTTTCCTCAATGATGGACCGAGGTATGTCCTCTCCTTTGTGATTGACTGTGAAGAAGGAATCAATTAATTACAAGAAAATCAATCACTTAAAAATAACAAATATTGATAAAAAGTACATTATTTTACATCAATTCTAAGGAGAAAAATTTTAAGAGTGTTGCACTAACGATATTCATCAACAATTGAATGAATAACTTTTAACGGCATTTTTAAAGCGAAAAAATAACATTTTAAAAGCATTTAGGAATTGAAATTTTCGAGAGGAAATAAAAAGGCTAAATTCCTGGAGCTAAATGTCCAAAGTGATACGAATACCCATGAAAAAACAGCGATATATTTCGTGATGGCTCTTCTTCAAGATTACCTAAATCTCCTTGTGTTTCTTACTCGGAAGATCCTGTGTAATAGCAAATGTAATAAGAAATTGTATGCCGGACCTAGCTTTTAGTGACAGTTACTGTCACATCGCAATCCAACTTATTTTTTATTATACAAGCCCAAAACACTTGACTTAAATGCAGAAAGATGTAGCTTCAAATTGAACCCAACTTATCTGTCCAGCACCCATCACTCTTAACAGGTGTACCAATGCGAGCACAATTCAAGTTAATACAATTCTGCTTATTTTTCGGAATAATAAAGGTAAAAAATGGAGTTTTCTTCGAAACTCTTTCCGAAACCTCTGCTTAAGAATCTTCATGTACTGGTATCATGAAAATATGTGCTAGAACAATGCAACAGAACTATAACAATCGAACTTTAATTATTTTCACTTCATAAACTTTTGCTACTAGAAAGAATAACAGATGGCAGCACGACAATATCCTAGACTATTCACTTCACTGCAATCGCAGTTAGAGAAAGTGTTGCTTGCCCTTGCATGTAAGGTACCCTAATTTATTTAAGTAAGACTATTTCTTTATTTAATGTTTTAATGATAATATCCAAATAACAAAAAGTGTCGACTCTTTCTTTTAATTGGGTGAACGTTTGGTGATTTAAGATGGGTTAGAAACCACGTGGCCTCTCCTGCAACCACTTGAAATGAGAAGTGAATAAGCCTTAAAAACCCGCTTCGTTCATTCCTCCGCAGAAATTATTCAAATCGTTTCACTCTTTTTGACATAGACGTTAAATTACACTAAAACCAAGGTATAGAAACTTTGAGAATAGCTAGGAACACAATGTTTACGATTTTGGCTCCTTGTGAAATGGAGTAGTACAGCAAAACTGTCAACTAATTTGACTCACCCGTTATGCGTGCATATGCATGCATGGATCTATACAAAACTTCAACTTAACTAGACATCACTTAGACGGTAGATCATGACAGTTCTCATAGGAGTTGAATTAAAAGTAACAGAATCTTATTCTAACTTAAACTTAAGCTTTATTCAACATTAATAACACATAAGCTCTATACGCATAGCAGCCATTTTACAATGATGGAACATCCAGCTTTGTTGCCAAAACGTCAGTAGTTAAATTAGCGTTGCCACTGTGATGATAATATACTACATTCAGCCCCACCATAAAAGTTAATGTACAATATAGTCAGACAGGTAGGCAGGTTTTCGTTTTAGTCTTCGGTGTTTCATTGCAAGAAATTTTCTGTCCAGATTTAGATTCTTCCGGAAAAACATCTTCACTGGGCAATGCGCATTCTTTAGAATTTCCTTCAGTTCCTTCCAAATTCTCTGTCGATCGTTTCAAATGACCATCAAACTCTTCACCACTCTGATTAACAAACGACTCTTTCTCTGTGTCGATGGTTTCCCCTCTTGGAGCCAAATGCCGTATGGACACGCTTGTCTCACGTCCATCGGGAAACCTTACAAATGCATATTCTGGATTAGCCTCCAAAAGTTCAACTTCCTGAACCAGGGGCTCATACTTATTTATCCGGGAATGATTTTTCGTCAACACAGGGTCTGTCTGAGTAAGCCAAGTTGGCAAAGAGTTCCCATTATATGACCTCATAGGATGAGAGAACATTCGCTCATGTGGAGTAACGTTAGTCGTCGTGCATAAAAGAGAACGAACAGAATGTAATGCAGATTGTAGGACCTCTTCCCATGATTCAATTTTCTTGCCTTTAGATTTCAATGCCAACTGAATCGTTTTCCATATGATACCGTTGTAACGCTCTACCTGACCATTCCCTCTTGGATTATAGGCGGTGGTGTGACTGGTAGCTATACCAAGAGGTGTTAGAAACATTTTTAACTCTCTGGACATAAAAGACGATCCTCTATCTGTATGTATATATGCTGGCATGCCAAATATGGAGAAGATATTGCTTAAATGCGTAATCACAGTAGTTGATGAAACATCTGAGCAAGGAATTGCAAAAGGAAACCTGGAGATTCTGATTCGAATCGAGAACCTCGATTTCTGGAATTTGATGGCAAAGGACCCTTGAAGTCTAAATTTAATCTTTCGAACGGTTGGTTGTATTCAGATTATCTGGCGCCGTCAGCAACACGAGGGCTATAATGCGCCGAAACTTTCGTCATTAGACAAGCCAACATACATTTACAAACACCCATGCCTAACACGGGACTCGAACCAGCAACCTCGCGGTCTAGAAGCCAGCACGCTAACCACTACACCGTTTGGTCGGTAATCTTTCGAACGGAGAAGTTGCTTTTATCAATTTTCCTTGATTTTTAAGAAATCTAGGTTTCACTTCACAGCAGGTAGAGCATGCATTTGTTAGTGCTTTAATATCTTCCAAGGAAAAGGGCAAGTTCTTGGATCTAATCCAATGATGCATTCTAACAATACCAGGATGACACAAGTCTTCATGCAACTGTTTTAAATCTACTGCAGGTTTAATAGAGGCAGCTATTCTTGAAAATGCATCTGCAGTAGCATTTTCACTTCCAGGGCGGTAGATGATATCGAACTTGTAGCATGACAGTTCTAGTTTCCAGCGCATAATCTTTTCATTCTTGATTTTGCTAGAATGACGTTTGTCGAACATGAATGAGACAGACCTTTGATCGGTAAATACTTCAAAAGGTCTACCAATCGGGTAATGTCGCCAGAAGCGCAAAGATTCCACGATAGCATATGCTTCTTTCTCAACAGATGAATGGTTAATTTCAGACTTGTTTAGTGTTCTGGAAAAAAACGCTATGGGTCGACCTGCTTGACTGAGAGTTGCTCCTATAGCAAACTTAGACGCATCAGTTTCAACTCTGAAAGGTATGGCATCATCTATCGCAGCTAATGATGCTTGGGCAAAATCCGACTTTAAGCTGTTGAATGCATTTACAGCCTCCTCTGAAATTGGGAACTGTTGATTTGATAGCAATGGGCGTATCGTCTTCGAGAATGCTGGTATCCAACGGCAGTAATGAGCAAACATACCCAATGCTCTTCGGAGAGATGCTGTGTTGTTTGGTATAGGCAAGTTCATCAAAGGAGAAAGTCTGTCGGGATCAGGCTTGATGATTTTGTTTTCTATAGTGTATCCTAATAGCTTAACAGATTTAGAAGAAAACTTGCACTTATCTTTATTAAGAGTTAGATTGTACTTCTTGGCTATAGTTAGGAACTTTTCTAAGTTCCGATCATGTTCAATCGAGTCTCTTCCACAAATAGTGACATCATTCAGATAAGGAAATGTATCCTTTAGGCCTTCATCTTGAATGATCTTGTCAATAACTCGCTGGAAACACGCAACACCATTAGTGACTCCAAAAGGTACACGATGGAAGTGATACAATTTACCATCAGCTTCAAAGGCAGTATAATGTTTTTCAGCATCATTAATAGGAAGTTGATGGTATGCACTTCTCAGGTCGATGGTACTGAATATTTCATATCTGGATATTTTTGAAATTAATTCCTCAATTTTTGGAAGTGGATAAGCATCAAGCATTGTGAAACGATTAATCGTTTGAGAATAATCAACTACCATCCGAGATTTGCGATGTTCTCCTTTCACCAGAAATGCTTGAGCACGCCAAGGTGAATTGCTAGGCTCAATAACTCTTTCTTCTAGCAACTTCTTTACCTCTGCAGCAATTAATACTCGATCTTCCTCAGTTTGGCGTCTAGATTTGATAGCCACTGGTCTACAATCAGGAGTTAAGTTTGCGAACAGTGAGACTGGAGGTATTTGAGCAACGGCAAGGGAGCAGATTTTCAAAGGTGGTTTATCGCCATTAAAGTGTATCTCAAGGAGCGAGTGGTCCTTGAGAATGTCATGACCAATAAGAAAGTCTGCACACAGATTCTTCATGATTAGTACTCTTACATCATTATACACATGTGATTGCAATTTCATAGTGACATCACAGCAACCCTTGACATCTGAGCTTAGAGAGGAATTAGCCGTTATTTTACTTAAGTATGGTTTCACTTTTACGTTGCATCTTTTAACGAAACATTCATTTATGAAGCTAAGAGAACTACCAGTGTCGATAAGAGCATTCAATTCAATCCCATTAATTTGTATTTTAGTTAAAGACTTTTGTAGACAAGTAGGCGAGACCGACATTGTGGCTAAGGTGTGGACTGATGCAGCAGGATTATGGGAGACACGCTGTGGTTTAGATTTACAAACTCTTTGATGTGTCCCTTTTTTCCACATCTTCTACACAATACTTCTTTGGCAGGGCATAAACTTCTTACGTGGCGATCATTTCCACAAAAGAAGCACTTTCCATATTGAAACTGCGTAGTTGCAGCTGGATGACTATCCTCAATAATACTGTCAGTGGCAGCCCCGGGAGTATTATGAGATACATTTATGTATGGATGCTGAATGTGATTCAGCTAGTTCCAAAGCCCTAGCTTGATCGAAAGCATTTTCCAAAGTAATAGTAGAATTTTCCAACAAACGCTCTCTGATACGGGGATTTCTTAAACCTCGGATGAATGAGTCTCTGATGAACTCACTTTTGTACTGATCGGCAGTTACAGCTTTAAAATTACTTGCTAAGCTGCTTGAGTGTTTAAAAATTCAGTAACAGACTCACCTGTTTCTTGCATTCGTGAAGCTAGATAATGTCGAAGCGAAAATTTCGTTTCGTTTCGTAATATAGGTGGAGTCCAAAACAGCGATTGCGTCATCATAATTCATGGAATCGTTAATAAAAAGAAATACATTCGAAGATACGTAATTACACAGAAGAGAGAACTTACTAGTTTCTGTTAAGTTGGGAACTTCAAGTAAGAAATTGGAAAAAGTTTTTTTCCAATGTTTCCATTTGGCCTCGGCGCCAACACTCGTAGGATCAACGTCAAATTTTTGCGGTTTTAAGAGCTGATCCATGGTATGCAAGTATTTCGAAACAGTAAAGTTTAATGTTGAATAAATTGTAATGTGAGTTGAATTAAAAGTAACAGAATCTTATTCTAACTTAAACTTAAGCTTTATTCAACATTAATAACACATAAGCTCTATATGCATAGCAGCCATTTTACAATGATGGAACATCCAGCTTTGTTGCCAAAACGTCAGTAGTTAAATTAGTGTTGCCACTGTGATGATAATATACTACAGGTATTTAATCCATTTTGGCGGAGTGAAGACATAATTATCGCCAAACCTTATAGCCTTTTGTTCTCTATAGGGTTGTGGTTTGGCGAACATTATGCTTTCACGCCGCCAAAATGGATTAAATACCTATGAGCACTGTCACGATCTACCGTCTAAGTGATGTCTAGTTAAATTGAAGTTTAGTATAGAGAAGTGAAACATCATACAGCTTTCAATTAAATTATAATAATGGTCACGGCATATAAATTTGACATGAATTGGATTATTTTACAGTTTTCGTTTTCATATTTTCACAGATCCTAAAACTTTATAGAATGCGCTATCATTAACAATGAGTCTAATCTACCAAGTTTCAGCTCGATTGAATGAAGGTTTGTGGGTTTATTATAGCCTCATGAAATTTTGCTCGCTAAAATTAAACAAAATCGCAATTAATATATATATATAAAAAAAAAAAAAAAAAAAAAAAAAAAAAACACAACACAACACTGTCCATACATGATAATCTCCGTCTTTAATTAAGTTAAAAAGAGACCTATATATGCTATGCATGGAAGTACAGTACCAAAAAAAAAAAAAAAAAAACAGAACGATGGCTATATCTTTTGTTCTAATTGTTGAAATAACAAACAAAAGGTACCGTTGTAAATCGTGAAAGGTTTTTAATAATTGTATGTAGTTTTTTTTTATCATGAGGGGTCATCTACATATTAAAACCGAACCAAACTTTAAAAAGTTCAATAGCAACCTCATAATATTATTCCATATTTGGATTCAGCATTAAAAAAAAAATGCGAAATACAAAAATTCGTAATTTTCTAATGAATGGTTTGTAATTTAAATGATAAAAAGAAAATGATAAATTAATGTTAAATAAAAAAGTTGGTTTTTTTGGCCATAAATACTTAAATAATTAATATATTTCAGTAATTTTTTTTTCAAAAGGTAGTTTGTAAATGGCTAAACATAAATAGCAATCAGCTTTTGAATCAATTTCTTTTTTAATAATTAATTATTAATTAATAAAGCAATTAAATTTTTTTTTTGAATAGAAACATCTATTTTTTTTGCTTTCATTAGATTTACCATGGTCTAACCCCCCCCCCCCATAATTTTTTTCTTTCCATTTTGACTATTAGTTCTCGATTTTTTAGAGAAAATGTAAAAAACGCTCACTTTAAGGGACCATATAGTAGACGACTTTTGAAAACTATCAAAGATTAATTCAAGGTGAACTAGAGGTGTGGAAAATCGCATAACGTTCAATTATCGTTTAACCACTAGTTTAAAAACTAAGAAACACGCTTTAATAGGAAAGTGAACTAAAAAGTAGAAGATAATTTTAAATAAGTTTGAAATAAGAATAGTGATTAACAAGAAATATTTATTTTATCGTAAGAAAGCGTGGGGTGCTTGATGTCAATTTTTGTAAATATTTAATGACAGATATTGGTAAAAGTAGAACCATTATGAAAATATCTTAAAAAGCACCCCACGCTTTTGTACGATAAAATAAATATTTCTTGTTAATCACTCTATTCTTATTTCAAACTTATTTAAAATTATCTTCTACTTTTTAGTTCACTTTTCTATTAAAGCGTGTTTCTTAGTTTTTTAATCTATTGATTATTTTCTACTTTTTAGTTTGATTTTCTATTAAAGCGTGTTTTTTAGTTTTTTAAATTATTAATTATTTTTTCTGTAAACTATTAATTTTTTTTTTTTTTTTTTTTTTTTTTTTTTAATTTGCTTTCTTAAATTCCATTTATTTAAAACAACATTTTTTAAGCAATTTCAATAAGTTATCCTGTAAAAATTTTGCTGAATCATGTGACTTTTTCATTTTATAAATAATTTCAACGATCTAGTTACGTTTGTGTTTATAGTGAAATATTTTTGTAAAATATTCATGCTTTGCTAAATACTGTTTACTAATGCCTGCATTTAATATTTATTAATTTTCTAATTATCAGTAGTATTCGTTATATTTCTGCAATTACAGTTTTCGATATTTTATTTATTTCGTGTGAAGAATGCACATCTTTAATGTTGTAAATAAATTATGTTACTTTTGCGTTTACTTGCTATTTTTGTATTAATCTTAAACATGACACTATAAATCCAAGTAGTTTCTATGCAATTTTAGACTAATACTTGTATTTTTTAATCTTCGTGAAACGCGCCACATTGACCGTTCGACTTCTCCCGCTGTGAAGAAGAACCTTAAAAATACCTTTCGTTTTATGGAAATTCTCCCTGAAGATCGGTAAAAAAATGGTCGAAATATTTTCGCTCATAAGTGACGTGTTTTTCAACATAATGCATTGAAATTTGGTATATAGGGTAAATGATGTATTCTGAGTCGAATGAAATGATAAAAAATAAGGGTTCGTATTGAAATTTTCGAAGATAGCTTTACTTTTACTTAGTAAACGGTCCCTCAAGAAAAAAAAATTGCATCAGATATATAGAAAATCGTAAGCAAAACATTTTGGTGCAAACCGCAAGATTCTACGATAATTAGAACCGAAGATATAGCAATCGTTCTGTTTTTTGTTTTTTTGCGTACTGTACCAACCATAGTTGATTGGCATTCAAAAACTTTTCGCTAATAGTGTGTTCCTCTGTTAGTTTGGTTAGTGACACCACATTGCATAGTTGGTTATGATGTTGCAATCTAACAGTCTATATGTTTTTTTTTTATTTATTTGATTAAATTTAAAAATGGTGCTAAGTTTGAAACGTGCACATTATACCATGCAGTGCTATGTCACGTAAAAAGATATAATTTAAGCATAAGCTAAATATGTTTTTAGTCATTCATAGAAAAGATTATCCTTGAACAGTATTAGACATTAAATCAAAATTTTTTAATTATTTCAGTTGGTAAATTAGTCAACTCATATTGAGTAGCTTGAAGTGATGGAATATAAACTTTATTCTGGCGGGTAAATTACTCTTTCCTATATTTATCTTTATTCAGTTATCATAATGTCCTATTAAGATATATCCGCTATGATGGGCAATATTCAAAATTGATAACATGGTTAGCGTTAGTAAACAAGTGTAAGTTAAGTTATAAAAGCAATAATTAATACATTTTGTCTTAAAGTCTGTTAAAAAACACAGTTAATGCAAATTCTAGCAATTTAAGTTAGCTTTAAAATATAATGATGTTCATGAACTTTTTAAATTTTTTGAAATTCAAATAAACGGGAAAATTTATCTATAAAGAATTCAGTGTAATCCAATTTAGCTAATATCACAAAAAGATTAGATTCGAAAATTGTATATCCAAATATTTTTGTACCAGTCATTTTGGTGACAAAAACCACCCCTTGTGAATATTTAAATATCAAGCAGTTCAGTTTTTAATTTTTAGTAACAGTCCTTAAAATAAAAATACTTAAATTCAAAGTATTTTAGCAAAATCTTTGCAATCTAATATATTGAGGATAATAGTTCTATTTTCTTTGGAGTATATTTCAGAATTGTTTCTATTTTAGACGCAACTGTTCTAGTCCAGATGTATATAAAAGAGTAGAACAAAATCGCACTGATTCTACTCGAGATAGGATGCGGCAAAGATACAGCTTTGGAGGGCGAATGAAGGAAAATAAGGAGAAAGGCGCTCACCAAAGTCAAAATGGATGCAATTACGATCAAGTTGATGCAGGTAAAGCTACAATTTTAAATTGTGTGGGCGCATTATTCATGCCATCCCGAGTTTAGTGTAAACTACAGTTTGGCTTACAATTAGAATTTATACAGTTAGAAGCTAAGTCTAAAAAGAAATGGGGGAAAGGGAGTGGGGGGGGGGGGATTCGTCTCCCCCCCCCCCCTGTGTTTTAAATATCTAAGTTTTCGCAATTAATGAGGATGTGCGTTTTTAGACCAACTTTTGACTCTTACCCTGGATCTCTAAACTTAACTAAAACTAGAATTTCGATTAATGAAAAGGCCTGTTACATATAAAAGAATACAAAAGTAAACACTTTAAGAGGGAATACATCAAAAACTAATTTTTTTACATGCTTCCTTCATTCACTTAGCCCTTTAATGTTGGTGTAATCCTGCTGAAAACTGTAGCTTGGTGTAGGTAAGTTTATATCAAGTAAGTTAAAGTAGCCGCCTAAAGATTGTATTCACACCTTGATTTTTCAAGTATGTGAGTAAGATTTATTAATGAAATCTTTCTTAATATTTATATATTACATTTCTGTTCAAGTTAATAAATACAAAATATAAATCCTACTCACAACCGATGTAGACACAGCTTGGTAAATTAATGACCTGTGAATTTTATGACATTTTTCATTTTCTAAAGTCAGGTTGTAACAAGTGCACACGCTAGTACTTTCCTAGCGGTAAAGATTTTAAAGACAAGCATATTGAAAAATTCGTCCCAAAACATTTGTTAGTTATTTGACTTAAATGCAACTAAATTTTCCATTCAATTATAGTTTCATAAGTAGCCATATTTTTTGTGGGCCATGGATGTTGAAGAACTTGCCTCGTAAAACTAGTGAAGTTAGCAGCACTACTTTTTTCTCAAAAAGGTCGTGATCCAGGGTCAGCTGGACAAAGTTACGAACAAACGTACAAAGGTGGTCGTTGTCCACTTAAAACGTATCCTCTGAGTTGCAGTGAATATGGTTCGCCTTGTTTGGATAAGGATTGTGAAGAAGGTAGCAGTTGCTGTCGTAGTAGGCAAGTCATCATCAGTGTAGATCATGTGAGTAAGAAAATATTATTGCAAACTAATTTTTCTTTGTTGCCATTTCATAGGAATGGAGTGGGAGGGGGAGGGGGGAGTTCAACTAAACTTATATTTATGTATCAAATGTTCAGAATATTTCCTTTATGAAAATTTCTTAAATTTCGTGTGCAAAAATAATGAACCAAAAACTTTTATTCCAAAAGGATAAAATTTTCAATTCCATTTCAGCCCTGATTCAATAAGGCTATTATTTTTCATCTTAAGAGTACAAAAATGCCATTATGATGAGTATTTTATTTACTTAAAGTAAGATAAAATTCTAATTCAAGTATTTTTCATGATCGGCTCGACTGTTATCATGCGCACTTCTTTAAAAACAGGTGCAATAATGCGAAGAAATTGAGCGATAATGACTAGAACTATTGTCACAGTGGCAGTGCACGTCACAGCTGTTTTGCGCTAACTCAATTTGTGAACTTCACTTCGTCACTTTCTGTGTCATTATAATATAGGAAATAGATTATAATATGCTTGAATTTTTAAAATTTATTCTAACAGGCATCACCAAGCTGCACACAATCCGTAGAATACAGTCGTAATGAAAAGGGCATCGATCGAAATTCATCCGAAAGTGCTACATGCTGTAGATCTTGCCCGGAGAGTTGTTCATGTGAAGGCAACACAAAAACCACGAATCAACGTACCAACAAAGGTTCAAAAGCTTGCTGCGGATCTTGTTCTGAAGGTGGACTTTGTGAAGGTGACCGTCAGAATAGTAAACTTAACAAGAAATCTAGAAAAACATGTTGTAGTTCTTGTTCTGAAGGTGGACCTTGTGAGGGTAACCGTAAGAATAACAAGAAACCCAAGAAAGCATGTTGTGGTTCTTGTTCTAAAGGTGGCTCTTGCGAAGATGAAAAAGGGAACAAAAGATCAATTCCGTCAAAGTATCAATCAAATTTTAGTAGATTTTGTGTTGCACCTTTTAGGCAATGTGGAGTGATATCTAATTATATGGGATTTATACCAGGTAAAGGTTAAGATGTAGTATTGGCTTGCTTTTCACTGTTAGTGTCACTTTATGTAAGATTGCTTTGTGTTTAAGTCAGGACGATTTAAAGTAACAAAAATTGAGGTCCTACCTCCAAAGCATTAGACGAAAACCTCCAACGAGGGGGGAAGAGGGGCTGAGGTCGAGTCTTCAATGTCCTCTTGTTAGTGTGTTGGAGAGAGAGAGAGGTATGCACGATAAGATTTCGACCTCATAATCTTACAATAGTTCAAAATTACGAGACATATTTGGTTATGATAAATAGACAGCTGGAACCATGCAAACTAAATGAATCTTGATGCTGTTTTTTCTAAACAATTGTTTTACATTCTACTTTTTACTTTCAATTACCCATATGTTTATTTATGGTAATGAAAGTATAGCATTCGATTTTTTTGCATTTCTCCACGTTTTGGAACATTCTGATTTCAAAAAAAGAGTCTAGAAAAAATGTCTGTCTGTGTTTACGTTGTCAGCATAACTCCCGAACAAATTGTCCTAGTTGTTCAAATTTTGTGTGCGGATTAGTAGTGACCATGAGACCTACCATAAGAGTTTTCTTCAAAATCACATATGCTTATAAGGTTGAAATTATGAAAAATCATGAAAAAATCGTGTTTTTCGGTAATTGGTGAAAAACGGCTTTAACGATTTTGATTCAAATCTCTGTGCTAATACTTCTTATGGTTTTCTAATCATCCCCACCTTCGAAATTTCCGTAGAAATGCGATAAAAGTGATACGAGTCCTGATTGAAATACGAGTGCCTTTAACACAGAGTTCTCTGCCCAAGAGCATCGCCCATCAACGATTGATATTTTTCTGCTCCACGCACAAGAAAGGACAATGTAATGTATATCGTATAACATCGCCAAATTCTCCACCATGTTTTTTTTTTTTTTTTTTTTTTTTTTGGCCCATGTAAAAATTATTGCCAAAAATATCGCAAAAACTGGCAATTTTTATTTAATTGAGTGAAAATATGAAGACGGTAAATAACACCATATCAAATTTTAATGCGATGGCCGATATTGTAGTGTAATTGACAGTGCTAGAAGTGCGGGTAGACTCGGGTGACCGTCCCCCTCCCCTCCCTACTTCTAAAACCACTGAAAATCCTCCTCCCACGCTTTTAAAATCACTCAATCCGTCCAAAAATTACTAATTAAAAATAACATTAACCTTTAAATGTAGTGACACTGTGGAAATGTGATTTAAGGTTTTTAAATGTAAAAAAAAAAACTTTATGGAAACTTTGTATGCATATCATACAATTAAAAAAATGTACTTCACTACTTTGTATAAAGATATAAGTATTGCATAAGATAGACAGATACAGTTACACTTGTTCTTGGAGAGTTTTATGCTTTGACTATGCCAATATCTATTACTAACCTCCTTATTTATCTTTTTTTACCTTACCATTTTTTGTTTTACAAAGGTAAGCTTAACGTAAACACACTGAATTTTTATTGGTGTGAAATATTACGTAATACAATTTTGTGATTTCGATTAGAATTTTTTAGTTTTAACTCTTTCAGGTTTGCAAATGGCATTTGGTGAACCATATGGTATAACAGCAAATAGACTTTTGGAACGTCATTTTAGTGAACAAGAGAGTAGGAACAGATAAACAGAGTTCTGGCAGATAAATAAGTTTTTTACATATCAGTGTAATGCATAAAGATCAAAAGATGTTTTTTACATTAAATAAAGGGAAAATTAAATGGAAATGTCTTTGTTGTCATAAAGTACAACTTATTTTAATACCGACTTATATATGCTTATTTTTATTGCCAGTGCGACATCAAAGTAGATAAAATTTATTTCTAGATGTACCACATTCTTATTTTAATAAAATGGTACTTGCGAATTATCCCATCGACCAAAAGTTTGAGACATGGGCTCCGGCAAAATTATTTGCAAAGAAGGGTGCAAAGAAGTAAAAGTTTGTTTTCAAACCTTGATTTTTCAAAACTGTTAATTGGATATAATTAATAGTTAATTTCCAACAGTTTTTTCCGTTCAAATTAATAATTTTAAACTATTATTATACTTAATATTCCTGTAAATTATACCACTTTTCTTCACTTTATTTTTTAATTTTCAAAATCCAAGAGGGATACAACTGCACCTCCTTAACTCTATTTGGTGGTGCTTATGGTTTGAAGCCTAAAATTCACCAAACGGATTCCCTTAGTCAACCGAAAAGATTTGTCTGTATTGATGCCCTGTCCACCGCGCAGCTGAGTCATTTCACTTGAAGTCCCCCTACTTTGGTTCAACCTGATCTGGTCGTCCGAAACTATTCAAAAATTGTGTCGCCAATGGTCGACGGGATAATACGTAACTACTGATAAAATTAGAAATAGACTTTAAAGCAAAGCCATTTATAATGATAAAAACGTTATACAATACAAGGTATCTAAGCTTTCAAGTGAACTGAGATAAAAAAAATAATTGGTGTTAAACATTAAATTATTATATTGCAGAGTTTTGGTTTATGTTCGAGAAATAATATTTTAACAGAGAAAACTTTTAATAAATGTGAGTAGTAGTTTCCAATTCTTGAATGGCATCACTAATCAATAGAGGTCCGAAATATCGATGAAAATAAATATCGATACTATATCGTTGCATAGAAAAAATATCAATGAAATATCGATATATCGATACATGATTTTTTTGTTATTTGATTTTCAATTTTGCCAAAAACGAAGTTTTTCGGGTCAAATTTACACTTTCATGAATTCATGCCAAAATTGTTTTAAAAAATAAATTATTAAAATTGTTTTAATAAATAAATTATTAAAATTGTTGTAATAAATAAATTATATTATCAATCAGAATAAAAAAAAATACATTTGGAAGTCAATGAATAAATTCACATTTATTTTTAAAGAAGAAATTTTGAAATGTAGTTTACCGCATATTTTGCTGATAGAGACGTTTTTAATATTTAAAATTAGATGTAAATTCCAGGCACACGTTGGCAACAGATACGGCGCTATGTTAATGACTACTAATAAATGATCTTATCTTTCCATTGCATTAAGTTTTCTTTTTAGTTAGGTTGCCATTTCAATTGTCTCTCAGCCAAGTCCAAACTTTAATTTTGAAGTTTTTGAAAAGGGAATAAAGAAAATCGAAAAAACACATGAAACTACGAAACGATCATCAAAAAACTAAAAATGTTTGAAAATATCGATATATCGGTGATTTGTATCGATATTTTTAGTATCGATATCTTAAAAAAAATATCAATAAAAATATCATTGTATCGATATATCGCTGACCTTTACTAATCAAGAGTCAATGGAGACAGCTAACCGAAGGATTGAGTTTTGTTATTAGCAGAGTAAAATGTACAAGCGATGGCTGCGGTCACGCTAGTGTAAACGTCTCCTTTAATGATTTAAATAAACACGTTATTAATGCGTCAATTGATTCCTGTGTGGCTTGGTGGCTCTTCTTACATACATTTTTATTCAGAATATGGAAGCTTTTTAAAAAGTTGCTATTCATTGCTGAATATATATTATATTATTATATCTTGTTTATCTTATTTCGATGTGGAAAAAACTTTTGCTTTACGAATAATATAAATGTTTAAAATTGTTTAATTTTCTTGCTTTTCCTTTAAACTATATATATTCCTTTTTTTTTTTTTTCCTCTTTTTTTCCCTCCCTTTAGTTTTAGAGTATATCTTTAACATATGATAATAATTTTTTAGAAAGTTTGTGAATAAAAATGTAATTACTAAATACATCATAAGATGAAAAATATAATTGTGGCATTTATAAGTAAACGAAATTAAATTGTTGAGTAAATTTTAGTTCAATTAGAAGAAAAATTATGTACATTAAAAAAAAAAAAAAAAAAAAAAAAAAAAAAAAAAAAAAAAAAAAACACCTGTCTATCAAAATAAGTATAACATTAAAATTTTGTTTGCTGAAAAAAAATCAATTTATTCTTGCGAAATATTTATTCTCTTTATAAAGCTAAACCTAAAATCAAATTTGTGTGATAATGCTGCTTAATTAGTTTTATTGTCATAAACTTATTTTGTTTTGTTTTTCTCCCATTTTTAAAAAGTAAATTGCAAATTATATATATATTTTTTGTTATAGTGAAAGAGATTACATATATCTTTTTGTAATTTGAACCGTCATTTTTACTTTTCTTATAGAAGGGGAAAAGATATAATTGAAGTGAACCAATTTTTAAATCCTTTATATTATTTTCGATTTTGTGTGTATGTATGTTTGTCGATGGGAGTGGAATCTGCGGAAGTCTAGTTAACCCCTTGCTAACATCCAATCGGGCTGAAACTTGGCCGATAGGTTCGATGTCGATGTTAATGCATTCTATCAAATTTTTGGGCTGTTACTGTCACTAAGGAATATTAATAAACCAACTTTCCGTCATCCAATCGCGTTAAAAGAGCATTGAACCGATCATTGTTGAAATTCTTTCCTGTTGCCAAATTTTTTTTAATAAATAAATTATAAAATTAGTTTAATCAGAATAAATAAATGACATTTGTATGTGAAAGCATAAATTCACGTTAATTTTTACTAAATAAATTTCAAAACGTAGTTTGCCGCACATTTTGCTGATAGAAATGTTTTTGATATCGGCTCTATATAAATGAAGATAAAAATTGACAATGCATGTAAAGAATTTTTCAAAACTCTGTTTTTATGGGTTATATAATTATACATTACTGTTCCCAATCCCACTTATTCCACACAAATAAACATATTTTAGAAAATCCTGCATGCGATCCATTTATTTTATTAAAAAAAAAAAATATATTGTTTAAACAATGTTTTGGAGTTAATTATTTTGTTCATGATAGCACACATTTAAGTAAACTTTCTACATTTTATATATTGAACATAATATGAAGTTTACAAAACTTACTTTTGGCTTTGGTATTCTACCACCCATCGATAACTTTCTAAGTTGGTCTATAAAAAATAAGTACATTTTTGAAATTTTTAGTATTAAAAAGTGAGTAAAGTAAAACTATGTTAATTTATAAGTACTCCAGGTTTCGATGTACATATTTGATGGAGAATTATTACATTACACTTGTGCAAATGCGTTGAAAACAATTCTTACTACTAAATTTACTATATTAACCCAAAAACAGCTTATTGAACTTTTCACCTGATCATATGTGGCTCCACACAACCTGATAAGAAATTTATTTCTGTGAAATACTCATTATTAAGCTCCTTTCACTAAATAACAATTAAACACTATTTTAAAAAAAATATATGAAATGTTCAGATCATTTGAAATCTGTTTGCAGTTTGTGGAGAGTCATGAAATAGTCTTTAAGAGTTGCAGTCATGGCAATTATTTATTTTATTACTTGGGAGAGAGAAGTACATGTCTTAATCGCATAGCAGATACTGAAAGACTGATCCTAGTTGTCTCGTGAAAACTTATAGGAAACAAGCTATAATGCGTGGGTTTGTGACTAGTGCTGCAGAAATGAAAATAGCAAGAGTGTGGGAAATTGAATATGTATGATGAAATAACGAACTATATGTAAGTTCTCAATACGCATTTAATATTCTTGAATATTAATTAACTGAAAAGATTATTGAAATTCGGGAATGTTATTATGATTTGAATTTATATTTGATTTATTATTTGATTTTGTATTTGAATTTATTATTATGATTTGTCTTAATGAAATTTATTGCGGTATCCAGTACTCAGAAAAGAACCGCTACTGTTGGATTTTGATTGCATATGGGATTAATCTTAATTCACTCAGTAATATGTCAGATTGATTGAAAGTGATTATCGGTGAAGGGATTAAAAATAGAAGATTTGCTTTGAAAGAGAAAATTAATTTAAAAGGCGATACTAAAAACGTTTTCTCATTACATATATATATAACTGACAATTCCCGAATTTTTTAAAAACGAGTTAAATTAGTTTATATTTATGAAGAATTTTTTTCTGATTCCAAATATTCTAACAAAAGTTTAAAAAAATAAAATAAAAAAATAGTTATTTAAATATTAAGAAAATAAAATACCCTGAAACCCCGTCATATCGCAGTTCGATCAAAACGATCCGTATAGTTGTGGCGTCATGACATCCATCCGTTTCTACGGTTATCGTGAGATATCTGCTAAATAGTTGGTGCGTGTTTGGTAGACAATTGCCATATCCCTTACCGGTTGACGCGTTGCGAGAAACTTGCAAAACTGGTTTTCGCTGCTGCATTTCAAGTCAAATTGTTTCAGATGAAGTGACGTCACATTCGCTTCGATCCGAATTTGCAGTTTTCCCCTCCAAAATCTAACAAGCGAGCTTTAGATTGCAAATTTAAAAAAAAAAAAAAAAAAAAAAAAAAAAAAAGCTCAGTGAACAGAGATTTTTGTGTTTATGGCATTTCGAAACATTTAGAATAGAAAAAAAAATATGCTGGAATCGGCCATTATATGTTAATGATATATAACTTTCATGGTGATGTAGGACATCAGGACACTCAATTCCAAATGCTGAACATGAAGTAAAATATTTACCATAGAGATATTTCTCGAAAGCTCTGAAGGTGAGGGGACCTTCGAAGTCCGTCATGAAGGGCGACAGAACATGGTTTCTGAATCTTTCTACCATTTTCTGCACCACTTCCTTCTCTTCGAAGGGACTGCTCGTGATCTGTTTCCTTTTCAGTTCTTGAAGTTCGTAAAACAAACGTCTTTCCATCTGGTACCTGGAAGATTGGTTTTTACAGATATTCTTAAATTTCTGTACACTTATACAAATCAAACCAAAGATCTTAAAAGAGTAAAGATATACAAGAGAATTAACAATGATTGTATAGTTTTTGGAAAGTGTTTAGCGTATAGAGTTCGGTTTAAAGTGATTTCAATCCATTAGTGAGACCAAATTCTGTGTCTTTATAAACTAACAATATTGCAGTTACAAGAATTCAATTTGGCAGGGAAATTAAATAAGGAAACCCCAATTTTATTTTCTAAAAAAATTAGCTGTCTAAAAATTATAAAATGTTCTCATGAAGACTAAAATTCAATACAAATTTAAATAATTGAAAAAATTACCAATAAAATATAAAAGAATATTAATATTTTAAATTTGTAGCTGTGTAAAGTTTAATTTGTGTTTATAGTTTGCAATGGAGTTATTTCGAAAAATTGAAAAATTGCGACACTGATTGCAATAAATGAAATGGTCTTATGAAAGCATCATGTTAAAGGTCACTGTCAAATAGCTTATTACCTAGATAGAGGAGTGTTTCCGGTGAGAAGTTTGATTTGTCGTAATACTTGTAATTCTATAAGATAAACTATTGGACATGTAGTCATTCGTTTCAAATAAAGCACTGGCTGTTACAGTTTTATAAAGCTTTTAATATACATTTCCCCCCCGAAATGATATGGAGTCATATGCAGTTGATAAGAAACTTGATACCTCTATCATATACTACTTTAATGATGATGTCGCAATTCAGTTAAAGTCGGATCAAAACTTTCTGATATACAGGAAAAGAGCCGCATATATGGAATCACACGCAATAACCTTTCTCAATTAACTTCGAAATCGCTTTTGTCAAGCAAAGCATTTGATTACCATTTTTAATTGCGCAGCTAATTTCCTATTGAATTTCCCAGAGGTAATTTCCTAGTAAGAAATATAACTACATTAAAATTATATAGGAAATGAAGTGAAACAATAAAAAGCTATATAATTAATGTAACTGTCCCTTATGATTAAAGAAAATATTACTTACTTTTTTAAACTTCTCTGTACTTCTTTCGTTAAAGTTGGTCTGTTTAAAAGTCTAGGGCATACTTCAAAATGTTCTTCTCGCTTTCTCAAATGTGGCAAACTAGACGAACGTGGTTTCGCTACTACTTCACTGTCCTCTTCGTCATCTTCTTCAAGTCGAAAAGTTTCCGCGGCACCACTGCTGACCACATATCTGGCGACATGTCTGCTCTTCCTCCTCCGCCTATCATACTTTCCTTCGTCAGTGTCCGAATGTCCTCCTTGATCATCGTCAGACGAGGACAACTGTTGATCTATCCTGCTCACGTCGTCACTGAAACCAGAGTCTTTAATGGTCGATTCTAGACTCCGAATACTGGACAGTGGGGAATGATTATCGAAATCTGATTCTTTAGTCCTCAGTGATGATCGACGTCTTTCGGAAAGTAAGAGAGTTCTGTCGTCATCATTATGACAGTTGCAATTGCATGTATTAATGTCCGCCTGATGATCAGCGTAACAGGCGCATTGCTGATTGTAAGTGTTGTCGGAAGGTTCTTCGACAGTTGGGCAGCTTTGAGTTGATAATTCATCAGGATCTGCTGGAGGTGTTTCTTCGGGCACAGCCTGGAAGGGCTCTTCGAACACCGCGGGTTCAGAAGCTTTTCTGCTCGGAACGTCTTTTTCGAAATCTGTCTTTTGCAGTGTTTCAGTGTCAACTTGATTATTGGAAGCCCCATTCTCAGAACACTGGAAGCTAACACTTTGCCGCTTCTGGTCGCTTGTTAGTAACTGAAAGAGAGTAAATTTGTTTCATGTTTTGTTGGTAAAGATCTTTGTTCATGGATAGCGAAGTTGGCGTTCAATCTACGCCAATCTCGAAAAAGGATTCAAATGTACTTTCATTGCCAGTTGGTTATTTGCGCAGATTAGACTCTATTTGTAATTTAGCTTTTATAATAGCGGAACAAGAACATTTATTTATTATATTCATGGTGAATAGGTAAGATAAATTACTTTTTTTTCATAGAATTGACAATAAAATGTGATTCGTTTAAATACACACTTAATTGCTTGACTCTAAAGAACTTTTTGTGCGTATTATTCATAAAAAACATTTTCTGAATATTAAAGGCCTATTGACTAATTTTTCATTAAATTCAGAAAATTTCTTTAAAAATAATTGCATTTTACGATAAAATGTTATTCATATTTGCGCAGGTAGGTAAATGATTCCTTCACTCTCTATCCGTGTACAATGATTTACAAACGATTTACATTTTTCAATTTGACATAGTACAGACCTTTTCTCCGTGGCAGTCTCTCCTGTAAGCAGTAGGTCTTCTGGTCGTTCGCCTAATTTTTGAACGCTTTGTATGTACATACACCTTCGCAATTATGGGTTTTCCCGAACCTTCTACTGCATTACAGCGAATATTTTTGCCCGTGCAAGGATTCCTTATTTGGATTGGGGAGTTATTTCTGCTGAGATCTGCAGTAGCGCTCACAGATTTTTGCGCCACCCGAGCCTGTATGTCGACATCTTTAAGATGTGGCTCTGTTTGGGCAGATGAATCGCGAAGGAGACGCCATTTTGTCCTCGGGCTCAGCTCTAAAGATTGTGCGAGATGATTTTCTGTGAACCTGGAATGGAGGAAGAAATAAGAATGATACATACTTGTATTTGCAGTAACATTTTGTTTGAGCACCACGTTTGGAAATATATATATTTAGATGCGCCAATTACTTAACTACCTATTTTATAATGGGTACATAAAGTATACCTTAAGAATAAATTATAGATCATAAAAAAAAAAAAAAAAAAAAAAAAAAAAATTTAAAAAAAAAATCAATTTTCTACCGTTAAGGTGCAAGGTTGGCAAAATGTATGTTCTCAAACTGTTTCAATTTTCTTAGAAGAAGAATATGCGTCACCTGTTATATTCCCGTTTTTCGTGGAGTTTGCTAGCAGGCATTGCTCTGTGAAGATTCAGATATTTGGCACAACCTCGATTGCCTCTGTGAAGTGCAGCATCCAGAGGCGTCAAATGTTGATTCTGTAATAAAATCGCTTATCGTAGGAAACTGACTTTGTGTCCATTGAAATTTTTTTAATAATTAACTACACAAATTCAGATTTTTTATACTCCTATTAAAGTCCACGTATTTGAAAATATCTTTTTTAAGCACGTATTAAATTACATATATTATAAAACATTGGAATTAATTAGACAGCTTAATTTCAACAATTAATGTAAAATATACATTTTAAATTATTTTTTATTTTAAATTTACATATGTTCTAGTGCATTTTCCTTCTTTAGATGCCTTTATTTAAATTTAAGATTTCTAAAATGTTGCAATTAAAGAAATATTTGTTTAAATTTGTTTGAATAAAACTTTAATGTATGCTTTATTACTTATAAGAAGATGAAAATTTAATTTTAAAAATGACAAATCAACAACAAGTGCTTTTAAACTGAATTAAACTAAACTTTTAATTAAAATGAACTTTAAGAAGAATTGGTACAAACGAGATTATGCGCATAAAATACCATTACATATATGTCATCGTTTGTATAACCACTGCACATATTATAGGTAAACATATTGGAGAAATATATAAAGCCGTTTTCTCAATTAAAATGCCAAAGTTTTAAAAATTTAAATTACATTACTTTCAAAGTAATGTAATCGATGGAGTTTCAGAGATGGGGTATAACAATTCGTAGGTAGATGAAAAGTATGGATTTCTCGGGTACTGTCATTGAAAGGGTGCTCCGTAACTACAAAAATTCTTGCAAAAACTTACACTTGCTAATGCAGTGTGACCAGTAAATGAATGTGTGAGTATGTGACAAGCGTAGATTAGCAAAAATAATTTACAGGATAAGCATATACTAATATTTATCCGAATTTAATGCTGAACCTTCAATAAACGTCTATGTAAAGAGTGTGAAACTCTCCATCCATGATACGAGTTTCATCAATTACCAATTCCTAATATGCATTGAAGTATTAGATTACTGTACTAATTTTTCTGAAACATTAGAGTATAGTGGAAAAGTGGGGAAAATCTACTATAGTAGAAATTGTTGTATGATAATTTTTACCATAAAATAGTTCCTAAAAGGGTGTAGTTGAAACATATTTATGATCGTGGCAATCTTACTTTTGAATTTTTCATGATAGGATTAATGAAGGCACCATAGTCCATGAGAACTTTGCACATGTCGACATTGTTCGTAATGGCAGCGATATGCAAAGGCGTTCGACCATTTGAATTAGAAACATTTACAGAACCTTGATGCTGCAGGAGTAACCATTCCACCAGATCTAAAAACCACAGAACAAATTTTAAAAACAAATTAAAAATTAAAATCTAAGAAAAATAATTTCTTCAAACACTAATTCATAAGGTGACAGAATACTTGCTAATTAATAACATTCTTTTTTTCCTGTTTTTTTTTTTTTCTTCCTTTTTTTCCGTAAAAGAGTTAAATAATTAAACACTCCACAGAAATTCATACGTGCAGGAATACAAAAAGGATAGCACAGTAAAAGCACTCTTATTCACTATCAACTATTGATAAGTAAGTGCACAACTTATCAACAGCAGAACTTATCTACTATCTATCTCCATATTTTCCCCTTTTAAAGTATTTCGTGATCTAATGCTCTTTTGGCACAAATGGCAATGGCAATTTTTTTCAATTTTTCAACTCACTATGGATTTTCAGGACGTAATTATTTTTAACTTCCCCGATGTTTTGAAAACTATATAGAGAAAAAAATAAAGCATCTAATCTAATAATAAGAACATTATTTTGCAGTTTCTTTTTTAAATAATCATTGATAAACTAAACTACATCCGAATATTCTCGGAGATGAAATAGTTAAAAATTCAAAGCTGTAGAATATGCCTTCCTAAGAATTAAATAAAAAACAAGCTTGTATATCATGAGTTATGAAAGATATAGACCATATTTATGTATATTGTTTTATTACACTTTGCAAGGAGCATTTCTTCAGCTTGGCATGGTAACATTTGTCAAGTTACATGTTGAAATATTACATGTTATTGAAATTTTTCATTTATTTATTTTATATAATTTATGTTACTTTTCTATTTCATATCTAAAAAGAGAGCAGTTCACCTTAAAAAATGGCAATAATTAATCTATAAAACTTTATGCAAGTTATAAGTAGTTATTTTAACGAACGATTTTTATAATGCTCTCATTTGTCTTTGGGATCTAGCGATAAATAAAATTTTACCTTTCCTTCCGGATTGCACAGCTTCATGCAGTGGCATGTCCCCCTTCGCATTCCTCAACCACAAGTTTGCTTTGTGCTGTGCAAGAATTTTCAGTGTCTCCAATTGACCTTTTGCAGCACCACAATGAGCTGGACTGAAATAAGTGTAAAATTTATTCCTTTTCTAACATTTTCTGTGTTCATTCAAACTTTATACTTGGATTTTTAACTTATTATTTAAATATAAGCTATCACTTCCACTTTGGTTTGATTTTTTTTAGTTCTGAATACAAAATATTGTTTTCAATTATGGATGATGAATAATTTATGCAAAACATATTTTTACATTTTGTTATTGCTGTACAAAAATTTGAATGTCTAGCATAATGAATATTTATTTCAACAGTAAAATATTATCAGAATATTTAGAACAACATGCTCCCGACAAATAAATATTTACGCATACTACAATTTAGCTGTCGATAATAATTTTTCTTAAAGATATTCAAATATAAAACCTTATTAGTTGAATTGTAGGGTATATTGTTGAATACCATTGAAAATAGCTTAAATTTAGTTCATAAAGAGTGCTGATAAAATGTAGAGCATAGCTATTAAAGGAATAGGATGTAATATGAATTTTTTACGACGTGAAATACCGTAATTTATTGTCATAGTGTTTTCGAGATAAGATTCATAATATCCTAATTTTATTTAAATTTATTTTGAAAATTTTTCTTATGTTAGCCTACATAAGAGTTGAAGAGTTCGCTAGTTATAAATGCTTTATATTGTCGGAAAGAAGTTTTTTTTTTTTTTTTTTTTAATTCTTATTGAAATATTTTTTAGCTATAGAACAACACCTGGATATGTAGAAACAATGAGGATGAATTATAAAGGATGACCGAATTCAATTTCCCTGATTTGAATTGAGCTTAAAAATCAATAATAGCATGCTAAGTTTATAGAGCTAGTTGACACAATTTTAAATTGTCCTTACGCACTCTGGCAGGAAAATGGAAATAGTGCATTAGAAGACACAAACTTTTATAATGCGCTGACAAATTAAGGGGGTGCAAATAAGTTACATATCAAATTCTAGTGATTCTGAGAGCATTAAGAAGTAGCACAAAACTTTTCTCGAAGCTGGAAAACTGCTGAAAAGAACTGGAGGTAATCAAGGGTTCTGATAGAAGTCGCAACTTGAACCGATGGATTGGGGCCGGTGAACCCATTTCCTGGCCAACCCAGATCATCGAATATCATATCTATAAGTTTTTTTCCCTTTATGTAATACATTAAAGATTTTCATTACAGTATGCATGATTTGTTAAACCATTTTACCAAAACAATGAAGAAGATAATTCAGTAGTAGGCGTGGCTCGTACTGAGCTACCGATTGGATATCAACCTGGAAACGAAACGGTGGAAGTGTATTAATTTTTACACAAACATTAAGACCACTGTTCCTTATCTGTCTTTTTGTAATGACAATGTAACAAATTACCATTAGAACGACCAAGCAGTCTGATATAACATTTTCTTTAGTTTTGATTTAGTCTACTCATTATATCTACTAGGATCAATTTATTTTTAAACAATTATTTACCTTCTAAGAATGAATACATTATCAGGAAGATCGTTCCGTTTGTCTATCTGAATATTACAAAACGAGTATATCCTCACGGATTTAAGATTAACTTTCTATTGTTATAATTTGCAGTCATGTTTACATATTATTATTTTTAATCCAGACTCTATGGACCAGCATTGGTTTATCTTATCTATTTAAATAGTTCAGTAACATCATTAATCGCATTCCTCTGATAAATAAATAAAAAATATTTTGAATGCTGTTGAATATTTACATCAAACTTACGTTCTTCCCTTTTTGTCCTGTCTATTTCCCTGTGAACCAAAGCTGAGAAGTAGATTGGTGCAGTCCGCATGGCCTAACGTCACTGCATAGAACAAGGCTGAACATCCACTGTCATCCACTTTGTCCACTTCTGCTCCAGACATAGTGATGAGAGTCTCCAGACAGTCCACGTGGCCACGACTGGCTGCGCAATGAAGAGCTAACACCAAAAGATGACAAAGTTATCTTACCAAAAGGTGACAAGCCTCTGGTATCTATTGTAGACTGGAATGCACAAACACGTTACTCAGTAGTCTCAATTCTGTATAACATTCAACCAACCACCTTTGTTGGCAAAAATACCAAGGGAAACCAAGAATTCTCACTGAGTTTACCAACCACAAACACAAGCCAATAAGGCATTGATGAATTACGTTGCCGAAAAGTCATGGGCCTATGAAACATCGAATAATTCTGTTTATGCACCAAAGACATAAACAGTAACTAAACCGTAATTAAAATTTTAGATTCGAAATTGAATTTAAAAATATGACAGCACAACAAGAAGTAGTACCAATTAAATAGGAACAGTGTTATGAAACTTATTTTTGAATAATAAAATAGTGAGGGTAAACAAACATAACTAATTTTTTTAATTTAAAATTCTTTAATTGTTGTTATTATTATTGTTGCATTTGGTAAAAAATTTCGAAGGTTATTTAATTATTATTTCGGCAGGCGTTAAGTTTAGTTATAAATTGCACCTATGTGGTAAGTATACAACCACTGAACAATCTTACCATTGATCTACCATACACATTGTCTTGTCTTGTCTTGAGTCTCTTCACGCCTTGTAGGCGCATGAGGCCGCAATTGTCGAAACCCAGTCCCTCCTGTTCAGCGCGGCCTCCCTGGCAACAGCCCAGCTTGGCCAACCGAGATTGTCTCTTTCCTTCAAGATCATTCGCCTCCACGTCAGTCTTGGTCGTCCTCTCTTCCTTTTACCGTCAGGAGACCATGTTAGGGCGATTCGTTCATTGGATTTGGGGTCCCTTCTAAGAACATGGCCGACCCAATGCCATCTTTTTCTCTTTAGGTCATTGATTAAGGGTTTATCTGCTGTTTTGATATATAAATCACGATTTGAAATTTTTTGCGGCCAATAAATTTTCAGAATTTTTCTTAAACATTTAGTATGGAATGCGTTCAATTTATTTTCCTGTTGCTTTGTGATTTTCCAAGTTTCACTGCCATATAGTAGTATTGACTTTACTATTGCATTATAAATTTTTAATTTAAGAGAAATGTTTAAGTTTGATGACTTCCATACTTTAAAAAGCATTCTAAAAGCATTTTGAGCTTTTTTAATCTTACATTTGATGTCTTCATCCGTTCCACCCAGTGAGTCTACTATGGAACCAAGGTATGTAAACCTATCTGTTTCTTCAATTTCATTCGAGTTAATGATTACTTTTGACCTATTATTGCTGTTTATTTTCATTACTTTGGTTTTATTTTAATTTATTGCCAAACCAACTTTTTTGGCATTTTCTTCAAGGTGACCAGTTTTCTACTGTATATCTTGGAATCTGGATGACATCAGAACAATATCATCCGCAAAGTCCAAGTCCTCAAGAAATGTGTTAAAGTCCCATCTTATTCCCCTATGGGTAGTTTCTACTGTTTTCCTCATTACCCAATCCAAGACAAGGATAAACAGTAAACCCGACAACACACATCCCTGTCTTACTCCTGTTTTTATTTCAAATTTCTCGGTTAGTTCACCATTTACAAGTACCTGGGCACTACTCCCATTGTACATTTCCTTTATTATGTTTATGATCTTTTCTGGAATTCCATAGAATCCCATAATTTTCCAAAGGCATTTTCTGTCAATGCTATCGAAAGCCTTAGAGAAGTCAATAAAGTTAAGATAAATTGTCTCATTTCGTTCAACACACTGTTCGATTATGTTTCGAAGGATAAATATTTGGTTAACTGTGCTCTTTCCACTACGGAATCCTATCTGTTCAACTCTAAGAATGTCATCGATTCCTTTCTTTATCCTGTTTATGATGACTCTTGAGAAAATCTTTCCGGGTACAGAGAGCAGGCTGATTCCTCTCCAATTGTTACATTCAGTAAGTTTTCCCTTCTTCGGGATTTTCACAGTTTGCGCTTCTTTCCACGAGAGAGGGACCTTTTCTCCATTCCATATGATGTTAAATATATTACAGAGTACTGCCGCAGATGTATCGATGTCAGCTTTTATGAGCTCGGCAGTGATGAAGTCATTTCCAGCAGTTCTTCTGTTCTTCTGGGACTTTATTGCATGTTTAATTTCCTCCACAGTAACGTCTCCCATTTCTATACCAAGCTCAACTTGGTGTTCAAAGGGGGATTCAATTTCGCTTCCAACTAAGTTGCTGGTAACATTTAAAAGTTCTTCGAAGTGCTCCTTCCATCTATTTGCGATCTCTTTTTCTTGTGTAAGGAGTTTGCCCTTTTTATCATTAACCGCACATTCAGCATTTGGTTTAACACCGCCCAATTTCTTTATAATTTTATAAACTTCTCCAATATCACCGACATCATTAGCTCTCTGAGCTTCTTCTGCAAGTGTATGGTAAAAGTTTCTCTTGTCATTTCTGGCGGATCGTTTGACGCATTTGTGCGTTTCTTTGTATTTTTTCTGGTACTTCTGTCTTATTCTTTCTGATTTTGTACTATTTACTTTGCCTTTTAACTTTTTTCTCTCTTCTACGAGTTTGAGTGTTTCGCCAGAAATCCACTAACTTTTTGTTTTTCCCTTTTTTATACCTAATATCTCTTCCGCTGTTTTATTGTAAGTTTCTCTACATTTCTTCCAAATATTCTCTACCTCTAAAGGGTCTTCTTCATTTTCCTCAACAAGGCCATTTAAAGCTGTAAATCTATTATGCAGTTCAATTGTATACATTCTTTTTAAATCTGGTTCTCTCAATTTTTCTATGTTATACCTTGTTTTTTTTATTCTTTTTGTGTCCTGGGATTCTTGATAATTTCAACTTTACAATCCCTATAAGTAAAAAATGGTCCGAAGCTACGTCAGCACCTCTTTTCACTCTAACATCCTGCAATGATCTCTTGTATGTGTTATTAATTGAGATGTGATCAATATGATTCCCAGTTCTACCGTCTGGTGATATCCACGTTATTTTGTGAATGTCCTTATGTTTGAAGAAGCTTCCACCTATGCTGAGATCGTTCATCTCGCATAGCGTTGTAAACAACTCTCCATTTTCGTTTTGGTCTCCAATAGCTTCATTGCCAATTGCACGCTCATCATGTGTCACTCTTTTTCCAATCTTGCCATTTAAATCACCAATTAATAATAAGATGTCATGTTTGGGGGTCTCATCTAATACCTTTTGTAGCTGATCATAGAATCTTGTTTTCTGCTCCTCATCCGCTTCATTAGTTGGGGCATACACTTGTATGATAGCAAGTTTTGCATGTCTTGAGTAGAACCGAGCCTTTATTATCCTATCGCTCACCGGAACCCAGCTCATCAGGCTAGCCCTAGCTTTCTTACTCATAATCAGAGCAACACCTCTCTCATGTCTCTCCTCATGTCCTGAGTACACTATGCTGTAATTATCGGTGGTTTTCACCTCGCCAAATCCAGTCCACCGTGCCTCTGCTATTCCAAGAATGTCCAACCCATAGTTGCACATTTCATTTACTATCTGCTTTGTCTTTCCAGCCTGGTACATAGTGCGAACATTCCACGTACCAAATTTTAATTTATGTTTGGGATGTGCTAAGTAGTTCATCAACGGACGAGGCTCCTTGCGGCTTTCCCCCGCCTGCGTCATACATATTTGTTCCTCTTTCAGATATTCATCCGTCAAAGGGCCAAAGATACCCGCACTGTCACCCAGCCATACACATTGAGCATGTCTGAATTCAAACATGCCATATTAAGATATTGAACAAATATCATTTGTCTCGGATGAAACTATAAGTAAGCCATCGGTGGCCAATGTCTGTAGGAATAACCCATTACTGACGAAGTACTAATATACTCGGTGGCATTGATTTACGTTTAGGCTAATTAATGCCTCAACGCGATAGGTATCTTTAGAATATTTTCCTATTTGGTTATTTTATTTAAAAGCATTGGAAATTGTTAGTGCTCAAGTAAAAGTTATTAAACTTTAATTATAAAATTATTTACTTTTGTCTAAGTATTTTTGACTTCAGATGACGTGTTATCCGCACTGTAGAGAAAAAAATGGAATCAGGAGACGATATAAAACAAAATGCATAAGTGTTTTATATCAATTAAAGAATTAACACGAATAGATATTAATCTTTATTTTTTTGAAAACACAGTTTGAAACAATGGAAAAAAAAAACATAGAAGCATTGGCCATACTTGATCCGCATCTTTCTACTTAAAATTTCACCCGTTTGATTTTAAAAGGAGACTTCAGCAGACTTGGTCGATAATTTTTTTTTTTACGATTTTATGAAGGTAGGCACATTGTTTGATGTTGATTCGGAGTATCTGCCACTCATAGCCAATATTTTTTTAGTAGAACAATAAATTTTCCTTATAATGTTAGAAGAGGATTTCTGTGCAGAGGTCATCCGAGATGACCCCTTTTAACATCAATTTCATAGTTCACCGCTACCCATGTAGCACAGCAATATTGGCCAATGTCAGAAGCAGGGATATATGAAGTTTGGTCAATTTAAATAAACATGTCTGTAAAAAACATCACAAAACACATTTTTTATCCCTCTGTACTTTCTTATAAAAACATATTTCAATTTTAAAACTGTAAATCAACATGTCAAACTTTTCAGTATATTTTATTCAGCATTGTTCGAGATTAGCCAAGATCCGTAACTGCTGCTAATATCATACGGTCAGCATCTTGATTGGCCAATGTCTAGCGATATTGTCTAGCGCATTTGTGCTTCTTGGGTAAAGATCGAGCGTTGCCTTTCAATACTTCCGTTTATCATATTCCCAACGTTATCAGTCTTGAAATTTGGTATGCTGACCACATATTACTGTTTTGCTTACACTTTTAAAATGGGATCGTGGGAAATACGCGAAATTTGAAGCTTTAAAGTAAAGTAGGTAAGGGTAGGTAGGGGAGCCTGTGCCCTTTCCAGATGACAATATCTGGGTCATTTTCCACAAAACGCAATATTTCAGCAGCAGGAGAAAAAGAATTGTTGAAATTTTTAAAAGCTTAAAAAAAATTTAACCAATAGAACTAATAAATTACAGTCCAATAATGACCTTAGCAAGAAAACGTCTGATTGTATATGGATATCGTTCATAGTTATTCCATGGGATGAAGTCCACGGATAAGACGATTTCCTTGTTATTGTTTAGTTCCGAATGGAGCTTTAGGTTTATAAACATGAGATTACTAAATTTATATGCGTACAACTAATACTATCAAATGAGTTATTAATGATATGTATTTTGTTATTCTAAATAATATAATGGTATGTATGATATTTACAGTTGCACCTATTTCATTTTCAAATAATACAACATTATTGTTGCATTGAAAAATGGAATGCACAATGCTTATTGGAACTAAAATGGTTACATTAGACTTGTTTCCAATATCACAGTTGACTTGCTGTGTCACGTGGTGAGATGTTAAACAACTATTAAACAACCATGTTGCCCACGGACATGATTCGTCAATTTCATTCACGTTTTATGTTAATTTATTTTGTTAAAATTTTTTACTCTTCTGGAAGTTAACGGAAGTATTAAAGTACAGAATAAAACATACTCCAATACGTATGAAGAATCTAGGTAAAAACAGCTTTAGTCTATTGAAATCAATTTTGAGCAAAATCCAAAATAGAGTTTATTATACTACGGAAAAAGCGTGACAAGATTTTTATGAGGATTAAATGATTCAGGGGATTGATTTTTACAAAAAAAGATAGTACATCTTTAATGTTTAACTCGTGGGCTATAAAAATATAAAAAAAAAATCTACTGTTTCGTAGTACTAATGATTTGCAGTGAAAAGTGAAAGAAATTGAAATATTTCTGTAAGAATTAGTAGGCAAATAATTAAAAATGACAAGCAAATAAAATCTCTAAATATGGTCAAGCGTTCTCTGTGTCCCCTAAAATTATATTTTATTTATTACAACTAAAACGAATTAGTATATAGAGTAAATTAAAAATCACTTCCAAAAACTTTTTGAAAAGAAAGACAGGGAGTGTTTATAATTGTTGCCTAACAACATAGTACCAAAACAAAATTATGTTCAATTTAGTATATTTAATTAGATGCATTTCCTGCATTAAACTTATTTATAAAAATGCCTCAAATGTTATTTAATTACCATGATCTTGGGGCAATACCATCTAATATTTAAAAAAATATATAAGATATGAAATCTCATCTATTAAAAGAAAAAAGTATAAAAGTAAGGATTGCACATAAATTGCGGCAGCCAAGTATCACTTTGAAGAAACTTTATAAGTACAAACACATTCATGTTATTCAACAAAAAAATTTAAATATTAATCTTTTATAAAAGAAAAAAAAATTAAAAACTAATACTATTTTTAATACTATTTTATTACCTGTTAGACCGTCTTGATCCACAGAATTGACATCGGCTCCCGCTTTAACCAGTGCCAAGATGGCATCGCTGCTCCCTGAAGGACAGTACGTTTTACTAGCTCTGGTCTCTTCCATCATACAATGACATAAATTTAAAATTACCATCACAAACACAAATTACTACTAGAGACTACTCATAGGTCGCTGCAAATTTTAATTCAGTGCAGTAAAGACATAATGTGTGAATTGACTTATTGGTTGACGTATCAAGTTAATACTGATATTTTTCAACTGTCGTTGATTCTTCTCCTTTAGTAGTTGAGACTGTTCATAGTGAAAGACTTTTAGAAACTTTTGACGTTAAGTGACTAAAATTTCTAGATTCATTGTATATTTTTTCGTTGATAACAAAAATACTTTTTTAATAGATGCAGTGGATAAAAAGGGCAATTGAATTTTCAGTTAAATGTGAAAGAATTGAATCAAATCCTACCATGAACCTCCGAAAAAATTCATAAGAACTCGTGGAGTATTCAGATAACAATATTATTAGTATGAAAATGATGGTTTGGTTTAATAAAGAGTTATATGGATGCAGGGGTGTTTTCATATGAAGTCGCATAATTTGACTGTAAGTAACTTTTAAATTAAAAGTTTAAGGTAAGGTCAGATACCTACACAGTTCACTAACGTTTTGTATAATACAATCACTATTTAATAAAATAATGAAAAATAATATCGTAATAATTTTAATATTGAAACACTTAAATTACGCAATGAAAGAATGTGTGATTTAAAAACATACTAATCTGACTTTAGTTCCTTAGAATATCAATCATCTCATATCGCAGTGAAATGAAATTATCAATAATCTTTTCTCAAATTTCAGAATTCACTATTTAAAAAACTTACCTTTTTAGAGAAAAACATTCAAATTTTTGGCATATAAACTTATTAAATCTTACAATAATATAGATTGATATCTATTTGAAACTCATAAAGAAATAAAAGAGATTACCGTACAGTGAGTTATTAACAAACAAGAACATAAAGATAAATTACATTCCAGAAGATATAAAATAAATGCATTGTTTCTTCCTTTAAAATGAAATATATATTATTACAGTAAAATCAGACTTCAAAGAATAAAATTTACTATAATCTTTCCTGGAGTTAACTACAGAACATAATAACTAAACCTCAAATATTTTATAACCATTTACAAAAAAAAATACACTATTTTGTTTTATAAATTTATTTACATTGCATATTAGGATATATATTGATATAATAATAGAAATTATTTGAAATTTGTTATTGTGTTTAAATTTAAAGTAAAGCATTGTTAAACTATGAGCTTATAATTGAAATTATTTTAAATACTCATATTATAAGTTTAACATGCTTTATATTGCCAGATTGTTCATGCAAATGCTTATTTTTAAAAACAAATCTTCTACGACTTAAGAGTGTTGTGCAAGAATAAAAATTGAACAAAAAACTTACAAAAAATTACAAATGATCATGCCTGCATATATAATTTTTTTTAATGAAATAGCACTAATGTGAAATTTATAAATGTCCTTATGAGTAGTCTCTAATTAAATTAGCTAATTAATATCAAAATTTCATTTTTAAAAAATTTCAGGGAAACAAAAACCATACGATAGTTATAAAAATATATGGTCATACCACTCTAAAACCAAAATGTTAATTATTAATAATTTTATCCTAATTTTACCCCTGTAGAAGCGTTTTTGCTTTTATAAAAGTTTAAAGCAGCCGAAGAAAACATCCAGTTCCTTTAATAAAAACGCGTTTCATTTACCTTAAAACCATTTTTTCCCGCTGTCTAATTTTATTTCATGTCTCTTATGTATTGTTTCTTCCTCCTTTCATGCTTTTTTCTTATTTCACTTTGAAACCCCCCCCCCCTTTACCTTTTCCTGGTTTAACGATATTTTCCATTTGAATTAAAATGCTCTTTCTAAGACGCTTTTGGAATATTATTCATCTGACATCTAATTTCACCCACATGACATCTCCTTTAAAAATTAATCATTTAATTTATATGGCTTCATAAAATTCGGTAAAACTAACTCCTGGAAGATACCTATAAATATTTTTTATAGTATTAAATTCGACGACACATTAAGATGCACAATCTTTCAAGTAAATACAAAAAGTGGAACTGTGGAAAGTGCGGATGTAGTTATATGTCGGTATATGTTAAACTAAAGTTATATAAGTCCTTTCTCAACTATTTGACACGGAATGTTTGGATAAAGTAAAAAGATGGTGGACATCGTTCGCATGACCTACTTTTACATCAAATTTCTTTGTTAAAATGAACAACTTGTTTATTTTAAAATGAGAAAAATAGTATTTACCTTCTATTATACCCTTAAGTGTAATTTAATAATATTTTGTCTGTTGTTCACTAATCTGCTCAGTATAATTTCTATTTTTATTGTAAGTGGAATGAAGTTTTTTAAAATATCGAATCTTAAATTCTGTCTATCCCAAATTCTTACAAAAGTATGAGGGAAAATGTTTGATTTTTTTTTTTCCAAAAGTAATAATTTTAAATCCAAAAAATTCCTTTAGACACCAGTTAGTGATGGTACTATGTGTCAATAAAACCTATCATTGGATTAGCAATAGAAATAATTAAACTTAGCTTTAAGATATCTTTTTCTGATACTATAGACAATTTGAAAGCCGCAGCACAGGATAAGTCGAGAAAAAAAATTATTTATATTGGGATTCTTACGAGGGTTGTCTGAAAAGTTTTGAGCCTCAACATGTAGATAGGAGCACTCATTAACAAAAGTTTAGGAATGTATTCGAGCATTCGTTATAAGGTATTCCTTAAAATTTGAGTCATTTTTGACTCTCAGTGGTTGTTTGACAGTCGTTTGAGTAAGACTTGGTGCATGTTTTTGTGAAAATGGAAAAAATCGAGTATCGTGCCGTGATTAAATACTTGCATGTGAAAGGCAACACACCCACAAAAATTAAATCAGAGTTGGATGCTGTATATGGGGACTCTGTACCTTCATTTTCCACCGTGAAAAGATTAGCAGCTGAATTTAAACATGGTCGTACCAGCCTTTCCGATGACGAGCGTTCGGGACGCCCTAAAACTGCAACCACCAAGGATATAATCGAAAAAGTGCAACAAATGGTACTGGACAACCATCGAATAAAGGCTAGAGAGTTAGCAGAGGCTATGGGCATATCAAAAAAACTCATTTGTCATATATTAACTGAAGAATTGGATATGCGTAAGCTATCCGCGCGCTGGGTGCCGCATTTGCTCACTTTGGACCAAAAACGCATTCGGATGAACATTTCTAAGGCCCTGCTAAAGCAGTTTAAACAAAACAAGGTGGAATTTTTGCGCCTATTCATAGCTGTTGATGAAACGTGGATCCACCACTACATTCCTGAGACAAAAGAACAATCAAACAGTGCACTGCTAAGGGTGAACTTGCTCCGAAAAAAGCGAAGACGGTTTCATCAGCCAGAAAGGTGATAGTGACTATTTTTTGGGATATGCATGGAATTGTGCTTATTGATTTTCTTCAAAAAGGTAAAACAATAACTGGAGTTTATTATGCATCATTACTTAACAAGCTGTAGGTAGAAATTGCAAAAAACCTACCGCATTTGAAGAAGAAAGTGCTTTTCCATCAGGATAACGCGCCTGCTCACACTTCGACGGTTGCCATGGCTAAAATTCATAAATTGCGCTTCGAATTGGTTGCACATCCACCATATTCACCACATCTGGCCCCAGCGACATCTTCTTTTTCCTAACCTTAAAGTTTCACTTGGTGGGAAGAGATTTTCTACAATGAGGAGGTCATTCAACATGTAAACTCTTATTTTGAAGAGAAAGATGATTGCTACTACCAGGAAGGGTTAAAGAGGTTGGAGTATCGTTGGAAGAAGTGTATTGACTTAAAAGGAGACTAAGTGGGAAAATAAAACTACATTTGACCAAAAAAGTACGTCTTTCCATGTTAGGCTCAAAACTTTTCAGACAACCCTCGTAAAGCGTTAATAAACGAAGGTTCGTGTATTTATTCTAAATAAATAAAACCATGTTTCCACACGGGAAGCTGTTAATTTTAAATAATCTTAGGCTACCGAATTCGATTACATTAACATTACAATACTATAAATAATCAAAATAAAATCCTCACCTCCGCTGGCTGCCCATAGCAGTGGCGTCCTTCCGTCCCTGTCCACGCATGCCACGTCCACGCCTCTGTCCAGTAATTTCTGTAGTACGGCCATGCCCGTCCGCACGTCTGTGCCCATCTCTGTATTCGGGCCGCACATTTGGGCGGCATAGTGCACAGGAAAGGCACCATGCATGTCAGGTGTGGAGGGGTCAGCACCTCCAACTCCTATCAAGAGATCGAGGCACTCAGGGTCACCAGTCACTGTAATAGATAACAATGTAAATGATAACAATGTGGGTAAATTTAAGGTATAGAGTTGATTGGGAAAAGGTTTACTCCAAAAATATAATTTTTATTGATTTATATTTTCCTATGATTTTTAAGGGACCTTCAAAGCCGAACGGTCCTTAACTTTTTCATTATGAATTTTAACTTTCCTTCCGACGTGAAGGTCTTTTTACAATAGCCCAATATGCCTTAACAGAGCCAGTAGCACAAATACGGTGGCCAATATCACTCAACACTGGCTAATCCCGATATGGAGCGTTGATGACTTGCAATTGCTACGGATCTTGACCAATTTCGCCCAACGCTGGGTAAAATCTACTGGAAGTTTTGAAATGTTGATGTAGAGTTTTAAAATTGAAATATATATATTTTTTTATAAGTAAAGAGAGAGGGGTAAAAAATGTGTTTTGTGATGGTTTTGACATGTTTATTAAAAAAACGTGTATTTTGGAACGATGCTTGAATATCAGCATGGATTGGCCAATCTTTCCAGAACCACTGTTTCCGACCTTGGCCAATACCGCTGTGCTACTAGGTTCTGATGTTAAGGCCATAACCAACTCTGGCGCCTTATTTTCGAAAACTTCTTAATAGACAGATTTAAGAACATTGCTAATTAACACTATACCCATGACTGATTAATTTGATGCTATATTTTAAAATCCTAAATTCGTTTTCACAACTAAGCTATCTTGTCTCAATCTTACCTGTCGCCCAGTGCACGCACGAGTGCTTCTCGCTGTCCACTGCCCCCGCGTTCGCTCCTTTCGCCAGCAGGTACTTGACCATAGCCTTGTTGCCGCTGATGACCGCCAGATGCAGAGGTGTGTATCCTTCCTCGTCAGGAGCATCAAGGAGGGCAGGGGCTGCGGAGAGAACGCGCCCCGCACACTCCACGTTGACATTTTCAGCACAATAGTGGAGGGCATTCTTGCCGGTGCGGTCACGCTGGAGTGCTGCAATTGGCTATCGAGAAAAAGCAAGAGTGGGAGTGAAGTTTAACACGTTGGTTTGAGAAAGTCACTAAAAGTTTGCGAAAGTACATTTGTTTCCATAGTTGAAATAAGTTCTAACACTTGAATAATTTAAACCCACCATGAACAAGCAATTTACAAATACCTTCCAGTTGCTTACGATTTATTAGAATATGATAACTAGAAGCGAAACATCATAAATTAATATATTAATTTAAGAAGCAAAATTAAAAAATTAAAAACATTTTACGCTAAAATTCAAAGAAAATCTGCTAAAGGGACTCAAAACTTTCTGTACCTGATAAGAATTTATAAAAAAATTCTCTTCCTAATATGTAAAAAGATAAATATTTAGATGGAAATTTTTTTGAAGAAGGTGTAAAATTTGCTCAATTTCTAGGTTTTTATGAAAAACAGAAACCCTCGTAATTCTTCTAACTCTGCATATAAGTATACTATAAACAATATGTATTATCATAGATTTTAAGCTTATACGGTTATTATACATTGATTTTATTTTTAATTGACAGAACGAATATCATATAATATTGGTACTAAGAAAAATTAATGTAGAAACAAATAGAAAACAAATCATCCCAGGGTGATGATTCGTTTTTTATCCCTTAATTGCTTAAATTAAAATATTTTTATACAAAATAATGTGTGTTTTTTTTGCAACAAATAGTTTAGATTCCTTCATTATTGTTTTTCTTATACTAGATGAAGTTGAAGAAACAGATCCATGGAATCCCAAAATTTATATTAAAAATTTCAAAAAACGATTCCTCAAAATTAAGGAAAACTTTCCTTAAATTGTATAAATACCAAAATTTCAAATTGCAAAAAATGGAAATTTATAGCATTTAGCAGCATATGCAAAAAAAAAAAAAAAAAAAAAAAGGAAAAGCACAGAACATCTGAGTACTACACTATCGCGAATATTGATCGATGGGTAGAATAAAAGTCATGTTACTGTTATGTTTTGCTTCCGGACCTGTCTGTCTAGGATGCTTCGTACGTCTTCTTTATCCTCCTGCTGACATGCGAGCATCAACGAGGTGTGACTAGGTGAGAGAGACCGCTTGTGCAGCTGGCTGTTGCGCCTCACTTCCATGGACTGGGGAGGGGATCAGCCCCTCTCCATGTCGACCTCACCTGATAAGACAAATAGTTGTTGTAAAGATAAAATGCCTTATTTTATTGACACTCTCTTTAAAAGCACAAAGAACACCGTAAAAAATGAATGTAACATAGGTCTGATATTTCTAACGAGTTTTTAAAAAGGATCGTCAACCTCCCATTGCTCCTAGTCCTAATGATCTAGGAGCAATGGCAAGCTGACTATCTTTTTTAAACACTGGTTAAAAATATCAGAAAATAAGGCATTAGCCTTATTTTTTGACATAGTATCTGCAAAAGTATTGCTTTAAACTACAGAGTGTCCCAGTTAAAAGTATCCAATAGTTACGACTTACTATTAAGGAACTTCTCCGTGGATGCACATAAAGTCAAAGTGGGGTTAGGAATGTACTTAAATAGCATCATTGGTCCATTTTTATTCTTACAGTGCACTTTTATGAGACCCTTTTACCTTGGGATTCATTAAATCCATTGTGTATAAACCAAAATATTTAAACTGTTAATGAGTTGAAAAAGCATATCAATCATGCGATTTGTCTTATAATTCTTGAGGTGCTACGAAACACTTGAAAGAAACTAGATTACCTATTAGATATTGATTGTGTTACGAAAGGTTTACACACTGAAATCTATTCATATTAAAACTTGGGGAGAAATTCATTCAATTTAAATATTTTCTCCCCTTCTTCAATAAAAATAAGGCCATAACTTATGGAAGCTTTTACCCCGGACCAAAGGCGGCCCTAGGTTCATTTTTCAGGGGGGGCCATTTTAAACTTTAAGTTCGTAAAATGTATGCACTATGTAACCTAATTATAATAAACTAACTGCTGATTAAATGCTTGATTGCAATGATAAGTGTAGAATTTTCTAAATTAATAATTTTCATTTGATGCAGAATTAAAAAAGTTAACTTAAGCTTGAATTGCTCTCCTGAAAAATAAGAAAAGAGTAAAACAAAGAAATTACAAAAAATAAAAAATAGTTAATAATTGTTTTACAATCACACTTCTTTACTCTTTGAAAGCCTAAAGAACAAAATCCAATTTCCTCTGCTTTGTTTTGGCAAATCTGCCTATGACACAGCTCACATCAATGTTTATGTCTCTGTGAGTATGCAGCAAGCTAAGTCCTGCTAACCTTTCTTCCCCCATTCTAGCTCTTAGCCACGTTTTCAAGCGTCGAAGGGTAGAGAAACTTCATCAGCAACTTCATCAAGCTTCTTCAGCAGAGGCAACGCTAACTGGTAGTGTTGCCAAAATTTTAAGTAACTCGTAAATAGTAGGATATACATATTTGTCACAAGCTCTCATTGTATCTATGGCAGAAGTGGGGAGCTATTCTTTTTTCCATTTCTCTCTCCATAGTGCTAGCTCACTTTCAATCAGAATAACACTCATTTGTGTCAGTCCTAAAATTGGTATGAACTTCTTTAATAAGTTTTAAAGCTCGTTGCTTTCTGATTCTGTTGGCTTTTCCATATCGGAGGTTGGAATCAGTAATCGAAAGCCAAAACAATCCGAATTTTCTTTTGGAAATCTTCCTATTAGGTCTTCAATTATATTATCCAATAAAGGTATGTAAACCGAGATTCTAAAATACTCTTCTGGTATTTGAGTATTTCTTTTTAGAGAAGTATTTAAAAATGCTCTCATTTTTTCTTTTTGAAGACATATTGTAGATATTCGTCACTAATTACTCGAGGTAAAATGATCACGAAATCTTTAAACAACGAATAAAAGTGTTGCTAGTTCAACAGATATTTTCACAATAAATGGCCTGTCTAAACTAGCTATAACAATAACACAGTACCGATTCCATGCCCAAGTGACAAAAGTCACACACTAGTCCAGACATCACGTGTTGAAATTACCCTCGGCGCCATGGTTGCTTAGAAGAGCATGGTTGTTCCAAAAAGGGGCAGAGGCCCCCGGGAAAAAGGAAATCGTCGTTTAGGAGGGGGATGGTCACTACCTGTGTACTTGTGTTGTGTACCGGGTATTGTGTCGTGTGTTGTGTACGTAAATACATTTAAAACCAGGGTTTTTTCTGGGGGGGGGGGGGGGCCTATAATTTTTTGTACTGTAAAGAAAAAATTTACGTTAATGAAATTGTGCTTAAAAATCTGTATTTTCACAGTTTTTTAAACTGGAAATTCTCAAAGAGTTTTGGGATATTTGAAAGGGCTAGGAAGGAAGAGGGAACCCTTCAAGGAGGGGGCCATGGCCCCCATGGCCCCCCCTTGAAGCCGCCAATGCCCCGGACACACTTTATATAATACTTATACCATGCATGACAACAATAACAAAATATAGTTCAGAAAATTTAAAGGGAAAATAAATAGTGTTTTTTATGATTACTAATTTTTTTAAGGGTTTTTATAACCTAAAATATAGTTTTTTAAGTATAATAATAATAATAAAAAAAAAAAAAAACAGTAATTTTCCTTTCCAAATTCTTTAAAGTTCTATCTTTTATTACTGTTGTTATACTTGGTGCAAAAACTCATATACTTAAAACAATACTTTGTCAGATATTGTGACAAAAATGAAGCAATACGAGTCTATGAGGCAAGGACCAGTTGAAAATCCCTCTTAACTCTTTCGGTGCAAGTGTTGTTATACTTGGAGTAAAAAACCATATATTTTGAAAGATTTTCATTTATCTTACCTAACTTTTCATAAATATTAGCTACTTAAAAGTTTTTAAGTTCAAATTTGGTTTGAATTTATATTGAGAAACAAGTTACGATCCAGTTCCTATCACTAAAAATATTATTCAATGGTTTATTTTAAGATGATCACTGATAAAGTATAATGTGCCAAAATAATCTCGGTATTTAAAGAGTAACTTACTTAAGGGGGACCGGAAGACACCATTGAAGCTCAAAGTACTTTACAATCTACGTATGGGGCTGATTTAAAATGTGCCCAACTTTTTAAATCCTTTATATTAACTTCGATTTAGTGTGTATATTTGTCGATGGGGGAGGAATCTGCAGAGGCCTAATTAACCCCCTTAGAGGTTAATCCAATCGGACTGAAACTTGGTAGATTGTTTCGATGTCGATGACAATGCATTCTATCAAACTAGATACTGTCTTCTACTTCTACTATCACTAAAAGGTCATTTTTTATGGAATACTAATAAATAGAATTAACGTCCTCCAATCGGCGTTAAAATAGCATTGAACCGATCATTGTTGAAACTCTTTCATGTTGCCAAATTTTTTTTTTAATAAATAAATAATAAAATTACTTCAGTCAGAATAAATAAATGATGTTTGGATGTGACAGTAAACAGTCACGTTAATTTTTAATAAATAAACTTTGAAACATAGTTTGCCGTACATTTTGCTGATAGAAATGTTTTTGATATCGGCACAAAGGCGGCCCTAGGTTCATTTTTCAGGGGGGGCCATTTTAAACTTTAAGTTCGTAAAATGTATGCACTATGTAACCTAATTATAATAAACTAACTGCTGATTAAATGCTTGATTGCAATGATAAGTGTAGAATTTTCTAAATTAGTAATTTTCATTTAATGCAGAATTAAAAAAGTTAATTTAAGCTTGAATTGCTCTCCTGAAAAATAAGAAAAGAGTAAAACAAAGAAATTACAAAAAATAAAAATAGTTAATAATTGTTTTACAATCACACTTCTTTACTCTTTGAAAGCCTAAAGAACAAAATCCAATTTCCTCTGCCTATGACACAGCTCACATCAATGTTTATGTCTCTGTGAGTATGCAACAAGCTAAGTCCTGCTAACCTTTCTTTCCCCATTCTAGCTCTTAGCCACGTTTTCAAGCGTCGAAGGGTAGAGAAACTTCATCAGCAACTTCATCAAGCTTCTTCAGCAGAGGCAACGCTAACTGGTAGTGTTGCCAAAATTTTAAGTAACTCGTAAATATAGGATATACATATTTGTCACAAGCTCTCATTGTATCTATGGCAGAAGTGGGGAGCTATTCTTCGTTTTTCCATTTCTCTCTCCATAGTGCTAGCTCACTTTCAATCAGAATAACACTCATTTGTGTCAGTCCTAAAATTGGTATGAACTTCTTTAATAAGTTTTAAAGCTCGTTGCTTTCTGATTCTGTTGGCTTTTCCATATCGGAGGTTGGAATCAGTAATCGAAAGCCAAAACAATCAAAATTTTCTTTTGGAAATCTTCCTATTAGGTCTTCAATTATATTATCCAATAAAGGTATGTAAACCGAGATTCTAAAATACTCTTCTGGCATTTGAGTATTTCTTTTTAGAGAAGTATTTAAACATGCTCTCATTTTTTTTTTTTTTTTTTTGAAGACATATTGTAGATATTCGTCACTAATTACTCGAGGTAAAATGATCACGAAATCTTTAAACAACGAATAAAAGTGTTGCTAGTTCAACAGATATTTTCACAATAAATGGCCTGTCTAAACTAGTTATAACAATAACACAGTACCGATTCCATGCCCAAGTGACAAAAGTCACACACTAGTCCAGACATCACGTGTTGAAATTACCCTCGGCGCCATGGTTGCTTAGAAGAGCATGGTTGTTCCAAAAAGAGGCAGAGGCCCCCGGGAAAAAGGAAATCGTCGTTTAGGAGGGGGATGGTCACTACCTGTGTACTTGTGTTGTGTACCGGGTATTGTGTCGTGTGTTGCGTACGTAAATACATTTAAAACCAGGGTTTTTTCTGAGGGGGGGGGGGGGGCTATAATTTTTTGTACTGTAAAGAAAAAATTTACGTTAATGAAATTGTGCTTAAAAATCTGTATTTTCACCGTTTTTTAAACTGGAAATTCTCAAAGAGTTTTGGGATATTTGAAAGGGCTGGGAAGGAAGAGGGAACCCTTCAAGGAGGGGGCCGTGGCCCCCATGGCCCCCCCCCCCATTGAAGCCGCCAATGTATCGGCACTGTGTGAATGAATATAAAAATTGACAATGCTGAAAAAGGATTTCTTAAAAGCTCCGTTTTTATGTGTTATATTATTATATACTTTGAATGTCTCTTTCAAGATCTTACACAATTTTTTAATTTATAGACGATATAAATTAAATATAAAGAAATTATACAAGCAATATTGTATAAATTACATAATTACATTTACCTAATTAATAGAAAAAATTTATGTAAGTATATATAGAATTAATATAAATATATTATAAAATGTGTTCTTTAAAAATTTGTATTATAAAGATATACCAAGAATAAAGGTGTAAAAAGTTTCATTGTAAAATATCTTGCATAATTTAAAAAAGTGACATATTTTAATGATTTTTTTTTTATTTCGAGATTGATGTACATATTTTTCTCTACAATAACGTCATCAAATATATATCAAAACATTTTTTAACTACACACATTATATTTTTAATCTACGGAAAAAGTAATTAAAATTAGCCTTTGAATATCATTAATTCAAATACAAAACTTTAATTTAAAAGTACTCACTTTGCAACCTTTGACTATTTTCATGAAAGCATTAAAAAATGGTATATTAAATGAAGTTACGTTATTATTATATTCAGATAACCTCATATACATAATAGAATACTTTTAATCGAAATAGATTACTTTATCAAGATCCATTTACTGTATTAACTATAGATATCGCTTAACATAATTGATTAATGGATTGGAAGGTCCTGTACTACTTCCTGTTTCCTCTTATGCAAATCAATATCATTTTAGCGTTGTCTCAAACAACAAACTGCCTCATTGGTGACGACCTACTTTGGTCACATCATCAGTCGATTTATTAAGACTATCAACTTAGCAAACACACTACAGAAGTTTTTAATCACACAAATGTGGAATAGGATATATATAAGAATATTTGCAGATATTTTACTTTGCTTAACTTGTATAAAGTATGTTCATTACTTATAATATACTACACATGAAATACTATGAGCATACACGAATACTTTCATGTGATTGGTAGATTTTTTTACTTTTTTAAAAATAAATTTAAATTATTTCATAAATGGATCTTATGCAAGCAGATCATGTTGCTTCCCCACTCCTATCAATTCAACCCACCACAATGTATCCCTAAACGGCCGTTATGCCCGAAATTATTTGTTCACCCAATCACAAACATGTATATTTACTTTTTCCGTCATTTAGCAGTTAATTGTGATGTCATCATACATAAGGTCAATTTGATAGACCCTTTAACTTTTAATTAGAAATTCCGTTGTAACTGGAACTCCTACAGTTACAACGGACACCGTTTAAACTAAAAAAATATACATATTTTTATCTGCAATTTCTTTGAAAACAAAATTAACATTTTAAAACTTTTTTAACCACTTTTGTGGTTAGAGATCAGTGTTCTAAACTAATCCAAACAAAATAAAACAATTATCAAATTATAAAAATATACTCAAATGTAATTTAAAAGTTTCAAACATAAAGATACCTTTAAGAATCTCATGTATATTTCTTAAAAACGAAGATTTAATTTACTCTTATAAAATTATAACCAAACTTCTGAACTCATTTTTAATTAGTTTGAAACATATTTTGTTCAGTGACTTACGTTATGTATAGTAAAAACACTTATACTTCACAGAGGTTTTTACTATATTTCTTTAGAAAAGACTTTAACCATTCAAATAAATATATCTCTTATATAGTTATCCTTGGAAATTTCTAATAACTTTTCTTTTATTCAATTTATTTATTACCCTATTCTAAGATTAGCTTTGAAATTGTTAGGAATAAACTTGAGACAAAAATTTTATTCGACTTTAAGAGTAGAGAATAAAAGGCTATTAAAAGATATTATGGGACTGAAATTAAATAACATTCACAATACATTAAATACAAATATTCAAACTAAAATGCGTCATTAAATTTTTACCAAAGTAAATGTTCCATCTCGTCCCCTATTTAATTTTTAATGAAAGTTTAATAAAGTCTTAAATAGTTTATCATTCAGTAAAATCATATGAAGGCAATTGTCTCATTTCCCTTAAATTAAAAATTGAAAAATAACAATACTCGAAAAGACATTTTTTCATCTTTTCGCTTGAAAAAAAATTAAATATATTTTTTCCAGTTTCAAAATTTACGATCTTTGGATAGAAATAAACTTAGAAATGAACGTTTTGTATTATATTTTAAGTTTTTACTCTTAACAGAAATACTTAATATTGATTTCCATTATTCAAAAGAAAAAAATCAGAAACCATACTCATTACCATACGCATTATTATGAAAACCAAACCTTCCGATACACTAAGCCTGCTTTGGGTGTCCTTTCCAACCCTAAAATAAGCGTTCATAAAATTTAATTAACAAAGAAAGCGTCATATGTTCATAAATAAAGAAATCCGTCAAAATGTACTTCTTTTATTAAACTATATAAACCTAAGCCATAAACCCTCACAAAGAGCACTTGAAAAAAGTTCCCATGAGATGAGAAGCGGCTTTCTATCAGCTGCTAGTAATCGGAAAACAAATTTGCAGCCCTTCTCATGGGGATTAATGTCCGCGGATGCAAAAATTACTGGACCTATACTGGTCTCTATTATCTAAATTGCTTATGCATCGAGGTCAAACCTGTAGTTTTAGCCATTAAAAGGTAAACTGGTGTATGTCTTCAAAAGTATTGGTAATTGGCACATCATGCTCAGATTAATTTGAAAAACAAAGCTGCTTCGTTTTATTTTCACAATTTTCGAATTTGACTTAACTTTTAATTTCTAACATCCAATGCCCTATATTGACGAGTTCGGTTTTTGACAAATGCATTGGGATCTGAGGATCTTTCTTTTTCTCCATATCCTTTCTTGCCAGTCAAAAATTTGAAAAATATTTTGAAAAAAGTAAGCATTTTGAAGGGTACTTTTTGAAAATTATGTTCTAGGTTCCATTCTATATTCCATTTTAATACCAAGTTAAATTATTTTTGTTTTCTTATAATTAATTTATTGTTGTGAAGCTTTAGACATTGCTCACAATTGCCAACGTGAAATGAAATTTCTTAATAAAAAAACAACAACATGTTGATATATTTGACTCAAGAGAGTTTTAAAATTTACTTTACCCGGACAGCTAGGTATAGACCGACAAACTCTCGAAGACAAACTACCTCAGGACATTCCATTTTCGTATTAGTATTTAGCAACTATAATATATATATATATATTGTTGCACAAATTGTCTGTATATATTGTAAATAGTGACGTATTATTTCAAAATTCTATTGTAATTTATTTTTATCCAATTTTATTTAGTAATTAATAGCTATTATACAAGTTAGAAAAAGGTGGCAACACCTGAAGTAATCGAGACGTTTCGAGAAATTTCTTTCCGATGAATTGGCTGGAAATTTCGAGAATGTCTCACGCGCTTGTTTATAAAAAGACTGGAGAACGGGGAAGTTTTCAGATTGACTTCGGAGTTCGTTGAAAGCTGATCGCTTTGTTTACCTATTGGAGTGAGCTTGTATAATCGCTGAATTCGAAGTTATTTTTGTTGAAGCTTGTGTTGAAGCTTGAGAGTAATTAAACTGTTGCCTGTGAATAAATTTTGTGAGTTTTCTGAAGAGAGAATAAATATTTTTAAACCGTGAAAACTGTGCCATCATTGCCTCAGTGGAAAAATTCGTAACAGTGGTGTCAGAAGTGGGGTGAAGTCATCTTGAATGCCGACAACTAGAGGAATGATGGAAGATCAAATGAAGCAGTTGATGGAAATGATTGCTGGAATGAAGGCCCAGCAGGAAACCACCGCAGCCGAAATGAAAGCCTGCCAAGAAACTGCCGCAGCCGAAATGAAAGCCGGCCAAAAGTCCACCGCCGCCGCAATTGCCGCTACATCATCGGAGATTAGAGCTTTAGCCGCCAAGTGTGAAACAACATCTGCAGCAGTGAATGAAATCAAAGAAGAAATGAAGATGGAGCTAGCCTCAATGGTGGAATCAACCATAATTGAAACTACCTCAAATGTTCTGCTATCCGTGAAAGAAGAAGTATTCAATGTAGTAAGAAAGGAAGTTGATGAAAAGTTTGAGGAGTTTAACGGAAAAGTTTCCATCGTGCAAGAAAAAGTTTCCACTGTGCAAGAAAAAGTTTCCACCATGCAAGAAAAAGTTTCCACCTTAAAGGAAGAGCAAGACAAATTCATTGACGTTGTAGAGGAAAGGCTGCGAAAAATGGAAACGCGTGAAGCTCTGGCCATAGCGTCACCTAATTGGGATAACGCTTCCATCCCCTTTATGGCGCCGCGCTCTAACATCAAAGTGGCCCCTTTTGATGGGAAGTCGTCTTGGCGCGTTTATCAAACGCAATTTGAAATTATTGCTTCTGCGAATGGTTGGGACGATACTTCGAAGGCATTCCATCTCGCAGCATCTCTTCGAGGTGAAGCTGCTGACATTTTACAGACACTACCTGAAGAGAAGCGGGGAGAATTCGTGGCGCTGGCAAGTGCGTTGGAGTTAAGGTTTGGGGAGCAGCATCTAAAGGATTACAACAGACTGCAATTGAAAGTGAGACAAAAGAAGGCCAATGAAACTCTTCAAGAGTTGGCGTCAGATATAGAAAGACTGTCGCTCCTCGCCTTCCCAGACTGTCCCCCGGATGTACGAGATGATCTTTCGCTGCAGTATTTCATCGACGCTATTCAAGATCCCGATGTGCAACAGGCGGTAAGGTTATCCCAAAACAAAAATCTGAAGTCGGCCCTCGTGTACGCCATGAGAGTAGAAGCCGCGCAGCTAGCTTCTGGAAAAGACCGACGATATGTGCGTGGTGCATTAGCCGAGGATTCTTCTGACTTTGTCACCAGTAAGCTTCGAGAACTGGAGAGCAAAATTGATCGAATGATGAGAAGCTATCCCGGAGCCAGGGATCGAAGGACCAGAGTCGTTTGCTGGCACTGCAAACGGGAAGGGCATCTACGACGAAACTGCCTTGATTTGAAAAAGAGAAGGGATAACACTACCACGGATTCTCCACAACTGAATCTAAGAAGATGTCATCTCGCAGGGCAGAAGCTGCAATGTAGAACAGGTGAAGCCCCGACCAGTCGTTTCCACGTTTCATCCCGACAAGGAGGAAACCAGGGTTTATTCGTGAAGGGGGAGATCAACGGAACTCCATGTCGTCTAATCGTCGATTCGGGAGCGAACGTAACGATCGTAAGGACGGACGTGGCTCGTCGCCTGAACAGCCGACTCCTCTACACAGCGCCCTCTGTTTCTCTACAAACTGTGTCTGGTGGTAATATCTCTGTTCATGGGAAATTGCAAGTGGACATTGCCCTTGGATTTAACACCTACAAGCACACCGTTTATGTTGCCGAAATTGTAGATCCGTGCATTCTCGGACTAGACTTTTTGAGGAAAAATGGAATTACGCTGAATTTCGAGAAAAGCCAGCTGCAAACATGGAGAGGCGAAGTTCCTTTGCACGATCTAGACATGAAAGAGCTGTGCGTATATCGGATTGTAGCTCATGAAGACAATGTCATAGAGAATGCTGAAGAGTCCACATATATGGAAAGTACCTCTCCAACCTCGGAGAGAGAACCGAAGAAAGCGACGTTGATGAAACCCTCCCAGGAAGTGGTTCATGTGGAAATGGACAAAGTTAGTGACGAGGGAATCGACATCCGTACTCCTGTTACAAGCATCGAACGGAGGTCCCGGGATCTATCAGCTGCACCCGCGGATGATTCGGACGCAATCTCAAAATCATATAACCAGCAAGATGGGGATCAGAAACTTTCACCGCTTCTGTTGGCATACGGGAGTGCAACTCACGAGACCACCGGATTTTCTCCATCTCTAACGATGTGTGGAAGAGACCTTAGGCTCCCCAGCAACCTCCTCTTTGGACAACCACAGGACACTCCTTCCTCGCCTGTCCAGTATCTAGATGATCTGCAGGCACGTTTGGAAGCCGTACATCGGTTCGCCAGAGAGAGAAACAACATCATGACGGAGCGCGTGAAGATCCGGTACTATGCCAAGGCCATGGACCGTTCATTCCAGGAAGGTGACAAACGTCGGAAAGGACTCTTTCCTAAGCTCCAGACGAACTGGGAAGGGCCGTATGGGATCCTTAAGAAGATCAACGACGTCGTGGTGAGAATTCAACGGACACCTTCCTGTAAACCTAGAGTTGTACACTACAATAGGCTAGCCCCATATTATGGTAGAAGTCATTGAATGGCTTAAGGACTTCACTGCCCGGGACGTGCAGTCTTTAAGAAGGGGGAAATGTTGCACAAATTGTCTGTATATATTGTAAATAGTGACGTATTATTTCAAAATTCTATTGTAATTTATTTTTATCCAATTTTATTTAGTAATTAATAGCTATTATACAAGTTAGAAAAAGGTGGCAACACCTGAAGTAATCGAGACGTTTCGAGAAATTTCTTTCCGATGAATTGGCTGGAAATTTCGAGAATGTCTCACGCGCTTGTTTATAAAAAGACTGGAGAACGGGGAAGTTTTCAGATTGACTTCGGAGTTCGTTGAAAGCTGATCGCTTTGTTTACCTATTGGAGTGAGCTTGTATAATCGCTGAATTCGAAGTTATTTTTGTTGAAGCTTGAGAGTAATTAAACTGTTGCCTGTGAATAAATTTTGTGAGTTTTCTGAAGAGAGAATAAATATTTTTAAACCGTGAAAACTGTGCCATCATTGCCTCAGTGGAAAAATTCGTAACAATATATATATATATATATATATATATATATATATATATATATATATATATATATATATATATATATATATATATATATATATATATATATATATATATATATATATAAATACCGCCTTACAATGAATGTTTAATAGAATTTTTTTTTTTTTAAACAGAGGTATTTATAGTGGATAAGAATTTTTTTTTTTTTTTTTTTTCAGATCATCTGAAAAATGTGTTCTGGACAATATTTGGAGAATTAGTGATATATTCTTTCAATGTATGCAGTATTAATAATACATATTTATGTATCCGAGCGATAAAAGACCCTATCTCCAATATTCCTAATTTTACAGAAAAGCTAATCAAAGTGAAGAAATTTATTATAATCGTCTTGCTAATGTTACTTTAAATTAATACAAACATTCGTTATAAGTTATAAATTCTCGTATTAGATAGTTTTGTGTATAAACTTTTTTGGAAAGAACAATGTCATTTATTATGAAAAAATAAAATAAAACGTTGATAGCGTAGTTTTTCTTTAAATACAGATATAACTTTTTTGATGTTTTTACTTTACCTTCCACGAAATGGATCATCTATCTTAATCTAACTTAACCATATCCATGATACGGATAACTTGAAATATTCACATTTATGACATGCACCACTCTATCTTTCATTCGCTGTCCTTTCATTTGAACATCTAGCGGCTTTAACGTCCCATATTTAAAGGGCGGTGCCTCCTTGCTTCAATAATCGATTCATCAGGTGTCTGTTATTCTGAGAATTTATATACGTTTGGAGTAATAATATATTTTTTTAAAAGAAGCCTTTCTCTGTAATTGAAAAGAGTCATAGGGGGATAAGTAAGCATTATTGAAAGGCTGGAGGGGTGTTTCGGCGTGTAACTTCAAGGTCGTTTCCTAGGTAGCCCTCTACGAATACAATAGAAATTACTATAGACATTAATCAGTTAGGTAAGATATATTTGCATATCGATTTCCTAAAAACTTCCCCATTAACAGTGATCCAGTGACTACATACGTTTTATCAAAAGATCTATATGGGGATTTAACATGTTGTGGTGGTGGCTATGCTATATTTTCTCAAGTACCAATAGCTTCAATAATCGCAATTCTTATAGTGTAGAGTAGTGTCTTAGGTTGGTGACGAAAGAAACAAGGTTTTAGGACCAGAAAATCCATAATTTAAGTGTTTAAATAGCTATGAAAAATTGGAAATCATAAAAAATTATGACAAGTAGTGAATTTCACAATGAACATGCACAAGTATGCTAATTTGCATTCAAAATCTTTTTAAATATTTCTATATTCAACTTATTGGTAACTAAAAAATATGAAAAAATGTAATTCAATAACAAATTTTAATGTTAAAAACAGACTCCTAATATGCAACGAATATTTATATAATGTTGATATAGTTTTGTTATAGAACTCTGAAAAGGCCTTTTTAAAATAATCTTTTATTTTATTTATCTGTAGTAGGTTGGTTTTAGAAGCCACTTTGAATAGTGATATTTCACTCTTTGTTATTATGTCTCAATTTATCAATTTTCTTCATTCCCAAATCTGGTACTTAAATATCTATTTCTAATAAAAAAAAATGTATAAACTCTTTTAATTAAAATTTATTTTAAATCGAACGGACGTCATATGTTTCAAACAGGAAAATCGAAAAAAATTGGGAATAGCATGCACTTTAATGTCAAAATGATACAAAGCATGTGCTTTCATAAATCAAGAGTGAGCAACATCGCAGATTTTCAAAATCCAAAAATGATCAATAGCATATATACTTTCAAAAGTCAAAATTAATCAAGATTATATACTTTTATACCTCAAAAATGATCAATAGCATATATACTTTCAAAAGTCAAAATTAATCAAGATTATATACTTTTATACCTCAAAAATGACCAACAGCATGTAGCTTTAAATGAAATTTTGTAATACTATTAAAACTTAACAATTACGTGAACATGATTATTAAGTCAAAGTGGTCATTATCATGTATTTTCAAAATTGAAAAGTGATCAACAGTAAATACTTTTAAGAATCCAAATTTATCAACATCGCGTACTTTCAAAAATCAAAAGTGAGCAACACCAAGTACTTTAAAAAGTAGAAAATAAGCAACATATTCCCTAACATAAGACATTCAAAAGGAAAGTTTTGCAATCGTTGCAGTCAATGTACACGCCACTAAATTTGTTTTTGAGAAAAAAAGAATACTTAATGTTTTCGAGAAGAGCACAAAACACTCACATTGAATGAATAAAGAAACCTATCGACCGTTTTTCTTAGAAAACATTGTTTTTGTTGTGTTTCGCCGTTGCTTAGAGCTGAAATAAAAATTAAAACTGGATAGATTGATTTTTTCAGTTTTTTTTTTTTTTTTCTTTTAAACGGTTTTGATTAACTCTTACGTGAATTCACACACAATTAACAATTTATCCAATTTCCTGATTTTGGTTTCTGCTTGCGTGTAGTGTTAGTGAAATGACATTTAAAAGGACTAACTACTCTGTCGTGTCGTGCGAATGAATGCTCAGTTTATATCTATTGGGTAATTTTCTGAGGGACGCACGGGACATTTTGGCTTTTTTTTTACTCTTAAACAGATTCCGTGCTTCGGTGGCTTATAAATGTATATTTGGCAAAAGTTAAAATAACTATTTTCCCATGATCCTTTGTCACAAACTAATATTATATAAAACAAAAACATAACTACCAGATTCATCATAGTTTTGTCATTCTAATTAGTTTATGAGAAAAAAAAAACCAGCAAAATATTCCGTGTGTGATCCAGAGAATTGCCCCATCACATAAGAACCCAATTATGACAAAAGAATATTTTCTTAATGATATAAAAATATTTATTTTAGTAGTTTTACGCTAAAAAAGTAGAAAAGCAAGGGAATATTATCAAATTATAATAAATACTCTCATACTACTCTAACCCCATTCATGTAAATTTGTACTTTTGCAATACAATAACATTTACAAAAGGGCTTTAAAAAATAACTTCTACCTATTTGTATTCCTCGAATCCTTTATTTAACGTACGAGGCTTATTGTAAATAAGTGTTTAAAAGTAATAACAAATAAGAAAGTCATAGAACTAACAAATCTTATTTTTTAAGATGGAAAATACAATCAATCCGTTTCTAAAGATTGAACAAATTTTGTTGTTGTACCTTTTTTTAAAGTAAAAACTATAAATTCTCACACCCGAGTGCTTTTCAATTGTTCAATAATACTAGTCAATTTTGTTTATTTTCACAGTAGAGGCCAATCCACTAATTTTCAGTTCAAGAGTTATTTAATAATAATATAAAATAAAATTATTTTCTTTAACAATTTGTAGTTTAAAGATTCTAAAACGAGTTTTCCTTAAGCTAACCTTAGTCACAGACTCATTTGAAGCCACATTTAAAATTTCTTCACTGGAAATTTCTGGAAGAAAGAAGAGTTGTACAGTAAAAATGTGCCTCTTTTTTTATTTAAGAACGCCACTTAAAGTCTTTGAGCTCTAAAAATGTAATAATTATAAATTTAAAAGTAACATAAAACGTATAAAAACAGCAAAAGTCAAAATATAAAAGGAAGGAGAAAATATCAAAAAGTAGGGAAAATAACAAATCCTTTTTTTCTTCTTTTTTTGGGGGGTGGGGAGGGGGGGATGGGAAGGAGATAAAAAACCAGTACTGGTTTACGAATAAGAAAACAGGTTTAAAATTAACCATGAGAAAGTAACTTTTATAAAAAGAACTTCAGTTCATTTATAAAAATGGTTGTTTTATTAACATTGCACTTGTAAATGAAAGATCACACATATTTCGAGCACAGAAAAAAGAAAATTCATAACATTAATGTATAATACCAAAATATCTCTTGATATTTTTACTATTTCGATCTCTATTCTCAGTTTATACCCTACAATACTTAAGCTAATGATTAATACTTAAGCTAATGATTAATATATAAAATGACTCCACTTCCCATGCCACTCCATCCACTCGTGTGCCAGCTTCGAGATATTTTCAGTGATTGCAAATGAGTGCCACAGAACAGAAAACGTGGAAAGATAAATTAGGCACTGTCAGAAGGAAATAGAAGTAAAGTGTTTGCCAAGTGTTCATTATCTCCTTCCTAATTGCACCAACTGGTTATTTTCACTTACACGCTTAATTCAAGTAATCTAATCTATAGATGTCCAAGCAAGAGTTGATCTTCAGAAAAACATGCGAGTCTATAATCTGCGTCTGTCTGTGGATCTATAGAAAGCTACTTAAAATAGGCATAGAGCTCTGAAATTTCCAAAGTAAATAGTTTTGACCTTCTAATTGTATCATTGACAAACAAAATATTAAATTTCAATTTTTTTTTTTTTTTTTTAATTTTTTTTTTTACAAAGCTACTTTAAATAAGGGAACAGCTCTGAAAGTTTCAACATAAATAGTTTGGCCTTCTAATTGGACTTTTGGAAAACAGAATGTTAAAATTTTGATCAGTTTTTTTAATGAATTTTTTGTCAGTCATAATAAAAAAAATTACAAAACGATTTCTAATAGGGCTGCAGCTCTGAAATTTTCAACATGAGAAACTTTGGCCTTCTAATTGGACCTTTGACAAGTAGAATGTTGAAATTTTAATTATTTTCTTGTAATAAATGTTTGTTATTAAACGACATCTAATAGGGTTACAGCTCCGAAACTTTTAACATAAATAGTTTTGGCTTTCTAAATGGACTTTTGACAAACAAAATGCTAAAATTTAAAATAATTTTTTTTTAATTAATTTTTTTCAAAACGACTTTTTAATGAATTTTTTGTTAATCAGTTAAAAAAATTTACAAAATGTTTTCTAATAGGGCTACAGCTCTGAAATTTTCCACATGAGTAATTTTGGCATTCTAATTGGACGTTTGACAAACATAAAATTCTAATTTTAATTTGTTTTTTGAATAATTCTTAATTACTATTTTTACAAAGCGACTTTTAATAAGCCTAGACCTCTGAAATGTTCAACTTAAGCAGTTTTTGGTATCCTAATTTTGCTTTTCACAAACATATGTTAAAACATTTTCAGAGAGGTGAGGGGGATTATAATATTGTATTAACGGAATATTTTTTTTTTCTCGACAGGGGAGGGAGTTCTAAAATTAATAGTTTACTTAGCAAATAGTTTTTAGCGAGTTGTCATAAGGTGTTTTCATTATGACATTTAGTATGATATAATTAAGGAATCCTCCTGGTGTAACAATCATAGCCCGCCTCTTTTGACACTTTAGACTACGTCAATGAGAATTGCACGAATAAGCGGGAAGATTTCTTTACTTATGTTGCACGTGGGGGGTTGGAATTGAAGAGGGGTTTTTTGGAGGCTGCAAGGAGAAGAGGGGTGAGCATCTAGCCCGGAGGTTTCGAAGAGAGAAGTAGGGTTGCTTGACCTCTGAGAAAGAAAAGTTCTTATACCGGGGATCGGAGATTTGATGCTGGCAAGCGGTGACCGCCCGATCCAGAGCAATGAGCAGTAAGTGGCTCTTTTATTCACTCAGTATTCAGCCAGCTAGGAAAGTCTAGTTATGATATATATTTAACTTTTAATTATTGCTTTTGGTTGTTTTAAATATTTGTTATTTTGGATTTCAACCTCACACATGTGGTGAGCGTTTTGAGGAAATGTGTTTGCTACCATATACTTAACTGCTGAATAAACTGGTTTCTGAACTAAAGAACTTGTGTTAATTGCGGGGTGTTCTGTAAATGCTTGACACTAAACTTATTGCTTATATTATATATGCGTAATTAGTACTCCTACTATACGAATCATGGCATTATGGTGCCGACTGACTCAGTTTCAGAATACCTGTCTATTCAGTGGATAAGGATGTGTAGGGCTATAAAGTGCAATTATATAATGGTTGGAATTTTTAAAATCATCTTTACAATTGAGTATGGTTCGAGGGAATAGAACGCTCCATAAACACAAAACTAGATCAACTACAGCAAGTATATTCAGAGCTGAGACCAGTAGACAGAACTCGGGCGGTAGTCTAAATCATACAAAAATGGCACAGGAAAATGTCGAAATGGGAATTGCGAGGAAAATTAATGGTTTGGCTTTGTTAACAGCGAATTTTGAAGGCAGCAAAGACGAAACTAAATTTTTCTTTAGGCAATTCGACGAGGTAGCGTCACTTGCAAAGTGGAACGACTCCGAGAAACTTACAATACTAAAATCTAAATTAAAAGGCAACGCGCTTCGATACCTCATATCAGACAGGGAACTTATGAACTCTCAAAATTACAACCTTGTCAGGGACAAAATTATGGATTTTTTCAAAGATGAGTTAGATGTAGGACAATGTCAATTGGATTTTTCTAACTGCCAGATGAAACAAAACGAATCAGTCAAAATGTTTGCCCATAGACTGATCGTAGAATCCAACAAATATTTAGGCATCACTCAAACGGAAATTTCTCAGGATACAAGGGATGTAATAGATAAGCTGAGATTATCAAAATTCGTGGGCTCGCTGTTACCCGAAATACAAAAGGATGTATTAAAACTAAATCCTAAATCTTTTGAACAAGCAATCGAAATAGCCAAGAACTCCCAAATGGCCCTTGATACTGTTGCTAAATGTAAAATTAATGCGTTAAAATCAGAAAACTCGTACATACAATTAGAGGATCAGCAACCACAAGAAGTAAATCAAATGACCAACAATCATAACCCGGGGCAAATTATGCAATGTTATTTGTGTGGGGTATCAGGAGACCATTTCTCAACGGAATGTGAGGCTTTTAAAAACATGATCAACATACCTCATCAGAATAGACGCGACCAGCAGTTCCCAAGCACTCAGAACACGAGAGCCAGCTTCTCTGGACAACGAGGGGGTTTTAGAGGAAACGTAGCTCAGAATAGGTATTTTAGGAGCCAAAATCAGCATTTCCGAAGAAATTATAGGCTAAACAGAGGGCGAAATCTCCAACAAAACCGAGGTAGCGCACAGAATCATTTTTTAGGGGTATGACAACAAGATATGCAAAATACATAAACCCTTGTCAAATCAGAAACACAGGTTTACCTGAACAATTGCAGGTCGGAAATATTAATACGGGGGTCGTACACAATAGTAATAAAGGCTATAACGTTAAGTTACCTATTATTCAAACGGAAATTGCAGGAGTACAATTTAAAGCTCTTATTGATTCCGGAGCAAACATAAACGTCTGTTCTAAGGAAGTTTATATATTAATTAAACAGAAAATCAAAACTAAATGTTTGGCTTCAAATGTTGTTATTACGACTATTACTGGGTCGACTTTAAAATACACAAACTGTATTGAAACTTTCATAAAAGTGGGGAATAGTAAATTTAGAATTATTTTATTTGTCTCAAGCGGAGAATTTAGAGAAACATTCGATTTAATTTTAGGGATGGCGTTTTTGGCTGAATACAAAATTAATATCAACTTACGTGAAGGTAAACTGGAACTCTTTGACAACACTACGGTCAGGTTTTGGGACAATTCTACCCTTGGCACAAGTGGGGAGACCAATTGGGTTTTCTTATCTCATGGTGTAATTTTGGAACCTGGGGAAACTAGTTTAATTAAATTAAAATGCAGAGATTATACAAATCAGAATTTTGAAGGAGATATTTGTTTCACACCTGTTCAACTACATGACCGACTTGAGTGTAACATGTCCATTAATTACATGAAAAATAATGAATTTTGTACTTTAGTTCAAAACAAATCCCCAAACACGATTCATTTAAATAAATCTATGAAATTAGGTTATTTTGAAACAGAGTTTAGAATTGACAATTCGCAAAAATCTGACACACAGGAAAATACACAGATGATTAATTTGATTACTGCAACTGAGGAAATTAAGCACTTGAGAAAACAGGAATTTGATATTGATGATTTCGATTTGAGTCACTTAAATGACGAAAACAGGCAAAATTTGAAAGGGCTATTAGAGAAATACTACATGGTGTTCTCAAAATCCATGAAAACGTTAGGCCATTGCGATGCTATAAAACCTAGTATCATTTTAAAACATGACTCTGCCATCGGATGCAAACCATACCCCATTCCTCACCTTTTAAGGGAAGAGGCTAAGAACCAAATTGACACTCTTTTGGATGCTAATATCATAAGACCGTCTAACACTCATTTTTTGGCTCCAGTACTTATGGTAAAGAAAAAGGCAATAAAAGGTAATGATAAACAAAGCTTTCGTTGCTTGTTAGATATGCGACTTCTAAATTCAATGATTGTAAAATCACCACAAATTTTACCAAGAATTAAAGATTTGGTCACAGATTTAAGTGGGTACCGTTTTTATAGCATCATTGATTTCAACAGTGCTTTTTTGCAATTAAGTATGGAAGAACACTCTGAAAAGCTGGGTTTTGCTACTATGTGGGGTACTTACTCGTTCGTGCGATTACCGTACGGCATGGTTAACTCGAGTTCAATTTTTCAAAATTTGATAACTAACATACTCGGGGATTTGGAGAAGTACGGAATTAAGTTCTTTATTGATGACGTCATTATTCCCGCAAAGAACTTTGAAGAAATGACGTATAAACTACAGTTAGTATTCGAGAGATTAAGGGCTAATAACTTGACCTTAAGTGCAGAGAAGTGCAGTTTTTTCAGGGAGAAAATCACGTATTTGGGGTATGAAATTACACGAACAGGAATCACACCAACCGAATACAACACACAAAAAATCACATGTTTCCAAACACTCAAGAACCTTAAGGAACTACGTAGATTTAACGGGTTAACTAATTTTTACCGTGATAGTATTAAAAATTACGCTAACTACACCTGTGTTTTGGAAAAATTGACCAAGAAAAACACACCTTTTATTTGGACGGAAAGGCACGAAGAAGCATTTCAGGCTTTACAGAGGCAGTTTTTCCCAAAACCGTTCTTAAAACAAATTGATATCAAAGAGAAATTCTTTTTGGCTTGTAACGCTTCCAAGATCTCGACCGGAGCCACGCTTATGCAATGTCACGAAAACAAACTATGCCCTGTTGCATACTTTTCTAAAAAGAATACACAATTCGATGAAAAATTGCCAGCGATACATATCGAACTCATTGCATTACATAAATCGATTTTGCATTTTAATGAATACCTTTATGGTGCAAAATTTACTGTTTTCTCTGATCACAGACCACTGCAATATTACGCGAAACTTCAGAACAACTCAAATAAAATCACAAGAATTTTAAATGAATTGGCTTATTTATCTTTTGACGTGATATATATAAAGGGTTCTGAAAATGTTTTACCAGACTATTTATCTCGGATAGTTAATACACCAAACATTGAAGTCTCGTTGGACACTGACACTACTAGAATTAAGGAAATTTTTGCAGAAGGATCTAAAAATGTAGATGATACATTAAGTAAGACAACCTACGATTCCGAAAATACCATACTTGCTACACCACATGTTTCGAAAAATTCAGGTATAATCGAAGCTTCTGCTTCACAATCCGAGGGTCCCGTAGACATCAACAAACAGGAACAGTCTTGGGAGGATTTTGTCTTTAATCAGCTGCAAAACTCACAAATCATTAATAATTTATCTGATGACAGGGTACACAAATTGGATAGTAACAACATTCTGTGTGAGCAGAATAGGGATCAAAATGTTATGGAAATCAAGGAGATTCTAAAGGGGAATAATATTGAATTGAAGGCGAAATTTAAAAATTATTTCTTGGATCAGCAATCAGGGTTGTTGATGTTCAAAAGAAAAATTACTGAATCTGGTGTAGAGAGTTTCATTTTTAATATTGTTTTGCCTGATACATTACAAGTGTACGCGTTGGAAAACGCTCATTTTTCGCATTTTGGAATAGCTAAAACGTTTGAATTCATTATGAGGAGATACCAGTGGAGAGGTTTGTATAATGATATTAAAAATTTCATTAAAAGCTGCGAAACTTGCGGAAAATTGAAAAGAAGTTACCAAAAATTTAAACCACAGGGGTTAGCGGCTATACCAAAAAGAATTGGAGCAAATTTATCAATGGATATTCTGGGACCGCTTAGGTGTGGCTCATATGTGTTGGTAATAATTGAAAATTTTAGTCGATATATAGATCTCTATAAATTAGACAAAATTGGTTCTCAACAAATGGCTGAATGTATCATGAAATACATTTCTAGATACGGCGTCCTGGAAACAATATTAAGTGACAACGGAACGTATTTTGTTTCTAAGGGATTTACAGAGTTAAATAGGCTATTGGGTATACACCTCATTCATACGCCAACATACGCCCCTTTTTCTAACGGTAAATGTGAAAGGTCGAACTCGCAGTTGAAAAACACTATTTTGGCTTTAGGGGAAAACAATATTGAACTACAATTAGCACTAGACATACACAAATCTTTCTATAACAACATAATTCATAAAACTACAGGGTTCTCTCCTGCCCAACTGTTTTTTGGAAGAAAGATTGAACCAGTATTTGATACCATGAAGGATTTCACTAAGGACAATTTAGAGTGGTTGGAATACCCCAATTTTGTTGAAAAAACTCTAATACACATAGAAAAATGTAGAAGAGAAGCGTCTAAAAATATTGAGAAAGCTCAATTAATACAGCAAAAATATGCTATACAAAACTCTCACAAAAGAGATTTTACAGTAAATAGTATTGTATACCACAAAAATCCCGAAAAATTCGATAAATATTTCACAGGACCTTACAAAATTACGAAGATGCATACAAAAAACCTGGTGGATATTCAACTGATAGCATCTCCCCATGTAGTAAAGGAAAGGATACACATTTGCAATTTGAAACTTGCTGAGAAAAGATACGACAAGTTTGCAATAAATCTGGGAATAGATAACGAAACCGAGTCTTCCTGCCAGGAAACAATTATACACACCCTTACAATCTCAGGAGTAAACAGGCCCCCACTATGTGATTCACACTCAAGGAGTGGGAAAAACAGAAATAGTGAGTGCTTGGAGCAATAAAACGATTTACCATTTTCTGATTTTAAGGGTGGAAGCACTTAACTAAAAGCTTTACCTTTGTCAACTTTGCTTACTTGTCACTATCTATCAAATAGGGCATTGGGGTTTTAAACTTCACGTAAAGGGCGATTCCCATTCCCACAGAACCGTGTTTTTATTGCTGTTGTCATTTCGAAAAAAAGGAAGAAAAGAAAAAAAACAGCAGGGTTGGTCACTTCAGAACAGGTTTTAGTTTTTGGTAGGGGACGAGTCAAACTACGATATCACGTTACTCACTTGAGTCGACTTTCAGATTGGAAAAGAAGGCGGAGTGTTGGATATGTTTCTTTTTCCGGGGGAAAAGGGGACATGAATTTCTTGCAGAGGAATTGTTTTTTTTTTTGTTTTTTTTTGTGGATGGTGCATTTGGGGGATGTTGTCGGACTAATGAAGGGGAAAGTGAAGGGTCGTGTTCTCTTTTGGATATTTTTTTTTCTCGAGTTGTAAAATTGAGTAGGGGTACTCCAAATCTTTTTTTTTTTTTTTTTTAGGTTAGAAAAAAACCAGCGCTTTTACACACTGATTCCGAGAAAATTTGAAGTGATTTAGTGTGGTCAGGGAAAGTGTGGATTAAATGTTGTTGTTTTTGCCTTTGCATTTTGTAGATTAAAATAATTTACTAGAATTATTAAAGTAAGTTTGAAGAGATTACGCTAGTTTTGGTTAAAATTGGTCTATAGCTCTGATTGTACTGGTGCGTTGATTATAATATAGGGAGAAAATTCATTATTGGAATTTTGGAATTTGAAAAAAAATGCTGTTAATTATATTGAAATTTCTACAGTTTGGTGTGTGTTAATTAAGGTTTAGGTAGAAACACAATACGGTGTTCTGGTTATTTGATACCAACTTAAGGGAAGTTTCAGAGGGAATTGATATAAAGGTGTGGATAAAACTAAGATTATAGTTGTATTTTCTTTAACTTTAATCAATGTAGGTTTAATTTGTTAGTTTGGAGAGGTCAAATATGTGATAGGAATAATATTGATAAAGTTAAAAGTCCAAAACTGGCTGAGTGTTTGTGAATTTTAAGATGTCATTTATCTGTATCACAAATCTGCATGTTACAATTTCGTTCGAACTCAGAGGTGGAACCCGCGCAAGTTCTACTACATTCTTGCTATCGAAACTACATCGCTGCTGGACGGAGATTGAGGGGACATAGCAAGAAAGTTCTTCACGTAATTCAAAGCTTAGCAGAGATGCAAGACAAAGAATTTCGAAAGACCAGCAAAGAAGGGATTCAACGATGGACCAGACGATACGACCGGCGTTAATCAACCAAATACAGTCTTACGTCATACAAGAGTTTCCAGAAAAGCCGACCAACAGCGTTAACCAACCGGGAGGCAGCCTCACACCAGAGAAGAGCTTCCGGCAAAAATCCGGCAACCAGCTGACATCATCATCCTATGACAGGCGAGGAGGCGACAGCGACACAACAAACCACTGGTTTTCACATCCACCTGACCAACAGCAGGGCATCTATACAGTAGACACACCCCAAGGAGAGAACAGCTGACAACCACAAATGTGCCACTCCAACAAGTGCAGTCCTTTTTTGTCAACAATCCCAAACTCCACTCAGATAAAAAGGGGTGAGAGATAGGCCACACCCACGGGCCGTCAACAATGTATCTACGCTAGCGAGGAAGGATATCTCTTTTTCTACACTAATGGGAGATGCAAGCGATAAAGGTTAAGTGGACACTCTTATGCCGGAGAAGAAGGCAGCGGCATCTTCACAGGGTTACCATAATTTCCAGGCAAGGTAAACTATTTCATTAACTTTTTATCCATGTATAAACAATCTTGCCAATCAAAAGAAAATAAAGGAACAATGTAGTGTCATCGGTTATCCGTGTAATGAAAGTGGAACTGTAGATGAACACTATCCATAGCAGATTCAAATCAAACTTTTTAGGTGCACTCAATTTGATAAACACTTCAACAACAAAAGTGTTTCCTTAACTACTCAAAAGAACTAGCGAAGAAAGCGTTCTATAATCTGTGCCATTAAAGGATCCGATGAAGGAAGGATAAGGAGATTTAAACTTTGCACAGGGAATACTTGCATATATTTGGGATATTTTTTAATTTAAATACCCTTACTCTTTAAATAATGTTTTTGTTATTTGAAGTTAATATTTAATTGTGATTGTTTATAACTAATTCTGTTATCCTTAAACCGTTCCTCATTCCTAATTTGTTGTTTCATTGATATACATTGGATTTTGTGCATTGTATTGTATAATTTTTATATAACTGTGTAAGTTATCATGCATATTTTTAGCTGGCTGAGGAGAGTGAGTCTTCGAAAAATTTGGAAAAGGGGTGATAATGTCATAAGGTGTTTTCATTATGATATTTAGTATGATATAATTAAGGAAACCTCCTGGTGTAACAATCATAGCCCGCCTCTTTTGACACTTTAGACTACGTCAATGAGAATTGCACGAATAAGCGGGCAGATTTCTCTACTTATGTTGCGCGTGGGGGTTGGAATTGAAGAGGGGTTTTTTGGAGGCTGCAAGGAGAAGAGGGGTGAGCATCTAGCCCGGAGGTTTCGAAGAGAGAAGTAGGGTTGCTTGACCTCTGAGAAAGAAAAGTTCTTATACCGGGGATCGGAGATTTGATGCTGGCAAGCGGTGACCGCCCGATCCAGAGCAATGAGCAGTAAGTGGCTCTTTTATTCACTCAGTACTCAGCCAGCTAGGAAAGTCTAGTTATGATATATATTTAACTTTTAATTATTGCTTTTGGTTGTTTTAAATATTTGTTATTTTGGATTTCAACCTCACACATGTGGTGAGCGTTTTGAGGAAATGTGTTTGCTACCATATACTTAACTGCTGAATAAACTGGTTTCTGAACTAAAGAACTTGTGTTAATTGCGGGGTGTTCTGTAAATGCTTGACACTAAACTTATTGCTTATATTATATATGCGTAATTAGTACTCCTACTATACGAATCATGGTACGAGTGAAGCGAATTAATACATACACAGCAATGAACGTTTCATCGAACGAAACGAGCCTGTGCTTATGTACCAATGAACTTTTTAGCGAATGAAGCTAACTCTGTTTATGTAACAATGAAACTTTTAGAGAGTGAGGCAAGCTTGGTTTTGCGTAGCAATGCAACTTTCTGCGATCGAAGCGAGCAACGTTCGTAAAGCACCAAAAGCTAGGACTTATATATCCCAATGATGAATCTATGCAACGTGGAGCCAAGCAGCTAGTGATATCATAAAGTTTTCATTATTAAACTTTGGCATATAGAACCACTGCAAAGGAATAGGTGGAACTCTGATTATGCATCAGGAAAAGAAAAACTAATATAACATAAGTGCACAAAACTACATTAAATTACTATGATCGTATAAATCTTTCACTGGCTTTGATATTATAATACACTTGACAAGCAAAAGAGAATACTTGCAGTTTCCCAGAAAAAGAAAAAAAAAAGAAAAAAAAGGTTACTGTGAAGTTTATTTGTTTATTAGAGATTGTGAAATAGTGTAAAGCATAAATTTTCTCAAAATAAGATAAGGAATCATAAAAAGTAGAATGATTTCTATTGAAAAATCGTATTTAAAAGTTACAGAATTTTAATTCTATTCGAATTAAAATATCAATTTGTAAAAGTAGTTCATGAGGTCAAATCTTATCAATGCTAAAAAATTAACACTGTTTCTAAAATCTAACATGTAATTAATACCGTTGCAGAACTATGTGATGTGAGAGTTCAGGAACTGTAAAGAAATATATAATATCATTTACCTATTTAATCACTCCAAAGAACATGAAATATTTGAATCTAAGAAAGCATATGTTAAAATTAATCATGTAACTTAAACGTATAAAACAGATTATGTAATATTCATCAACAAATCAATTACTTTTTTGAAAAAATATATATAGCCCACTTTTTTTACTGGTTCTACTTAGGTCAATTTTAAAGAAATGTAGCTTCAGAGAAAAAATAAAAAAATTAACCAAATTATACACGTATTTATCTACCATTATTTTTAAATATGTCCTTTATTTATAACAAATGAAAAGGCAAAATTATCGGTTCTCCGTCCGCCAAATATCGGTGTGTACCTAATGGGATCTGGTGCACATGAAAGCTGTCGTGGCCTCAATGTCCTCTCGTCGGTGTGGTGGGGTTAGAGAGATGGGTTTACACTAGAAGATTTCGATCTCGTACTCTTTTAGATGCTCAAAATTACAAGACGTATTTGGCTGCGTTAAGCACTTTATAAGTGGCATAAATAGACAGTCGGAAGTTCTAAACAAACAAAAAAACAAACAAAAAAAAAAGGCAAAATTATAATTAAAGGTTTAAAAGTGTTACTAATTTAAGTATATGCTTAGAAGAAAGTGAACAATTTATTTTGGACTCCTTACGGCTCTCTGATTGAAAATCGAAGTTTCCTTTTAATGTGCACAAACCTATCCTGGAGCAATTCGACTTGAAAAGTTAGCAAAATGAATTAAGAGAAAGTGATCTATTTAAGATTTTGGCACAAGGTTCTCAATAAAAACAATAAGTGTTTCTAGTTCCTAAATTAAGATAATATAGAAACTATTCGTGTCCTTTAAGAAACAAACTTCTTAACTATTTAAATAAATTGAAAAGCATACATACTCATATTGAGAAGCCTTTTTTACACCAAAAAGCTTTACTTTTGCTAATAAATCATTCCTCTGAGGTTTTCTTTCCTGGTTTTTAAATATTTTGAGGTGTATTTATCCCTACTATATTTCTTCACTTATTTTAGTGTTAACTAAAAAATTGGAAACTTTAGCAATTTCAGTAATTTATGTTTGAAGGATAAATGTATTTTTTGGTCACCAGTTTTATATTCTCGTAATTCAAAACTTAGAAAAAGAACGACTTGCACTAGTTCACTGACAGCACAACCACTGACTCATTCTCATTTCCTTATAATGAAATATCTCACATTATTTAACTGTCTTAAACATTTACACTTAATCAATTCTGAATCTGCTAAGTTTAAGAATAACTTAAATAATATGTTTATAAAGTACGAATGGATAAATAGACAAGAAAAGCGAGCCTTTATACGAAGTGTTCCTAGATTGCCGATTTCTCCAAAAATGTCGATTTACTTTATGACATATTTCAAAACGTCAGAGAAACTTATAATTTTATGAATAAGTCTAGCAATGCCTTCAACTTCACTCACTTAATAATTCTAGAACAATACAAATCTTTTAGAAATGTGTTCGTATGCAACCTAATGGAAACTAGACAGGTGTGATTTATTATTTTAGAAAGCAAAAGTAGACTTGTCAGAATTAGCCTTGGAACTACTAAATATAGGTCACGTTCGAATCCTTAAATCATCTTAGAAAAGTTGTTCCCTTATGTTCCTGAAAGAATGCTTGTCACGCGATGGCCCGTGAGCACATAATTCAACTACGTTACTAAGCCAGGCAATTCGTCGCCTTCGCTTGTCGTTTAGATTGAATACGAGTTCTAAAAGTAAATCATATAATATGGTTCAAATCAGGGTGACTTTTAAGAAAATTATCTGCCATAGGACAAAGTTAAATATCTGATTGTTTGATTTTGTGCTGCTTTTATGATTAATGCTACCAGCTTAAGACTAAAACGCATAGGGGCTTTCGAGTAATTCAATGAAAAAAAAGACAAGATAGCTGTTTTGTTTTTATAAACTTATGACGAAATGACAATGAATTTCAAGATAATTATTGGAAGTAATGCATGGTGACAGAAAATTCTATCACGCAAAAAAAAAAAAAAAAAAAATGGAACAAGCTTTGTGATTGCTTAGTGGAATATGAAAATTCGATTTTTGTTTTAAGGGTATGTTGTGATTGATTACAAGCATGTCTCAAGTGTTTTCATTCGATGCAACCTTACTCCTAACAACGCTGTACGTAAGGTCCTTTCTGTTGTAACAAAACGAGTCTTAGAAAATGATTGCTTCGAAAAATAATTCAATAATAATTTGAATAAAATATTTTAATACGAATACTTAAATTATTTCCGGCTAATTAAACTATCATTATTTGTTGATTACTGACAAAAATATATATTTATTTTGGGAAAATGAATTGTATTTACACATTTTTAGAATGATTTATTTAAAGGATTGAAAAATGCAATTGCAAACTACTAAACAAAAAATTCTGGCTTCAGATTATTATTTAAGAGTAAAATTATCATCTGATGCTTTCAATTTTTTCAATTTTTAAAATTATCCATGAAACTAAGCCGTGAGTCGAATGATACATTTTTGTACTTCCCAAGAAAAATAATTTTACCTCATGATTAAAAAAAAAAAGTTGTGAAACGAATAAAATAGAATTGTACAAAATAATTCATCGTAAAAGGGAAACTCGTCAATCAGTATCTACACATGGAAAGAAAACTAAAAGAATTCTATGGGAAAGGTTCGTGCTGATTCAAATATTTTAAACTTAAGAAAATATCCTCTACTCAGAAATAACTTCCTAAGTCTTTAAAATACATCTGATACATCAATAAACAAACAGCTACACGAAGATTTACGGCTTGAAAAACAAAACTCTCTTTTTTAAAGCTATTTCCTATCACTTACATAAAGGGGGAAATGTCAAAATTTGGTTCCGAGAAAGAAAAAAAAAAATAGTAAAAGCATTGTGAATATCATAGTTTTATTTTACAATGAAAAATTAAAAATGAGTAGAGTGATAAAATTTTTTAAAATCAATTCATATTAATCTGAAGAATGTTTTACATATGATATTCACAAAAAAAAAAGTTTAATTTCTTTAACCTAAGATAAAGACAGAAACTGTATCAAAACAAATCCACCAGTATTATTTCAAAAAATACCTCTGCTTTCCTTAGAAAATTAAAAAAAAAAAAAAAAAAATGTCATAATTATTGCATATTTATATTTTTGAAATATGTTTGAGTAATTTTTTTTTTAAAAATCAACAACTTGTAAGTCTTTTAATTTTTATGAAAACAAAAATTTTCAAAAATGAATTGATTGAAAAATGTGAATTACCGATAAAATTGGAAAAAATTTAGACAAATATTCTTCTAAAAAAAAATTTCGTGATTTTTTTATAAACAGAACACAATGCAATGACTGAACGATAAGTACAACATTAGAGGGAGAAACACTCGACTCTTTTTCACATAACTATTTTTTAAGAGTAAATGAGTGCCCCAAATCTTTTGTTCTAAAATATAAAACTTATGATGCCCTATGATTACAAGCAACCAAAGTTTGTGTCAAAAACCTTTTTCTTAATTATTGAACAATCTCAAAGTCCTTTAACTAGGTTTGTTAGGTTTTGCTCCTGCGTTTTCTTAATATCTTACTTTTTATTACCTCAATAGATTTCATAGGGAAGGTTGAATTATTCATAGTAAAGTTATCTTCAGTCTTGCTTGCTGTTTAATTTCTACCATTTTACAGGAAAATTGTATTTTCACCGATACGTAATATGTTAGCAAAATAGCTCTAATTTACAAAATAATCACAAGGTAACACTGCCAAACAAGATTTAACATTCCTTTAAGGATTCAAATTAGAATGGAAAAGAACCAGACGACGATTTCATTATATTGCTAGTAAACGGTAAAAATCAAGAATGGTTCCCAGGTTTTCACAATAATTCCTCAGAGGAATGTTTCTTGACACCCTGTCCAAGTTACTCTAGTAGCCAATGTAACCGTTGACGGTGCAGTAAAAGTGATAAATTATGTTTTACAATATCATATAAATTTACAAGTGACTTCATAAAAAGCTTCAAAATTATTTTAAACTTTTATTTTATGTAATAAATCAATTTATTACATTAATTAGTTTTAAAACTTTAAACATCTCTTTTTTTATATAAACTTCAGAATGTTAGAATTACCGTAGTCGGGAGTATATACTTAATAAGTCTCACAAAAAAAATTCCTTTCGTTCACACACAAAATTACCAGTCAAATATTAATATTGTGTAAACTACAAACGTAGGATCTAGGTGAAATAAACTTGTGTCTACTTTTTCTTGAAACTAGTGTAATCTCTTAGTGTCACATTGTTACTAAAAAGGTTAATTTTGACGTTGTACCATAATTTTCTGTGCAATACAAAGTCAGTTCACATTAAATTAGTCACAAAAATTATTAACAGGCCTATTTTATAAGTATATAAATTTTCAATTGCGTTTTCATCGAAAGGGAGTTCCATGAACTAAAGTTATTTTTTTCCCTTCATATTACGTAAAAAAAAATGTAGCAATACCCTTTGAACATGTTCTTTGTTGAATGAAGCTAATTCACTGCATGTATTTATTATACAATACACTTAAAGTATTTATAAAAAATGAACTTTTAGAATTCACATCCTTCTAAAGCTGAAAAACAAAACAACTTATAAATGTCAAAATTTGTTAACTGCAATTGAGAAAGTAGTGACACTCTTAATCTCAACTAGAATTTATTTATATGTTGCAATCAGATGTAAATATACGCTTTTATAGAGCATGATTGGAGCGTAGATAAATGAGACATTATCCCGAAACACTTTTTAATTGTAAAAACATCATAATTTACTCTGATATCTTTCAGATTTATAATCGAATTTAATGACAGAAAACAACCGAAAATGTAGAAAAACATACCTTGTATGCAATTTTTCATCCGCTTATGAAAATAGCCAGGCATCAAAGGATTGAGAATTCCTCTTCTTTTCAAATACGAGCTCGAAGTCAATAGGCGTCTGATCATTTGCCTGAGCTGTACAAGAGAAAACGTTAAATTGCGATCCGACTTTCAGGCCTACAAACTTCAACGCATTGTTTATGCGTTTCCCACGGCAACGTACTATGTTAAAAAAAAAAAAAAAAACGCCGGTTTTCTGCCAGAGATGGCGCTGGGCATGTGCTACTCGATACAATTGTGATCTTGTTTTTGTAATATTTTTATCATCGTAAAAAATAAGCTCTTGTATCACGATACTTTTAGAATTTTCTTTACGCGCGCAATCTGCGGACAATCGTGAGCTTTGCGTGTTACAGTGACCTATATTATGTGTGGAATTGTTCACGATGAAAGCTGAAATCATTATACTTGTTACTGTAAACGCAATGTTTTGGAAATTAAATTGCGTGGCTTTGGAATAAGACTGAGACTGGAAGAAAATGTAATGCATTTATAAAATGGACGGAAACAAGAAACTAAATGTAAAAATCTGGGAATTGTCTAATTTTCAGAGAACTGGTTTTTTTTTTTCAGAATCCCGGAGGAGTAAATTATACATCTTATCATGACAAGAAAAATTATTAATTTTCTCTCTTTCTTTATTTAATATGATACAATTATTTAAGGCAAACAATAATTATTTTAAGACAAATATTAAAATTTTGAAGCTAATTATGATGCAAGGTTCATGCATATTTTCAATAAAAAAAAATAATAATACAAAAAAAAAAAAAAACATAGGCAAGTTAATTATAACTTAGGATTCATTGTGGAATTTAGTTTTAAGTCACATACTGTTACAAGACATTTCGGAAAACATATTTTTGCTTTTAACTTCAATTAAAACTTAAATCATATAAATGAAAAGTTAAAGCACTAATAAAAATTTGGCTTCACTAATAAACATAAGCATTAATAAAAATTTCCAATATTTTAGGTCTCTTAAAAAATATCTATAATTAAACAATAACATATTTTATTTAATAATAATAAACTAGTTGGTTTATTTTAAACCGTCCAATTAACCAAATTGAAGAAATGTTTTTATGAATGAGCATGCAAAAGAGTGAACGAGAACAAAACCTGACTAGAGATAAATTTACCGGTATCTTAAATTTAATACATTTTGTACAACTTTCCTTAGTACTTAGCTTGTGAAATGCTTATATTTTTACATTCACGAAACTACAGAATCTAATTAAAACAAAACAATGCTTTAATATAGAAATATTAAGTAATACGATTTAAATATTTTTTTTAGGTATTTTACCCCTGTAGAAGCGTTTTTGTTGTTATAGAAGTTTTGATGCAGCTAAAGCTAGTTAACAATTTGCCATATGATGTTCGCTGGCAATACACGCTTTTCCTGATTTTAACTAATATACAATTTCAGAGTAAGTTTCCTTAGGTTAAACCATTAACTGATTAATTTATCTATGACATCTATCTGAACTCCTCACAATCAATACTAAAATTATAAAAATCGGAAATCTTAAATATTTTTCAAACTTAATACTTTGTTTTCTATTATTTTACCCCTGTAGAAGCTCTTTTGTTGTTATAGAAATTGTTATGCAGTAAAAGCTAGTTAACACGCAACAATGCAAACATAGCGCGCTTTTCTGGATTTTAGCTTATATATTTCGAAATAACTTTCCTTAAGTTTAACCATTAAATGGTTGGTTTTTCATGTATAACATGTATCTTAACTCCTCATAGTCAATACTATAGTTATAGATATCAGAAACATTAAATATTTTTCAAACTTAAATGCTTTACTTTCTAGCCGTTTTACCTCTGTAGAAGCGCTTTTGTTCTTATAGAAATTACCATGCAGTAAAAGCTAGTTAACACTCAACAATGCAAACATAACGCTCTTTTCCGTATTTTAGCTAACATGTATTTCGGAGCAACTTTCCTTAAGTTTAACCATTAAATGATTAATTTGTCGGTAACATCTCTCCGAACACCTAACAATCAATACTAAGATTATAAGAATACGAAACTTTAAACATTAATTTAACATAAATACTTTATTTTCTATTGTTTTACCCCTGTAGAAGCGCTTTTGCTATCATAGAAATTTTGATGCAACTAAAGCTTGTTAATGTTTGCAAACATAACACGCTTTTTCCGGATTTTAACTAATATAGAATTTCAGAGTAAGTTTCCTTAAGTTTAGCCATTAAATGATTCATTTATCTTTAACAACTATCCGAACTCATCACAATCAATACTAAAATTATAAAATCCGAAATCTTGAATAATAGTCGTTAGATAAGTTCGTTTTTATATTGTGTTTATTTAAAAATGTACAGTATTAAAAAAATATCCAAACGAGGGCTATATCTTGTGCTCTAATTGATGAATTTCAATATTAAGAAATTAAGGAGGTAAGAAATACACATTTAAAGTTATATAGCTTAAATTAGTTTAAAAAATTTGGAGCAAAGAATGCAATACAGATGTACGAAATAGGCTGCTATTGAGCTTTGATCCACTCATAATAAATATGAGATGCATTATACTTCATATAAAGAGTGAAGCCCTTCACTGGTCCTGTTTTTTCTCGAGTATATTATACCAAAAAAAACAAATAAAGCTAGATTAGAATCTGAATAAAATCTTCGAATCAGAGACCAGATGAAGAGTCAAGATAAGCTACTTGGTGTAAAATTAACAATATTAAAATACTAAATAATTATTGGATTAATAAGGAATTCAATGCACATTTTGCAAATGCAATGGAAATTTTTTTAACATGAAACAGATATAATGATAAATAATAAATGAATGATAAGACAAGTACAGATTATTTTAACATAAAATTACCCATTAATATTATCCAATGATAAGGATATCAATGTAATTGAAAAAAACGTATATTTTTAATAAAATAATTTTTTGCTTCATCTAAAGAAGAAAATTGTCTATTTTATTCAATACATTAAATTATTATTCATTATGCATTTTACACTATTCTAGCACGAAATTAATTTTGGCCAACTTTTCGATGCAAATACCTCAGTGTGCAATGTTTAATTAAACTCTTTTTAATCTTATAAAGGAATTCATCAGAAAAGTCTAACTAGAGTTTATGTATTGCTTTAATTATCATTTCAAAATAGGAAATCTCATTATTATAGATATGCATAATTTCACTTAGTCCCTTATAAACTTTGTGAAAACACTCTTTTTAATACGAGAAGTAAAACTCCACTTTTCGCACTTCATTAAAATATAAATTAATAAATTAATGTCTATGTTTTGCTATGAAATTTTCCAACCTGTATTTATTTGAACTACTAATTACTTAATATATAGTTGAAACTTTTTAAATAATTAGCTATTATTAATATGGTATAAAAGTATTGCATAATCATCATTACAAAATGTACTAACCATTGTCAAAATCTTCTGAATGATGACAGATTTTTCTAACTCCATATTTCATTAAAGGTAATACCGAATAATTAAGGTCATCTAATTGTAAAGTCAACATTTTATTATTTAGTTAAAATGGAAAAAATACAGTAAAATTAAAATGCTACCATGCAATCAGAATTGTCACCCTAAATTCTTTCACCAAAGATGATTTATTTTCATTTAACAAATCAATTTGATATCAACATTAGGGTGAAGCAAAAAATTAAAAAGACGGAAAAACGATTCGGCAGGGGGTGCAAAAGTTGTATTTTGAATTTATAAATAGACATAGCATCGACTTATTTTATTTTTAAATGATATCTTCCGGTGCCCCAAAGCACTTAAAGTCCCATAAAATGGACATTTTTCTGCAAATTTTATTTAAAAAATTAAAAAGTAACTAGCAATAAAAAAAAATATCTGCAGGGGGTGCAAAACATATAATTTAAGTTTTTTAATATACATGTTAAATTATTTCAATTTGAAATAACATCTTCCAGTGCCCCATAACACCTGTAAAGCGTCCAAAAATCAAATATTATGCAAATTTTGCCTCTAAATAAGCAGACCATATAGTGTTAAAAATAAAAAATAAAAGGTAACAATATGTGCATTTTATACGTTATGACATACGTAATTCACTGCATGTATATAAAGTGACACATGGTGGTTAAGTTATTAAAGATATTTAATTTTTCCAAAAACGTAAGTTTTCATTCTAAACTATTCAAAATGAAATACTATCACCCCTCTTTCTCTAAATCAGACATTCCCATCATTTGACATTGAAAACTGGACCAGAAATATGTACTACATTCGAGCAACCACCATGTTGAAATTTTAAACTCAAAATCAAAGTAAAGCAAAGTAAAAAAAAAGGCTTAAATACATTTTCTGAGAGCTTTTGTTTCAAAATTTAGACTTGTCGTACACCTATTAAAAACTAGTTTTTGACAAAATTTTGAACTTAGTTTAATTTATAAATTGTTTTTGGTTAAAATACACAGTTTGAAACCATTTGACGGAAATGAAATTTTCCTTTCAAATACACTCGAAAACATTTCACACATAATAGGCTGCAGTAAGGTTTGAAGAGCATGCCAGAGAACTCAAAATGAAAAGATGGCACATCTAACACTGTGTGCTCTAACAGGATTGTACTTTGATGCAAGGAAAGATACAACGAAAGTGCAAATCAAGAAGGGATTGAAATATTATCCAAGTTCTGAAAAAAAAGAGCATTTTACAATTATTTAGGAACCAGACTCGCAATATATCGACCTTGTTACTGTGAAAACTGGAGAAGCAAAAACCATAAAAGAGTCCATAGTACCATTTCTGGAAGCAAGTGGAATATATCTGAAGGAAGTTAGTGTAATTAAATGTGATGGAACAAACGTCATTGACGTTTGTTCCATCACAAAGGAGGAATAATTCCTTTGCTGGAGCTGGAGCTTGGCAAACCATTACAATGGTGCATTTGCTTGCCTCCATACTACCGAACTGCCCTTACGACACCTCTTATGTGCATTGGATGCTGCTACAGTTGGTCCCAAAGCATTTTCCAGGCCAATTGGTAAAGCCATTAAAATCTGCGAGAATCTCACTATAAAGAAATTTGTCTCAATAAGTTTAGAGAATATGCCAAATATAGATAGTTTGATCCTCAGTAATGACCAGAAATATTTATATGATATTTGTCGAACTGTATCACTTGGTGAATGTTCTTCCGATCTATCATTGAAAAAACCTGGTCTTGTTGCACTCTCAAGATGGCTAACAACTGCAAACCGTATTTTGAGATAGCATGCAGTTACAGAAACTCCATTAGAAAATTTGATATCGCTTACCACATATATTATGAAAGTATATGCACCTTTATGGTTTCATATAAAAAGAAATAGCTCTCTTACAGATGTAGCACGTCATATATGTAGCATATAGAGACATATCATTTTCTCGATATATGGCACCAGATATCCGAGCTATAGTTAATGATGTTATTCAGCGAAACAGTTTTTTTGTCATCCCGAAAATTAATTGCTAGAAGTCAAAAGAAAAAAAACGTAAACATTAGAATTTTTGTAGTGCCAAAACTTAACTTCAAAGCAGAGAATTACACTGAACTTATTAATTGGCAATTAGTTGGTCCCTATGATTCTCCTTTAATGAGTAACATACCAACAGATGAAATTGAGAGTGCAGTGAATAGCGGGAAAGCACTAGAATGGGCGACATATCCTTGTCACACTCAAGCAGTTGAACGTGGAGTATGACTTGTCTCTTGAAGCGTCATGATTTCATATTAAATAGACTAAAATCAAGATCCTTAGTAAAAATTTTCAACACTAAGTCAAAATATAAGATTTCAAATGTAGTTTAATTTCAATTAACTAGTAATATTATCTTTCATTAATGATGATGGTAAGAAGCTAAAGTTGAACCTAAGTAAATGATTAATTACCTTATAAAGATGTTGGAAATATAAATATCTTTCACGGATGGATTATTATAGTAAAGTCTAGTAAGTTTAATTTTTATATACTCTTCGATTTTCATATTATATACTTAGATTTTTGTTTTATATTCTTCGAACTTGGAAATACTTTTTTTTTTTTTTTTTAAATATATTTTTGATTCGATTTCAGAAGGCTTGAGGCACAGCAAAATATGAAGCAAATTTAAAATACCTTTTTCTATATTTATATTCATCTAAATAATACTATTAAATTATCCTACCGATTCTGTGAATTTTTGTACGAAGTGTTTCCTTTTGGATACCCTTTTTGCTAAGAAATCACTTTTCAGCAAATTTTCAGGGGGCTTGGGGAGATATTAACGGATTTTATTCAAACTTTTACGATAATATAATAAACCCAAAATACAACTTTCGCACCTCCTGGAAATTGAAATTTCAGGGAGGGGGGGGGGATGGTTTTTCTCTCCTCCCTAATCATCATCATGTCGTAAGCATTTAGATTTTGCGTTTATAAAGATAAGTAAAAGAACGCACAAATATAACTATCTGAAATTAGAGCTAATATTTGCATTAATATGCGGACTAATAGGCCGCAAATATTTAAGAAGTTCAATTAAATTTTAACTATTGATATTGGATGAGTAAATTATTAATGTTTTGTTAAAAACCTTCAAACTTTCAAGTACGCAACTTTATCTTGAATTTGTGAAAGAATGCAATCTATTTTTAAATTTAACAAAGAATTTAAATAATGGACAAAATAAATAAATCATTTAAAAAGGTTTAATTATCAGCTTTTCCTTCTAATCCAAACTGAAATATATTATAGTTTTTAGCGTAAGAATACCTTTGTGATATTTTTATACCAGCTATAAGTTTCTTAGGAATCCGTTAAAACACTTAAGTGTGCCTTAGTTATAAGCGACAAAACCAACAAACTGTAGCATTTACCCTTCCATAAGAAACCTATATAAAAAATTCAACATTGAGTATTTTAAAAACAAAGTACTTCAATATTAAAATTGTGATGGGTTTTATAATCAATTAAAGAAAGGAAGTTATCTGTCAGAAAGTATAGATATAAAATTTTTTAGTAAAATAAATCTTTCCAGAATACAAATTTTAAATACATTAATATGTACAGTACCCAAAAAAAAAATCAGAACGATGGCTATATCTTGTGCTCTAATTGTTGAAATAACAAACAAAAGGTACCGTTGTAAATCGTAGAAGGTTTTTAATAATTGCATGTAGTTTTTTTTTTTTTTTTTTTGTCTTTTTTTTTTTTTTTTGTCATGAGGGGTCATCTACATATTAAAACAGAACCAAACTTTAAAAGTTCAATAGCAACAACATAATATTATCCCATTTTTGGATTCAACATCCAAAAAAATGTCGAAATACAAAAATTCGTAATTTTCTAATGAATGGTTTGTAATTTAAAGGATAAAAAGAAAATGATAAATTAATGTTAAATAAAAAAGTTGGTTTTTTGGCCATAAATACTTAAATAATTAATATATTTCAGTAATTTTTTTTTTTTTTTTCCAAAAGATAGTTTGTAAATTGCCAAACATAAATAGCAATCAACTTTTGCATCCATTTCTTTTTTAATAATTAATTATTAATTAATAAAACAATAAAAAATAATTTTTGAATAGAAACATACATTTTTTTTTTTTTTTTTTTTTTTTTTTGCTTTCATTAGATTTATCATGGTCTAAAACCCCCACACAATTTTTTTCTTTCCATTTTGACTTTTAGCTCTTTATTTTTTAGCGAAAATGTAAAAACGCTCACTTTTAGGGACCATATAGTAGACGACTTTTGAAAACTATCAAAGATTAATTCAAGGTAAACTAGAGTGTGGAAAATCGCACAACGTTCAATAATCGTAAAATGGGGAGAATAGGAACATCGGGGTGAATCGGAGCAGAATTTCTTGAAATTACAAAAAGAAATATTATTTTATACAAACAAAGCAGTTTTATTTTTTATATATATTTTTTTAATCTGTCTAACGTGTTTGGAATCGTGGAATTATGTTTTGTGTGGTTTTCAACAGTGTTTTTTTTTTTAATTACTTTCTAAAATTACATTTATTTTAAACAACATTTTTTAAGCAATTTCAATAAGTTATCCTTTAAAAATTTTACTGAATCATGTGATTTTTTTTATTTTATAAATAATTTCAACAAACAAGTTACATTTGTGTTTACAGTGGCATGTTTCTGTAAAATAATCACGCTTTGCTGAATACTGTTTACTAATACCTACATTTTATATTTATTGATTTTCTAATCATCAGCAGTATACATTATACTTCTGCAATTACAGTCTTCGATATTTTATTTATTTCGTGTGAAGAATGCACATCTTTAATGTTGTAAATAAATTATGTTACTTTTGCGTTTACTTGCTATTTTTGTATTAATCTTAAACATGACACTATAAATCCAAGTAGTTTCTATGCAGTTTTAGACTAATATTGGTATTTTTTAACGTCGTGAAACGCCGCACTGTACGTTCGATTTCTCCCGCTATGAAGTAGAACCTTAAAAATACCTTTCGTTTTATGGAAATTCTCCCTGAAGATCGGTCAAAAAATGGTCGAAACACTTTTGCTCATAAGTGTCGTGTTTTTCAACGTAATGCATTGAAATTTGGAATATAGAGTAAATGATGTATTCTGAATCGAATGAAATGATAAAAAATAAGGGTTCGTATTGAAATTTTCGAAGATAGTGTTACTTTTACTTAGTAAATGGTCCCTTAAGAAAAAAAAATTGCATCAGATATATAGAAAATCGTAAGCAAAACATTTTGGTGCAAACTGTAAGATTCTACGATAATTAGAACCGAAGATATAGCCATCGTTCTGATTTTTTTTTTTGGCGAGGGGGGGGGGTACTTTGCTAACAGTTTCACCAAAATATAACCAAAAACAACACAAGTCACTTTATCCATCGATTAAGATAGAAAACGAAAAACATTATCAAAAGTAGGTGACATACTTTTAAGCCATCGATGCGACCTCAAATCCATTCAGAACTTTAGCGGTATATTTACAAAGAGCTTATGATGCTTCCTAAAATTAATTATTGTAAAAAGGCTAAGCATTAGTTTCTATGGAGACTAAAAGGTTTTTAGTAATTTTACGAATGAAAGAAGCAAGGGGAAGAAAAGAAAACAAGAAAAATTTATAGAAAGATCATCTTAATCTGCATCATCATTTAATAGTTTTTGAAAATTACATTCTGTTTCTCAATTAAAATTTTTTTATTCTTGATAGTAAAATTCATAAAATGTCAGTTCCTGCTTATTTATACATGAAATTTAATAAATAAGAAAACAAATTCGCGTGAAGTAGCATAATTGCGATATTTTTTACGATATTTAAAAAAGAAGTTCTGACTGCTCAATGTTACAAAAATATCAATTTCGTGTTATGAAAGAAATTGATCCACATTAAAACAAAAACCAACGAATATTAACATCAAGGAGTACATCAGCAAAAATTAAGGGAAGTAGAGAAATGTCTTTTTAACATAAGCATAAATTTTTTTATTTTTTTTTAACTGTATTGTTTTAAAAACTACTATTATTAAATATAAAAGCAAGTGGCGAAAGATACTAAAGGATTGTTGAAAATGATTCCTAATGCAATTTGGGCAATTTTAAAGATGAATAGTAATGAAATAAATTTAATAAAGTATATTTATTAAACAGGACGTTTTCTCTGCGCCACCCTTTGAAATGACAGATTTCTATTTAAAGGATAACTTGATGTTATATTTCCTCTTTTAAGTGAATCATCTTAACAATGTGTTTGGAAACTATTTTGTATTACTCTGTCAAATTTTATGATACTGCATATTCAATTTTGTAAGACTTTTCCAATAATCCCATTAGCACTACAAAACTGGCCAATATCGCTCAATATTGGCCAATATCAATATGGACCATTGTAGTATGGACTTTGCTAACGATATTGGTCAATCTCACCCACTGTTGTATGAAGGTCTGAAATGTTGATGCACTGTTTTAAAATTAAAATATTTTATTTACAAGAAATAAAACGGAGAGCAAAAAAATATGTTTTGTGAGGTTTTTGGCATGCTTATTTTTTTTTTTTTTTTTTTTTTTTTTTTTTCAAATCGTGCATTTTGGAAGAATACTTGAGTTTCCACTAAGACTGACCAATCTTCCTAAACAACTGTTTCCGATGGTAACCAATATTACTGTGCTACCGGGGAAAGTTGGTTGAAAAATGTCTTTCATTCTTTAAAAATGATACGCGTCCTTCGATAATTTGTTTAAAAAAAGAGTTTTAAAAAATTTAACAGATGAGGACTTTAAATGATATAGTTTTTAATAAAGATTTTTTTTTTAATATTAACATAAGGAAAAAAATCATGTATGGATAATTCTCTGATGTACTCGGACATTTTTTCTACTAGTAAACAAATTAGAATTTTAAAATTAAGATTAATAAAGTAGCTGTGTTTCTGTTTAATCTAATACAAAGTTATTTAGAAAAATAATTATTTTAACTAGGTCAAACCTGCATTTATGTAATCTGATGCCGTGTACCGTGTGTCGGTGCTTTATAAACGTATATTTGACCAACTTAAAATAATTATTTTTCAATATAATTTTGTCATGAACTAATATTATATAAAACTGCTACATTTATTTTAATTTTATAATTGTTATCTGTTTGCAAGTAGAAAACGAGACAAAATGTCTTATGCGTATACCAGAGAATTGCCCATTTACTAACAATTATCAGGAATTTTTTAAGCATTTTTATTTATAGGTGATACCCTAAACCCCACATGATAGCCAATTCTATTCAATGTACATATGAATAACTTACTTAAATTAAAGTTACACTTCACACAAAATTAAAATATTTCAATCGAGAAAAAATTTCATGGCTCATAAAAAATTATAGTAAATTCTATTTTTAGTATAATTAGTAAAGCATTTACTAAGTTATTAGAAAAAATATTCAAACAAAGATAATACAAATAAAAGAAAAAGTTCCGATTTAACAGGAATATTAAGAACAAGTATACTTTTAGTGAATTCCCTTTTAAGACCTTTTTTAAATGACAACATAACCTGAAAAGTAAAATAAATGTTCAAATATTTAAACACTTCATCAACTTGTTTGATGAATCTATACTTGATGGCAAATTCATTTTATCTTTACATAACTATGCAGTTTTTATAATATTAGATACTGTAATTAGTTATATATATCTAAACAAGATAAGCTAAAAACTTTTACATTATGCAGATATTACGTAAAAGTAATTTTTTAAAAACATTTTTAGACCTTCTTCTACAAAATCCAATAAATTTTAAATGTTTGTATGTTAAACAATGACACCTAAATCTTGAATTTTCTAATTCTTCTTTTCACCATTTATCAATGTCATCCCACTGAAAATCGGGAATCATTGAAAACGGGCAAACCTCGTTGTCGCCAATCAGAAGTAATTTCATTTTCGACAGATTTAGAACGGCAGGCCCACTATTACCAGTTTCTGAATTTATAGGTAGACCTCTCATGGGTGCAATTGACCTCTGAATGACCTCGAGGTCTGCTCCAGAATCTCGCGATATTGATGATACTTCGGCCCCTCGGGATGCAACCCGGTCAGTCAGGCCTTGATGATAGGTATTTTCGTATTGGGATAAAGTACGACCTTGGTAATATATTCTGCCATAGCAAAATCTTCTTTTAAGTTTTTGCCCTGGTTTAAAAAAGTTAGGGATATCGTAGCACCACTGCACAGGAGTTAGGTATGTTTTGCCGCTGTAAGTTATTCTACCGCTTTCATCTAGAGACGCAAAGAATATTTTTTCTGGGGTGTGAACGGACAAGACGTCTTTTTCGGGATTCAGAAGACCACTTTGAATCAAATTATGTAGAGTTACTACGTTATTTTTCACAGTTTTTGTGTCAAATGATGCTATGGCTCCATTTGAGACTGAAGTGGTGAGATCGTTTGTGGGAGTTAAGCCTTCTTTAAGTAGTGTTGGCTGGGAATTTTTAGGCAAAATCACATCATCTGAACTTGCTAGCACAACTTGTCTCATTTCCACAGATGAATTCACGAATGTGTCAATAGGGATTGCTGTTTGAGCAACTGGATTGGTAACACACGTTTGACCTTTCTCAATACCTGAATACAAGGAATTTGAAGATTTAGTATTTGCTTGTACAATATCGAAATTGGGAGGTATAGATATTATTTTACTATAACAACCTTTTAACAAACTTTCAGACTCAGTGTCATTCTGACTATGCTTATGTGATATAGGTGAAATAGAGGGATGCAATCTCGAAGTATCAATTGATTGAGAAGAGTTATGATTCAAAGCGTTTAAATTAATACTTGGCAAGTTTTTCGTTACCATTGAAGAGCTTTTAAAATTGAAACCAACATTTTCAATATTTTCAGATAAAAGTGACTTATCGGATTTTTGTATGCCTCTGTTTAGTTTTGAGAGTTTCTGTGCTTCTTCCGGTGACTTTAATGAATCAGTCGTTTGCAGTTTTATGATAGTCAATAAATTATTTTTTTTATTGGATGGAGGGAAATTCTTGTTTGAGTCATAAAAGAGATTACAATTTTGAACTTTAATTAAATTGGAAGGATTTTTACTAGTACAGTATTTTGAACCATGTCTTTCTAAAACAATTTTGTCTTCATTGCTTTTCTGAGTGGTACTTTCATTTGATTCAACTACACTCATAACGTTAGTCTCTTTTAATGTAGCTACAGATACGTTATTTATGTTTACATTTTCTTTAGATAATTGTCTTTCTAAAATTTCATTCGAAATTTTTGAATTTACCAAATTAATATTTCCATATCTGAACTTTTCTTTTCTTTGTAAGTTACTTGCTTCGAACATTAAGTTTTCATAAAAAGTTCTTAATTTTTTAAATTTTGAATCGATCATAGAATTTTCAAACTCTTCTGAGGTTTCACCGAATTTTTTCAAAACACAGCCCATTTGCTTTAACAACGTAAATACCCGAAACAAATTTTGTTCAGAAATGTTTTTATCTCCAATTACCTTCTCTATTTTGAAAAGTTTGCATTCAATTTTACTAAGCAAATGCTTCTCTTTTTCAGGGATATCAAATTTCTTAGCACTGAATTGGAAATTATGTTCAGATACTTCTTTTCGAATTTTTCGTTTACTTATCCTCCGTTTAGTGCCTTCAGAAGACAACTTTACATTTTCAAGTTTCCTCAAAAAGACATTTGATCTCCTTCCAGTCCGAGTCGTTATTTTCTCATCATGAGTAACTAACCGTTTTTTCATAAAGCCACTCTGGAAAGTTTCATTGTTTCCCTGGTCACTCACATTAACTTTTTGCAAAACTGTTTCAAAACTCTTTTCAGTGTTTTCACGACGTCTTTTCTGCTTTGTCATAGACAGACAGCCATCAGTAACCATATTTGTCTTGATACCTAGATCCGTATCATTGAATCTATCTTTTCTTTTGTTTTTAGTTTGAATGTCCTCCTTATGAACTATAAAAGTGTCGTTTGAAGGGCTAGAATCCTTAATAGTGCATGACTCATTCTCTTTTTGTGCCATAAGAGACTTTTCTTCTTTGCGCTTAAAAATTAATTTGAAATCGTCACTTCTTTGGACAGTATAATCCTTTGAAAATTCCATAGGCACCATCTCTAACTCCGGGGTATTTGGTTTTGAATATTTTCCTCCTGCGTTTTTCATACATGTAGAATTTCCATTTTCAATATTATTATTTTCAGACATTGTTCCTCCTGCATTTTTCACTGCGGCAGAATCTAGTATAATTTCTCTATCATATGTAAATTTTCTGATGCTCTCATCTGTGTTTTGATTACAATGTGACTCAATTTGAATTTGATTATTATTTAATTCAAAAGTTTCTATTCGAGAATGATCAACTTCAGTCAATGTAATTTGTTCATCATTTTGTATTCCTGAACTTGATATTTCCATGCAAGGAACATAACAAGGATCTTTAATTACTGATTTATGCTCTTGCGAAATTGTATCATTACTTTTAATTTTTTTCACTATGCCTTCGCATTTCTTGTCTTCTATCTCGTTTACTTTCCAAGGTGTATGAAAACGAATCTCGCAACGAGTGGATCCTGTTTTAAAGAACACATTTTCCTTTATTTTTACTTTTTTAGTATCTAAAATATCTTTACGGACATCTTTATCATCAAATTGTATTGTGGTACAAGTTGGATCCTTATTCTCAACTGAGTTAAGACAAAAAATAGTTTTTTCGCACATTCTCTCGGCCGGTTGAAGTTTACGAATATAATCAAATCTGCTTTCTCCGTTTCCACTGTCATCTGTATTAAAGTTTCTACCTCGATTTTCAATGTTTATGCAGACAGATTTAGACTCCTTAACTATATCTAACAAAGACGGAGAAGTAGAGTTAGTACATAAATTATCCCCTAAATCTACGTTAAGTAACGTGTCAACATCTTCATTTGCATTGATTTTTTGAGAATTCGAATTCTTTTGTGAAATCAAATCAGACAATGGTAGCAATTCTAAAATATCAACCATTTCCTTACTATCTGAATAAAAATCATTTTCCGTTTGGGAGATATTCTGAAGAGTATGTATTTCATTTCCTTTAGACACTTTTTCCTTTTTAACTACACTTTCAAAAAGCGGACTGTTTCTCAAACTTAAACAGTCACTCCTCGTCATTGGAATGATATCTTCTAGAATTGAATAACAATCCTTTGCTTCTAAGCCAGGATCAAATTCCATATCGTTAATCCGATTTTCATCATGATTGTCACCACGTAAATCAGTTTCTTTTTCTAGCTGTTCGCATCCCATTGGAACTGCATTCCTCATAACTATGTCTTTGCTAATTTCTAAAATGGTTTCACTATTGTGTGACAAACTATTTTGCGATAGCTCGGGTGAAAATAATGATGGGGAAGAGTTACACTTGACTTCATTCCTGAAAGGCTCTTCAAATACAGAATTTCGGCAAAGAATTGTTTTATGTTCAACCTTTGGAGAACTTGATAGCATGTCACATTCTACTGGTTGTGAATTTGAAAACAGTGGTTGAGAACAATCGTATATATCTTTTGGATTATTTTCACAGTAGTGCAAAGACATCTTTGAATACTCTTGAGAGTTTTTCTCATCAAATGTATCTGGTATTGGCATCCCTGTGACATCAGTATTTGCTCCTCTTTGTATTGTATATTCATGTTTCGCTTTAATTTCACTGATATCTTGTATTATCTTATTTGAATCTATTTCAAAACTCGTATTGTTTTCAAAACAACTACTATGTCCGTTTACATTCTCGTTGTTTTTTGCGTTTTTCTTACCACCTCTATTTTCCAACTCATTTTTTGCTTTAAATGAGTTATTTTCATCCCTAGGCAAAATGCCTGAAATACTCTCAATCGATTCAGTAGCATCTAAGGTTTCTTTAACCTTCAATATACATCGAAAACTATTTTGTAAAGTTTCTTCCGTAATATTATTTGATTGTGAAAATTCATCATTTAATTTATAAAGAATGTGGTTAGTAAGATTTTCATCACTTAGATCTGAATCTGCTGTGCAATTATTTTTCATAGATGCATTCATTTTATCTTGCTGATCATAATTGATAGTTTCTCCTTCATAACTTTTCATACTTTCAAAGTGAGGAATCGCATATTTTTCATTGCTGCAATCATCTTTAAGTTCTACAATGTTCTGATCAAATATGCAATCATTTTTAAGAATATGATGGAAATCATCATAATATAAGGGTATTACAGGGCTTCTTACATCGAAGTGTTTGGCACATATGTCTAGTGAAATTCCGTTCCCTTCATCGTCATCTTCAGAATCCGAAATCAATTCCTCTAATACCTGGTTATTTTTGTTTTCACCCATAATTTATATGGTATTCTGCAAGAAAAAAATATTTTTAATCAATAGTGGCTCCCAAAAGTCTTCATACAGTTTTAAAATTTGTAGAAAAGTGCAGTAGCCGGAATTGAATTCGAATAAAACCTTCAATATTTTTTTTATAAAAACTCAATTTATTTCTGAATAAAATCAAATATTTAAAAAAAGAAGTATTGATTCGTTTTATTTTTATCAAAATATAAATTCATAGAAAAAGAGAAAAAAAAATCCTCAAAATTTTTGTACACCTTAACACATTTTCTGATAAATTCATTAATAAAATTATTTTCTGCTACTTTTTACTTTCAATTACCCATTATTCATTATTCATAGGGTAATGAAAGTATAGCATTCGGTCAAAAATTCGGTCGTTTTTGTTTTTTTTTGCATTTTTCCACGTTTTGGAACATCCTGATTTCAAAAAAGTGATCTAGAAAAAATGTATGTCTGTGTGTGTGCGTGTATGTGTCTGTGGTCAGCATAACTCCCGAACAAATTGACCTACGATGTTCAAATTTGGTATGAGGGTTAGTTGCGGGTATGTGACCTACCATTAAGGTTTTCGGCAAAATCGCACATGTGCAGAAATCATGTTTTTCAATGATTGCTACAAAATGGCTCGAACGATTTTGATAAAAATCTCTGTGCCTCTTCAGGTGTTCTAAACATCCCCACCTCCGAAATTCCAGTAAAAATGTTTTAATGGCGTAAAAAGTTGAAAAACGAATGCCTTCAACACAGAGTTCTCTTTCCTTGAACATACCTTATCAGCAATCGTTTTTTCTTCTCTCAGTTTCGCTTATAATAAATGATAATATAAGGATTATCGAAAAGTATATCGTCAAAATCACCATTTTGGCGATTTTTTTCCTCTTTTTTTTTTTTTTCCTTTTTTTCTTCTTCTTAAGACCCATGCAAGAATTATCGCAAAAAATATCACCAAACTGGCCATTTATACTAAATGAAGTATGAAAATATACACACGGTAAGTGACACAAATCCACGTCAGTATAATAGACCCTAGTTTTTTTTAATTTTTGCATTGTGGGGACAATCAAAAAATTGATTGTCTTTAAAATTTCTTTCTTAATTCATTATAATCGATTTATTATTTAAAATATGGCTTGTAGTCGTAAAAAACAACAAACAGTAAATCATTCGATGTATTGCTAATATATATTAAATTTATTCCATTCAACGTATCAGTATATAATAAAACGTTTTAAAGAAAAAAAATATATTATCCAAAACAGGCCAAGGTTGCTAGACAATGTTATCCGAACATTATAAGCTATTTATTTGAAGACAATTTGAGAAAAATCCACATTTGTGTGCTATAAAAATTTCTTAAGAATATAGGGAACATTTTTGGACTTCAATTTCACTTGAAACTGTTCAAAGAGTACTAGAGTAGTCAGATCACCAGGACAGCGTAAATTTTTTTTCTTTCGTGCCAGCTATAAATAGAAAGCTTCACCTTTCTTTTGTAATAACAATGATAAATAATCCATGAACATTTTCGAATCGAGTTTTACTTGAAGATGAAAACAAATTTAATATTTTTGGTTTTGATGGGCGCATAATTGTTAGGAGAAAAAAAATGATGAACTTAATCCCAAGAACTTTATTGGAACAATACAAAATGGTAGACGAGGTGTCCTTGTGTGTGGGGATTGTCAGCCATCATGATTCGGTAATTTGGTATTTATCGAGGGAATAACTAATAACGAACTCTATTTGAATATTTTGAACGATAAATGTAAATTTTTCAGTCCGAAATTTGGGTATTATAAATAACTTCATTTTTATCAAGATTATCCGAGCACACGGCATTCAATGTTCGCCTCAACTCAAAATCCATAAACACCACCTCAGCCGCCAGATTTGAACCAAATAAAACAAATTTGAAGAGAATTGGGGGTCAAGTTTTACTAATGAACTAGCGAAATATCTGCTTCTATCATAAAAAAAGTTATTTGATATTTTAACTAATCTGCATCCAAATCGTTAGTAAATTAAGGTAGACCCTAAGATTCGAAAAAAAAAGCCCTTCGAAATATATTTTGTTTAATCAAAAGTGATTCTGTAGACATTGAAGAACATATGGTCTAAATCTGGCTATCGTAGCCAATCGCGAACATATTTATTCCCATTTCATTTAACTCACTGGTATCACTTTTCAATATAGCTATGATCTTTAAGCAAGATTTTCTCGGAATTATGCTTTTGAAATTTGTGGTCTTCTTTAACTTTCTAAAGTTTTGTTGCAAATAATCTTAAAGTGTTGATTTATTTATTTTATTCTCCATAAATTAGTAAACAAAAAATGTGTTGGGCAATTCTCTGGATGACCCACGGAACATTTTCGCTCCTCTTTCTTCTCGTAAATGGATTAGAATTGCTAAGTTATGATGAATCTGGTTGTTATGTCTTTGTTTTATGTACAACTAGCTAAATATCCGCCCTTCGTTACAAAATTCTACCTTGTGCTTTTTAAGAAATAAAGATCTTTCATACATTTCACTTTGCGGACGTTTGATCCCATTTCGATCCCTGAAAATTACTTTATCAAAATATGAATACCTTACTTTATTCACGCTAACCCTTGTTGACAGTTCCAAATTTTATAATTGTGACTATATTGGAAGTGGAGCATTCTGATATTCCTAGTATATTTTAGACGCCTTAAAATTTAATCGAGAACAGAAGATCTGACTTTTTCTATGCTTACTTTTGCTGATATTAGTATCAAATTTCAGTGTTGTGACTGCGTTGGAAGTGAAACATTGGAATATTCCTCGTATGGAACGTTTGGACACCTTAAAATTAGTTAATCGAGATCAGAATAGCTTATTTAACTTTGATTACCCTTGGTTCCAATTTTCGAGATATGGCTATATTTGATGAAAGATATCTGAATATCTCTAATTTTGAACGTTTAGAACCTTTTCAAGCTTTTATAATGAGTTAATTGAGGTTGGAATAGCATAACTTATTGATACTGGAATTAAATTGCAGAGTTGTGACTTCAATGAAAATGGAACGTTGTGTTATTTCTCGTATTATAAGTTTCGACCTATTTTCTAGCCTTTAAAGTAGGTTAATCCACATCTAAATAGTTTACTTTTTCTATACTTGCCCTTGTTAACATTTATGACAAATATCAGAGTTGTGAGTATAAGGAAAATGGGTCATTTGAAAATCTCTCGTTTTGAACGTTTGACCTTTTTTCGACCCCTTAAGTTAGTTATTCGAAATCGTAATAGCTTACTTTTTCTATGTTTGTCTTTGTTGATATTTATACCAAGTATCAGAGTTATGACTCTATGGGAAGGGGGTCATTTGAAAATCCATCGTTTCAAAAGTTTGACCCCTTGAAGTTGGTTTATCGAGATCAGAATAGCTTACTTTTTAAATCCTTTATATTAACTTCGATTTTGTGTGTATGTGGTTAGTAGTTAGAAAAGGACAGTCCTGAGCCATGGCGGTATGCGGTATGGTATGGTATGGTATGGGGGCGTGACCGGAAGTGGAGTTGAGTTGTTCCCCTCTTGCTGTTGTTTTAGTTTCATTATAAGCTGTTTGTGTATGACGTCACAGTAGGTATGACGTCATAATGTGTTTTATATCAAAGTTTTGAGCGGTGGCAACACTTTTTTAGTTTCGATTTATCTAGCAGACGGGGTTGAGTTGTTCTAGGACTGCTTCTAAGTGAATAAGTTAGAGTAATAGGCTTTTATTGCGTGACGTCACAGTAGATATGACGTCATAATTTGTTTTATATCAAAGTTTTGAGCGGTGGCAACACTTTTTAGTGTCGATTTACATTTAAGATGGAGCTGAATTGTTCTAGGGCTGCTTCTAAACGAATAAGTTAGAGTGATAGGTATTTTTACTAATGACGTCACAGTGGGTATGACGTCATTCTATGTTAAGATTTACGTTTTAAGTGGTGATAACATTGGATATATACCAAATTTAGTTTTCAGGTGTTGGCAACGAGTTCTGATCGGTCAGCTAAATGCTCGCTGGTGATTGATAAGTTTTAAACATGTGACCAAAAGTTAACTCCTGATTGACTGTTTGGTTTTCTAGCGAGTTACTTACATATCCTTTAGCCAAGTTAAAATACCTGCAACAAAGTTACACAAAAAAAAAAAATGTTAAATTTGAAAAGTTAATAAAAGGAAGGCCATTTGCTAAGGGTCTAAAGAACCCTAACCCCTAGCTACACGTGACATTTCAATATTTTACCAAACAATTGTTAAAATATCGACTATCGGACGTTGCCTTCATGGTAACTCATCTACCCACCCCCCTTCCCTAACTAATTTTGAATAAGTTAAGACTTTAGAATTACAATTAATAAATTTTGAAAAATTATTTATTAAAGGTGAGGACCCACCTCCAGCCCGATACCTCTTTTAGGAAGAATTGGTACCGCCTCACTCCACCCTAACAAAACAAAAAAATCTGTGAAAAAAAAAAACACGAAGTATTAAACACGTCTTTCACACTCAGGTATCTAAGTAGAAATGGCGAGACGGCAACCGGTAGCGTCTATATATGAGGGGTGATCACGTGACTTCACCGACCAATCAGGTTTCACGGTAGAGGGTGCTACTGACTATCGACCCGTCAGAAGGGAGGGGAGCGAGACTAGGGATGTTTCAACACGCTTCAACGCGTTTGCGAGTTGAGTTGTTGTGTAACGATCTTGCTTGAAACAGTTAAAGTGATAGATAATTTGTTCGTGACGTCATAGTGTAGCGAATGGGTTTTTAGCGTAGACAGTTGTTGCAATTGGAGTAATTATGAAATTTATTAAATATAAAGATAATATTTAGTAATAATTATCAGATTTTATTATTATTATTATAAAAAATAAACTTATAAAAAAAAGTGAACGTGAAAATTTACTTTACGAATAAAAATCATGTCTTTAAAATGTGTACGAATATCACTAAATAAGAGAAAAAAGTAACATACTTAAACTCTTTCAAATAAATAACTTTAACATTAACGTAAAAAATTTACTTTTCACATAAAAATCACTTTAAAATGAGTAAAAATATCGCTAAATAAGAGAAAAAAAGTAACTTACTTAAAATTTCTAAGATAAATATTTAACCTTTACTCGAAAATTCCCTTCATATATAAAAATCACGACTTTAAAATATGACATGCAAGAGAAAAGTAACGTACTTAAACTTTCTACGACAAATAACTTTAACATTAACGTAACATTTTACTTTACACATAAAAATCCCGACTTTAAAATATGTAGAAATATCGCTAAATAAAAGAAGAAAAAAAAAAAAAAGTAACATACTTAAACTTTGTACGACAAATAACTTTGACATTAACGTAAAAAATTTTCTTCACATATAAAAATCACGACTTTAAAATGTAACGTGTAAGAAGAATTAGCATACTTAAAATTTCTACGACAAATAAATTTAACCTTTACGCGAAAATTTATATACATAAAAATCATGTCTTTAAAATATGTAAAAATATTGCTAAATAAAAGAAAAAAACTAACATACTTAAACTTTGCACGACAAATAACTTTAACCTTTACTCGAAAATTCCCTTCATGTATAAAAATCACGACTTTAAAATATAACATGCAAGAGAAAAGTAACGTACTTAAACTTTCTACGACAAATAACTTTAACATTAACGTAAAATTTTACTTTACACATAAAAATCCCGATATTAAAATATGTAGAAATATCGCTAAATAAAAGAAAAAAAGTAACACACTTAAACTTTGTACAACAAATAACTTTGACATTAACGTAAAAAATGTTCTGCACATATAAAAATCACGACTTTAAATTTGAAATGTAGGATGAAAGTATAACATACCTATAATTTCTACGACAAAGAATTCAAACATTGCCGTTCATGTCTTTAAAATGTATAATGACAACTCTAACTTTTAGAAAAAAGAAACACTAAAAATTTACAAGGCAAAGAATTTAAAATTGAACGTTAAAATTAACTTTACATGTACTATCATACTCTTATATCAACGATAAATAAGATAAAAAAAGAAACTCTAAAAATTTATAAGGCAAAGAATTCAAATAATACGCGAAAATTTACCTCACATATAAAAATTATGTCTTTCAAATGTGTAAGAATAACGCTAAATTAGAGAAAAAGAAATATTAAAAATTTATAAGGTAAGGAATTGAAACAATACGCGAAAATTTATTTCACACATAACATTTCTATCTTTAAAATGTGTAAGAATAATGCTAAATTAGAGAAGAAAAAAAAAATAACATACTTAAACTTTCTTCGACAACAATTTAAACAATACGCGAAAATTTCATACACAATTATTTTCTTAGGTTAATGTTAAATAATGGGAAATTTAACAGAATAAAAATTTCAAAGATAAAGAATTTTAACCTTTACACGAAAATTTACTTCACATATAAATATCATGTCTTTAAACTTTAACGCGACAATTTACTTCTCATGTACAATTAAACTCTTAGGTTAATGTTAAATAAAAGAAAAAGTAACATACTCAAACATTTCTAAGATAAGCATAACGTAAAAATTTTATATCATGTGTTTAAAATGTAACATATAAGAGAAAAAAAAAATAACATACTTGAATTTCTATAGCAAAGAATTTAAGCGTTAGCGTAAAAATTTACTTTACATATAAAATTCACGTCTTTAAACGGGATGATAAGCATGTGACGGTAATTAGCCAATCAGGTTAGCGGTAGGTGATACGCCACTTGCCGGCATTTTTAGACCGGAGGATGAGTCAAAAACTTGTTCAAACAGGTCGGGAGACTTGTACAGCAAGAACAACAGCATCGACGCGCAAGCAGCGGGTGATGCTGCGGTGTGTCAGCAGGTGTTCGAGATTATCGTTTTCCTACTTTTCCTTTTTCATAATGAAATGTTTGTGAAAACTTGGAATGAATGCAGTGGATTTCAAAGACACATTAGTAAGTGAAGGTAGAATTCGCATGGACTTTCTTCCAAAAAGTATGATTCACTTGGAGAATTTAAGATCATTTCTACTTGAAAACTTTTCTATTGTCTAAAACATTGAATATTGTTCAAACTCAGTGAGATTATATGCTACAATACGGGTAAAACTTAACAAAATTGTTACATAGAAGAAAAATAGTAAGAGATTTAAAATAAATACTAGTTATAGATACTCCAAGGAAAAAAATTCACCTCTACTTTTCAATCGGAAAATCAATGCAAGTTGGAAATTTATGTTACTTCAAGAAAGACTTAGACAATTTACTTTGTAATAATATACATTAAGGTGTCGTATTAACTCGTGCAATACATGCTGACTAAGGTTTATTTTACTTAATATCTAAGAAAGGTGAATTGGGGGAAAATATTAAATAAATTGTAGATATTAAATACATTGTAGATATGCATTTAAGTTTTGAAAATCACCTGCAAGACTTTTAAAACATCTTAAGATAAATTGAAAGAAACTTGCGAATTATATGTAAACTATATAACTTTTTATACTCTGATAGGAAATCACAAGTAATTTAGTTAACTTTTTTCATGGTAACACTCATATTCAACGACATGTTTTTAAAATTTAACCTTCTTTACATGATAATAGTTATAAATTTTTTCAATCTCAGATGCGACATACTATTATTTCTAACATATATGTTACGAATTGTGTAAAGTTTTTAAAACTGTATATGCAAATCACCAATCAGAAACATAAAAATCTAACATCAATCATACTAAAATAATAAGATATTTTCCTTAGTGGAAATAGTTAACTACTCATGTGATGGAATATACTTAGAAAATTTAAATACTGAAAAAAGTTTGCTAGGCAAACTTAAAGAATATTTTTTTTTTCTTGTGAAAAACTAGCATAAATTTGGAAAATGTAGAGTTTGTTACTACGTAAAATTGAACATCATCTGGACAAACTAAATTATACATGAATTTTTTTTTATTTGAGAGGTGCTGACAATATATCATTAATATAGAGATTTTTAACTTCCACCCATAATTTCTAAATAACTTATACATAAATTTCAGAAAACTGAAACGGAATGTGTTTTACAAGACGCTTATTTTGTAAGATGAACATTCAATATTAATATAACTGAGCAAAGTTCATTCCGGAAAAAAACATGTAAAAGATACTTATATTTTGAAAATAGTTTGAAATATCCTTTTAAATTTATGAATGCTCGCTTTCGAAAGACACAAATAAAACTGATATTACACATGATAATTAACACATGCATAACATTAGTCAAACAAAGTGGAATTTTTATTGCTTGTGACCGATAACTTTTCAGTGAAGTAGAATAACATACATAGGAAATGTGTGTAAACTTTTTCAACTTTTAAACCAAGCATCATGTAAAATTATAAATTACGATAGGAAATAGCACACTTCAGAATCGGAACAAGTCTTCTAGTTAAGCTAAATTTATTTCTCAAGGAATTGAAAGCATACCAGAAAAGTCCTTATCATTTCGCATCTTTTCTCATGTTGCAAGAAGACATACTTTGTAAAAGATCCTCGTAACACTTAACAAAAATCAGTAAAAATAAATATATTTTCTAGGGCAAAGATAAAACTTCACAACTTAATACTGAAATTTAGCTAAGTTGCATATGGTTTATTCACATAACTCGCATATGCTTCGAATGTTGAAATATATTTGTCAGTTGAAATCAAACTCATCGAAAATAAATGCTATCTACATTTTCAAGTCGGAAATTACTATTAAATAAACTTTACATGTAAAACATTGTCATGTTAAAAAGAAAAATCTACAAAAATGTAAATGATAATTTTACTGTTGGTACATAAATGATGAATAATTTATGATTTTATTCTAGGCAAACGTTTTATTGTCTAACAGAGAACTTAAACTTTAGCAGAAAAACGAAAAAATACAATTTTTAAATCCTATCATGCTTGTTGAAAATTGAGTTTATTAGCTGTTGTAATAGATTTTTATTGTCCAAATTTCTATAGTTTTTCTTCCCAGTGCAATAAAATTAAGTTCATGTGTAATGAGTAGGTTTTTTTTTATGAATCTTATAAATTTAACGAAATTATTATGACCTAAGAGATTGAGTGAACTGAATAAATCAATGATGTAAATTTAAACAGTGACTTGAACTGATACATACTATAACTGTAAAGAAGCATGACAAAGTGATAGATGAAGTGAAAATAGAAGTTGAGTGAAATGTGTTGAAAAAAAGTTGAAGACGACAAGAAATTCGTAAATGAGAATTATCATTGACTTATATTAACTTCGTTTTTCTTGCTTATGACAAGAAAATACACTCTTTCTTATTAAGAACCAACTTGATATCTTATCATAGAATGACAATGATGAAATATCTATACATTAAAAAAAATACCAAACTTAGACATAGCAAATTTCTTGAAATTCATGTATAATGTGAGAAGTTTTACTGGAAATATAGAAAATACAACATTGAAAGATGTGAATGTTTCGAAGTACTTTATAAGAAGAAAAAAAAAATGCGCTGAGGTCCGCTACAAAAATTTTTAGGAGAAAGTTTAAACAAAATTTAAAATCAAACATGCTTTTAAGTGGGAACACATATATTAAAACTATAGCACATTAAACAATTTATATTATGTCATCTCGGTATCAAACTGAATAACATGAAAAACAACGACAAACTGAATAAACATGATAATTATCAATATATGTGGAAAAGTTTCCTTTTCTCACATATAAAAAAAATAACACATTGACATACGTTAAGATAATGAAACATGCGTAATCATATGCCGATAAGAGCAACCAATGTTGCGGGGAGATATTCACTTGATGGTCAATATCCCATGAATAAATTGATTGATTGAATTTCTAATGCTAATTCCAATAGTATTCCATGTAACTTCAACTTGATATTTTACACTATAGATATATTTATTTTTCAAATATATTGACTTTCAAAAAATCATCCTTCAATATAAGAATGATCATAGTAAGAATAAAAGAAAAGATACTAAGCATTGATTTAAAGTGTATTTATTTCGACTTAGCAACAAATCATATGCTTGAAACGAAAATTGCTTCGAACCAAATTATAACTATCCAAATTCATAGATTCCTACAAGAAAATTTTTCTCATCTAGTAATTGAATTTTTTTTCTCATACGCATTATAAGTGTTGTCCAATCAGGTGTAGAATAGTTGAAGATATCCGACCTCTTTCTAAATATTAATAAGTCACTGTTGAAAAACTTATAAAAATTTCAATTTACACTTAAAGGTTTTTTTTTTTTTTTTTTTTTTTTTTTTTTATATATATATATATATATCAAAGAATTTTTTCAAATCAATATGTATATTTAAATACGGAAACTTATTCACTTCAATAAATGTATGTTTAAGTTATAAAACTTGTCGTATGTATTGAAAAATTGTAACTTTTCGTCTTCTTCGTATAAATCGATAACTTATACACTAGTTCTTCATCAAATAATCTTCTAAGTAAATCTTTTAAAGGTAAAAACATACTTATAGCTTTGTCTTTGTAACATGTTAAATTGTACATGTTTCTCGTGAAATTAAAATTTTATATATTTTCCATGAAAATATATAAAATTTTGTAACTTTCACATGAAACATGTACAATTTAACTTGTTACAAATGCAAAGCTATAAGTATGTTTTTACCTTTGAAAGATTTACTTAGAAGATTATTTGATGAAGAACTAGTGTATAAGTTATCGATTTATACGAAGAAGATGAAAAGTTACAATTTTTCAATACATACGACAAGTTTTATAACTTAAACATACATTTATTGAAGTGAATAAGTTTCCGTATTTAAATATACATATTGATTTGAAAAAATTCTTTGATATATATATATATAAAAAAAAAAAAAAAAAAAAAAAAAAAACCTTTAAGTGTAAATTGAAATTTTTATAAGTTTTTCAACAGTGACTTATTAATATTTAGAAAGAGGTCGGATATCTTCAACTATTCTACACCTGATTGGACAACACTTATAATGCGTATGAGAAAAAAAATTCAATTACTAGATGAGAAAAATTTTCTTGTAGGAATCTATGAATTTGGATAGTTATACTTTGGTTCGAAGCAATTTTCGTTTCAAGCATATGATTTGTTGCTAAGTCGAAATAAATACACTTTAAATCAATGCTTAGTATCTTTTCTTTTATTCTTACTATGATCATTCTTATATTGAAGGATGATTTTTTGAAAGTCAATATATTTGAAAAATAAATATATCTATAGTGTAAAATATCAAGTTGAAGTTACATGGAATACTATTGGAATTAGCATTAGAAATTCAATCAATCAATTTATTCATGGGATATTGACCATCAAGTGAATATCTCCCCGCAACATTGGTTGCTCTTATCGGCATATGATTACGCATGTTTCGTGATCTTAACGTATGTCAATGTGTTATTTTTTTTATATGTGAGAAAAGGAAACTTTTCCACATATATTGATAATTATCATGTTTATTCAGTTTGTCGTTGTTTTTCATGTTATTCAGTTTGATACCGAGATGACATAATATAAATTGTTTAATGTGCTATAGTTTTAATATATGTGTTCCCACTTAAAAGCATGTTTGATTTTAAATTTTGTTTAAACTTTCTCCTAAAAATTTTTGTAGCGGACCTCAGCGCATTTTTTTTTTCTTCTTATAAAGTACTTCGAAACATTCACATCTTTCAATGTTGTATTTTCTATATTTCCAGTAAAACTTCTCACATTATACATGAATTTCAAGAAATTTGCTATGTCTAAGTTTGGTATTTTTTTTAATGTATAGATATTTCATCATTGTCATTCTATGATAAGATATCAAGTTGGTTCTTAATAAGAAAGAGTGTATTTTCTTGTCATAAGCAAGAAAAACGAAGTTAATATAAGTCAATGATAATTCTCATTTACGAATTTCTTGTCGTCTTCAACTTTTTTTCAACACATTTCACTCAACTTCTATTTTCACTTCATCTATCACTTTGTCATACTTCTTTACAGTTATAGTATGTATCAGTTCAAGTCACTGTTTAAATTTACATCATTGATTTATTCAGTTCACTCAATCTCTTAGGTCATAATAATTTCGTTAAATTTATAAGATTCATAAAAAAAAACCTACTCATTACACATGAACTTAATTTTATTGCACTGGGAAGAAAAACTATAGAAATTTGGACAATAAAAATCTATTACAACAGCTAATAAACTCAATTTTCAACAAGCATGATAGGATTTAAAAATTGTATTTTTTCGTTTTTCTGCTAAAGTTTAAGTTCTCTGTTAGACAATAAAACGTTTGCCTAGAATAAAATCATAAATTATTCATCATTTATGTACCAACAGTAAAATTATCATTTACATTTTTGTAGATTTTTCTTTTTAACATGACAATGTTTTACATGTAAAGTTTATTTAATAGTAATTTCCGACTTGAAAATGTAGATAGCATTTATTTTCGATGAGTTTGATTTCAACTGACAAATATATTTCAACATTCGAAGCATATGCGAGTTATGTGAATAAACCATATGCAACTTAGCTAAATTTCAGTATTAAGTTGTGAAGTTTTATCTTTGCCCTAGAAAATATATTTATTTTTACTGATTTTTGTTAAGTGTTACGAGGATCTTTTACAAAGTATGTCTTCTTGCAACATGAGAAAAGATGCGAAATGATAAGGACTTTTCTGGTATGCTTTCAATTCCTTGAGAAATAAATTTAGCTTAACTAGAAGACTTGTTCCGATTCTGAAGTGTGCTATTTCCTATCGTAATTTATAATTTTACATGATGCTTGGTTTAAAAGTTGAAAAAGTTTACACACATTTCCTATGTATGTTATTCTACTTCACTGAAAAGTTATCGGTCACAAGCAATAAAAATTCCACTTTGTTTGACTAATGTTATGCATGTGTTAATTATCATGTGTAATATCAGTTTTATTTGTGTCTTTCGAAAGCGAGCATTCATAAATTTAAAAGGATATTTCAAACTATTTTCAAAATATAAGTATCTTTTACATGTTTTTTTCCGGAATGAACTTTGCTCAGTTATATTAATATTGAATGTTCATCTTACAAAATAAGCGTCTTGTAAAACACATTCCGTTTCAGTTTTCTGAAATTTATGTATAAGTTATTTAGAAATTATGGGTGGAAGTTAAAAATCTCTATATTAATGATATATTGTCAGCACCTCTCAAATAAAAAAAAATTCATGTATAATTTAGTTTGTCCAGATGATGTTCAATTTTACGTAGTAACAAACTCTACATTTTCCAAATTTATGCTAGTTTTTCACAAGAAAAAAAAAATATTCTTTAAGTTTGCCTAGCAAACTTTTTTCAGTATTTAAATTTTCTAAGTATATTCCATCACATGAGTAGTTAACTATTTCCACTAAGGAAAATATCTTATTATTTTAGTATGATTGATGTTAGATTTTTATGTTTCTGATTGGTGATTTGCATATACAGTTTTAAAAACTTTACACAATTCGTAACATATATGTTAGAAATAATAGTATGTCGCATCTGAGATTGAAAAAATTTATAACTATTATCATGTAAAGAAGGTTAAATTTTAAAAACATGTCGTTGAATATGAGTGTTACCATGAAAAAAGTTAACTAAATTACTTGTGATTTCCTATCAGAGTATAAAAAGTTATATAGTTTACATATAATTCGCAAGTTTCTTTCAATTTATCTTAAGATGTTTTAAAAGTCTTGCAGGTGATTTTCAAAACTTAAATGCATATCTACAATGTATTTAATATCTACAATTTATTTAATATTTTCCCCCAATTCACCTTTCTTAGATATTAAGTAAAATAAACCTTAGTCAGCATGTATTGCACGAGTTAATACGACACCTTAATGTATATTATTACAAAGTAAATTGTCTAAGTCTTTCTTGAAGTAACATAAATTTCCAACTTGCATTGATTTTCCGATTGAAAAGTAGAGGTGAATTTTTTTCCTTGGAGTATCTATAACTAGTATTTATTTTAAATCTCTTACTATTTTTCTTCTATGTAACAATTTTGTTAAGTTTTACCCGTATTGTAGCATATAATCTCACTGAGTTTGAACAATATTCAATGTTTTAGACAATAGAAAAGTTTTCAAGTAGAAATGATCTTAAATTCTCCAAGTGAATCATACTTTTTGGAAGAAAGTCCATGCGAATTCTACCTTCACTTACTAATGTGTCTTTGAAATCCACTGCATTCATTCCAAGTTTTCACAAACATTTCATTATGAAAAAGGAAAAGTAGGAAAACGATAATCTCGAACACCTGCTGACACACCGCAGCATCACCCGCTGCTTGCGCGTCGATGCTGTTGTTCTTGCTGTACAAGTCTCCCGACCTGTTTGAACAAGTTTTTGACTCATCCTCCGGTCTAAAAATGCCGGCAAGTGGCGTATCACCTACCGCTAACCTGATTGGCTAATTACCGTCACATGCTTATCATCCCGTTTAAAGACGTGAATTTTATATGTAAAGTAAATTTTTACGCTAACGCTTAAATTCTTTGCTATAGAAATTCAAGTATGTTATTTTTTTTTTCTCTTATATGTTACATTTTAAACACATGATATAAAATTTTTACGTTATGCTTATCTTAGAAATGTTTGAGTATGTTACTTTTTCTTTTATTTAACATTAACCTAAGAGTTTAATTGTACATGAGAAGTAAATTGTCGCGTTAAAGTTTAAAGACATGATATTTATATGTGAAGTAAATTTTCGTGTAAAGGTTAAAATTCTTTATCTTTGAAATTTTTATTCTGTTAAATTTCCCATTATTTAACATTAACCTAAGAAAATAATTGTGTATGAAATTTTCGCGTATTGTTTAAATTGTTGTCGAAGAAAGTTTAAGTATGTTATTTTTTTTTTCTTCTCTAATTTAGCATTATTCTTACACATTTTAAAGATAGAAATGTTATGTGTGAAATAAATTTTCGCGTATTGTTTCAATTCCTTACCTTATAAATTTTTAATATTTCTTTTTCTCTAATTTAGCGTTATTCTTACACATTTGAAAGACATAATTTTTATATGTGAGGTAAATTTTCGCGTATTATTTGAATTCTTTGCCTTATAAATTTTTAGAGTTTCTTTTTTTATCTTATTTATCGTTGATATAAGAGTATGATAGTACATGTAAAGTTAATTTTAACGTTCAATTTTAAATTCTTTGCCTTGTAAATTTTTAGTGTTTCTTTTTTCTAAAAGTTAGAGTTGTCATTATACATTTTAAAGACATGAACGGCAATGTTTGAATTCTTTGTCGTAGAAATTATAGGTATGTTATACTTTCATCCTACATTTCAAATTTAAAGTCGTGATTTTTATATGTGCAGAACATTTTTTACGTTAATGTCAAAGTTATTTGTTGTACAAAGTTTAAGTGTGTTACTTTTTTTCTTTTATTTAGCGATATTTCTACATATTTTAATATCGGGATTTTTATGTGTAAAGTAAAATTTTACGTTAATGTTAAAGTTATTTGTCGTAGAAAGTTTAAGTACGTTACTTTTCTCTTGCATGTTATATTTTAAAGTCGTGATTTTTATACATGAAGGGAATTTTCGAGTAAAGGTTAAAGTTATTTGTCGTGCAAAGTTTAAGTATGTTAGTTTTTTTCTTTTATTTAGCAATATTTTTACATATTTTAAAGACATGATTTTTATGTATATAAATTTTCGCGTAAAGGTTAAATTTATTTGTCGTAGAAATTTTAAGTATGCTAATTCTTCTTACACGTTACATTTTAAAGTCGTGATTTTTATATGTGAAGAAAATTTTTTACGTTAATGTCAAAGTTATTTGTCGTACAAAGTTTAAGTATGTTACTTTTTTTTTTTTTTCTTCTTTTATTTAGCGATATTTCTACATATTTTAAAGTCGGGATTTTTATGTGTAAAGTAAAATGTTACGTTAATGTTAAAGTTATTTGTCGTAGAAAGTTTAAGTACGTTACTTTTCTCTTGCATGTCATATTTTAAAGTCGTGATTTTTATATATGAAGGGAATTTTCGAGTAAAGGTTAAATATTTATCTTAGAAATTTTAAGTAAGTTACTTTTTTTCTCTTATTTAGCGATATTTTTACTCATTTTAAAGTGATTTTTATGTGAAAAGTAAATTTTTTACGTTAATGTTAAAGTTATTTATTTGAAAGAGTTTAAGTATGTTACTTTTTTCTCTTATTTAGTGATATTCGTACACATTTTAAAGACATGATTTTTATTCGTAAAGTAAATTTTCACGTTCACTTTTTTTTATAAGTTTATTTTTTATAATAATAATAATAAAATCTGATAATTATTACTAAATATTATCTTTATATTTAATAAATTTCATAATTACTCCAATTGCAACAACTGTCTACGCTAAAAACCCATTCGCTACACTATGACGTCACGAACAAATTATCTATCACTTTAACTGTTTCAAGCAAGATCGTTACACAACAACTCAACTCGCAAACGCGTTGAAGCGTGTTGAAACATCCCTAGTCTCGCTCCCCTCCCTTCTGACGGGTCGATAGTCAGTAGCACCCTCTACCGTGAAACCTGATTGGTCGGTGAAGTCACGTGATCACCCCTCATATATAGACGCTACCGGTTGCCGTCTCGCCATTTCTACTTAGATACCTGAGTGTGAAAGACGTGTTTAATACTTCGTGTTTTTTTTTTTCACAGATTTTTTTGTTTTGTTAGGGTGGAGTGAGGCGGTACCAATTCTTCCTAAAAGAGGTATCGGGCTGGAGGTGGGTCCTCACCTTTAATAAATAATTTTTCAAAATTTATTAATTGTAATTCTAAAGTCTTAACTTATTCAAAATTAGTTAGGGAAGGGGGGTGGGTAGATGAGTTACCATGAAGGCAACGTCCGATAGTCGATATTTTAACAATTGTTTGGTAAAATATTGAAATGTCACGTGTAGCTAGGGGTTAGGGTTCTTTAGACCCTTAGCAAATGGCCTTCCTTTTATTAACTTTTCAAATTTAACATTTTTTTTTTTTGTGTAACTTTGTTGCAGGTATTTTAACTTGGCTAAAGGATATGTAAGTAACTCGCTAGAAAACCAAACAGTCAATCAGGAGTTAACTTTTGGTCACATGTTTAAAACTTATCAATCACCAGCGAGCATTTAGCTGACCGATCAGAACTCGTTGCCAACACCTGAAAACTAAATTTGGTATATATCCAATGTTATCACCACTTAAAACGTAAATCTTAACATAGAATGACGTCATACCCACTGTGACGTCATTAGTAAAAATACCTATCACTCTAACTTATTCGTTTAGAAGCAGCCCTAGAACAATTCAGCTCCATCTTAAATGTAAATCGACACTAAAAAGTGTTGCCACCGCTCAAAACTTTGATATAAAACAAATTATGACGTCATATCTACTGTGACGTCACGCAATAAAAGCCTATTACTCTAACTTATTCACTTAGAAGCAGTCCTAGAACAACTCAACCCCGTCTGCTAGATAAATCGAAACTAAAAAAGTGTTGCCACCGCTCAAAACTTTGATATAAAACACATTATGACGTCATACCTACTGTGACGTCATACACAAACAGCTTATAATGAAACTAAAACAACAGCAAGAGGGGAACAACTCAACTCCACTTCCGGTCACGCCCCCATACCATACCATACCATACCGCATACCGCCATGGCTCAGGACTGTCCTTTTCTAACTACTGTGGTTGGTTGGTTGGCTGTGTATGTCGATGGCGGGAAAATCTGTGGAGGCCTTATTAACACCCCCTTGCCGACATCTAATCGGACTGAAACTTGGTAGATAGGTCGATGAAAATTTGAAATTGGTTGATGAAAATGCATTCTATCAAATTTTGGAGATGTAACTGTCACTAAAAGGTAGCTTTTATGCGATACTAATAAACCAACTTACCATCATCCAATCCCGCTAAAATAGTATATAACAGACCATTGAAGAAACTATTTCCTGTTACAAAAATTGTTTTAATAAATAAATAATAAAATTGTTTTAATCAGAATCAATAAAGATATTTCAATGTGAGTACATAAAATCACTTAGTTTTTAGTGAATAAATATTGAAACTTAGTTTTCCTCACATTTTGATGATAGAAATGTTTTTGATATTTAAAATTTGATGTAAATAACACGCGTTGTTAACAGAATCGACGCTGTGTTAATGTATATAAAAATTTACAATGCATATAAAGGATTTATATTAAAAACTTTGTTTTTATGGGTTATATTATTCTATGTTTGTATTAGCTGACATTTGTATCAAATTTCAGAGGCGTGACTATATGGAAAATAAGTTTTTTGAAAATCCTTACTGTCGAACGTTTGACTCCATTTCGACCCCTTAAAGTTACTTTATTGAGATCGGAATAGCTTATCTTTTCTATATTTGCTCTTGTTAGCATTTGTTCCAAATTTCAGAGTTGTGACTCTAAGGGAAGTGGGAGAATTAGTGATGAGTGACACAGTCGGTCAGTGAGTTTTGCCTTTTTTCCATAGAGATTAGTTTGTGGCTAAGTTACATGGCAAAATAATTAATTTAACTAAGTCAAATTCACATTTATAAACCAAAGACGCAAGGGACAAGGACAGTGCTATGAGATGCCTATTTGAGCAAGTTAAAATGATTATTTTCCCATATAACTTTGCAACAAACTAATTTTATATAAAACAAAAACATAACTACTAGATTTATCATAATTATAAAAGTGTAATCTGTTTACGAATAGAAAAATGAGCAGATTTTCCCGCGGGTACAGCAGAGAATTGTACTGTTGAGATTTTTTAAAATAAAGTTTAGCTGTATTTTTTTTATTTTTTTTTTTAATTCAGAAAATTGATTATTTTGCTAATATTGTAGAACATTTGACAAAATATTTTCTTAAATAATTTCTTTTGGTATTTTTGCAAGTATCTCAAGATGCTTATTTTAAAAATAATTCAATAATGTTATAGAAAAAAAATTAGTCCTAAATTTAAAAATTCAAATAGTAGTAGGCTTATAAAAAGTTTGAAAACACGATTTTAAATACCACTTTTTCCTCCCTATAAAATAAAAATGTATCTCTATATATATACACAGTCTATCTTACACTATTTGTGGTTTTCAATTAAGTACCAAATATGAGGTGTTTAAGTTGAATAATAAAAAATTAAACCTTTTCAGGCACTGCTTTTAAGACATTTCATTATTTTGGAACATTTGACCTCTTCATGTGTCCAAATTGTAATAGCCTCATTTTACTACATACAACTTTGGGAACACGTTTTCCGATTTCCAGTGTTTAGGCTACATGGAATTTGGGCTATGGGATATTCGCATATGGATCATTCTCCATAGATCATAACATATCTGCAAGAGATAAACAAAGAAATAATTATATAACTTAACCACTTATATTTTTTTCCATGGAACTTATCTATTCCAATTCAATTATTGACAGGGATCATTTAATAATTTTTCTAAGAGAAATTAATATTTAAAAAAATGTATGTTCATGGACATGAAATGCTATACCACGGACATGACGAGCCGTATCACGGATATGACGTGCAGTTCCACGGCATGATTCGTTGATCCACGGAAGTCAAAGAACTCGTTGAGTCTACAGTCATTCAGGGTAACTTTGAGTCATAGGGTGTAACTTTGCGCCACCTCCTAGTTTTCAGTATTTTTGGTTTTAAAGAGCTGCTCATGATCTACTGCTGCAAACTGCTGGCAAGATTGTGAAATTGGATTTTCGCTCTATAGTTTAGAAAATGAATTGGCAAAATAACACATAATTTATTTGGCCATTCAATTGTTTTTCTGAAGTACTGTTTGCAAGTTCCATTTTAATGCTTATTTGAAGTTGCTGTAAATCAACTAATTTATGCAAGTAAGCATCAACTTACCACTTTATCAGTTATATAATTTTCTGAAAATAGTGAAATTGTTAGTAGCTGTTGGCTATTTATTTACTAACATTTGGTAAAAAGCAAAAAACTAAGGCACTATCATTTTACCACATATTCAGTGTAACTTTGAACCGGTTCAAAGTTAGACTGATGACAGTGTGTAATGTATTCACTGCGCATATAATTCATATTTTATTCCAATTTACTTTTGGTTGCTTTTAAATACATTTATATACACACAAATGCAAGTTAATCTTCCCTTGTATGCAAAATCCGATAAAATGAAAATATTGGGAGTGAATCCGATAGGAGAAATAATGATCTAGCAGTCGTTCGCAGAACTAAAAAAGAAAAAAAAAAAAAAAAAATACTGCCTACCTGTAATGGCTGTAAAAAGCATTTCAGTTGAGGAAGTGACAATTTTCTATGCACAATAAATAAATGGCAAAGGAATATGCATAGCTATGAGGAGATCGTCCAAAGTCCTCTACCATATGAACTCCTGGAAGACAGCAAGAGTAAAAGTCCTAAACTAGATGACCCCCCTGATGGCTGTGTGGTTAGAGCTCTGGCCCCGCTTGTCAAAGGTGCCGGGTTTGAATTCCAGGTTATTCATGGATGTTCGTTGTAGTTCGGAATCCACGTTAAGCTGTAGGTCGTTGAGCGTATAAACCAACTAACCAACCTGAATTAAATGATGCAGGTGACAGTGTACAACACTATCATTTTCGGAGGCGATGTAAGTTTGACAAAAAGGACATGAGAAAGGTTTATACTGCTGAAATTGTTGTGGAGAATATTACTGAAAAATCAGATATTGTTCGAGTGGTGGCTGTTGAACACATCAATGAAGCAGGAATTTTATACACAGAGCATGCAAGTGTTTAAGATTTTGGTTATGGCATATGCAAAGTTTACGACCACGTAATTATTCAATACGATGGAGAAATGTACACAGAAATATTGACTTAAATGACCACGTGACATTTGATGATTCATGAAGAAATCTGGTGCATATTGGAAATGGCCAAATATCAATGATGATCTGTGGTATGAAAAATTTGGCGTGTTTAAAAAAATTATCTTCAGAAATTATTAATTCAGCTAGATCACGAGAAGTTGATTCTTTCTTTGATGCAAAACTATTAATCTAAAGAATGCCAAAGTGAAATTTTATGAAGTTGGAATTTTGTTTTTATATTGTTATACAATTTCCAGCATTAAGATAGAATATTTGTATAGGTGTCACTACACTAGACCTTAGCATACACCATAGTACTTAACTAAAATCATAAGGGCGGCGTATCAGTTTTATTATTTTCTTTTTATCTTTTCAATTTTTAATTGATAAAATGAGTTTATATTTAAGTGAATCAACTGAAGATTGTTTTTTCACTATATTTGTATGTTGAAACTGAATAATCAGTAGATTTTTTGCAATATATTCATGTTATTCGTCATCCACTGTTCCTACCTAATATATTCTTTGTGATGTTTTTTAAAATATCCAAACCTTATTTTGTTGATAACTTCAGCTGATGATGTTTCAAATATTTAGAAACTTAATTTTACTAGTTCAAAGTTGTTTTTATACCTAGATTGAATTAAAAAAGGTATTTTATTTTAAACTTCTGATAGTGGTTCAAAGTTACCCTGAATTACAGGGTAACTTTGCACCGGGTTATTTTCCTATTAATTGGTGCTTTCATCATCAGCATTTACTAATTTGTGTAAATTAAAATATAATTTAGAGTTTATTCTTCCATTTTATGCCATTAAGTCTGAAAATACTATTAAAACATAAGTGGGGAAGAAGAAAATACTGAAAATGTGGTTCAATGTTATCCTGATTGACTGTACACTTGAAATACTCGACCTTTCCGGTCTAGGATTAAAGGGGATTTATCGAAATCGATAGTTTAGATTATTTTGTACACCTTTGGAAACGTTCCGACTTTCCAATGTTATAGGAAGAAGGATATCGGTATCAATTTAAACGCTTTGACTCTATGCGGACCAAGACATTGGGACATAGGAGACTTTCATAAATTTCGTAAAAGGGGAGAAGGGGGAAGGAAGGGGTTTCCCAACGTGATGGAACATCACGTAAAAATTTCACTTTTGCAACAAAAAAAAAACAAATTTTTTTTTTTTTTTTTTTTAATTTAAAGTTTAAAAAATTGGTTTAATTATTTGAATAGATCCTTTGACCAATAATTACATTAATAAAAGTTAATCTGCAATAAGTCTGATTTTATTTTATCTTAATTAATTTCAAAATTACAAACTACTTTAAATATGCATTTTTTTTTTATATTTAATTTTAGAAGCAAAGGGGAATGGCGAAATTAATTAAATTTTGAAGAAAATGGTAAGGGTTGGGGAAGGAATGACTAAAACATGACAATTTTAGGGTAAGGGAGTCGATCAAACATAACTGATCATGTTATGGGGAAGGGGAGGGTCAAAGAGTACAAATTTTGCTTGACGTTATTTATATACGTTCCCATACTACGTTTGGAACGTTGGCCACAGGTCGACTTTTTAAGTCTGGTTAATGGAGATCAGAAAATTTTTTACTCTTTCTATATCCATCCTTATTGACTTTTTTATTAAATTTCTGTGGTCAGATAGGTAGAGGAAATATTAGTTATGCGTTTGATGGCATTAAATATATATATTTCCTGAAAATCAACGCGTGCTTAAACACTTTTCAACCGTGTGTTTTGATCATGGGCAATCGAATCTAACCTTACACTTGATTGCTGAAACAGAACATTCAACGAATATGGAACATTTGGCGTGTGCTGAATACTTTTCCTTCGTATTTATTTCTTTGCACTCTGTAGATAATTTTTCAAATTTCACTTCAAAAAATTATTTCCCACTCCAAATTAAAAGAAGTCTATCTAAGAAGTGAAAAGTTACCTATTTGAAAGGCACAATATACCGTAAAATGGGGTGAATAGGAACAGCGGGGTGAATCGGAACGAAACTTCATGAAATTACAAAGAAATTATTATTTTATACAAATAAAGCAGTTGTATTAATTATACATTTTTTTTTATTTGGCTAACATGTTTGGAATGTTGGAACATGTTTTGTGGGGTTTTCAACACTGTCCTTTTTTTTTTTTAAATTCTGAAACAGCGTGCATATCAATCCAATGAATTTTAACCTCTCCAAAACTTATCCCGTAATTAATAACATGTACCAGTTATAGACTTAAATAATATATTTTTTGATAAGTATAAACATCCACAACAGAATGCCATACTTAATTTAACTTGGTTTTGAAAACTTTTTATTTTACGAATTTTTATGTTTTGCCTCGTCTCGATTTTGAGATTTGCTAGGTGAATCGGAACACTTGAAAAGAGATATTAAAAAGCTGTTTTTGGCAAGATTATATTCCATCCAACATTCAACGACTGAAGAAGAGTCTAATTACTCCCTTCAAGACAGTAATCAAGATTGCAGGCTTGAATAAATGTCAGAAGAGGAGCCTAGTTTCCTCATGGCAGAAAACCCGATTGTTCCAGTGTTGTTTTTTCTCTGAATGACTTCGTCATCTTTAAGTTATATGGGAAAATATATGAAGACTCTATGTGAGCAAAGTTTTACACCCACAAGAATATTGCTATGTAAGTGTCTTTTACAAAAAACGCTTATGAATGAAGAGATTTTCTGAAACAAATGAGGATGCTTTTCTCCTTTCTCAAAATACTTTAAGGAATTTGCAGTCATATGCCACGCAAACATAAAGTAGATTAAAAAATATTATTAATTTTAAAGACTATTTGGATGAATTATAGGAGAAGAGTTGATAAGCTTTCAAACATATGATTTGTTTTGACAATAATTGACAAACACAAATTTTATTCGTCATATTAAATGATTTTTTTATGATAATTTTGTATTCTTACTCACCACAATGCATTAGAAGTTGTTTTTTGTCATCCTATAAACATTTAAATAAGATCAGACATAAATTGTAACGAGTGTTCCGATTCACCCCTTTCTGAGGGGTGAATCGGAACACCATGAAAAAATTCAAAATTAATTAAAGTCCTAGTTTTTTCAACATTTTTTGGATCTATCCTCAAAGAAGAAGGCAAGACCCAAGTTTCAATGTGAAAAATATGTTCCTTAACGATCTTATTACAACCGATTTTTACTTTGAAAGTTGAAAAGTGTTCCGATTCACCCCATTTTACGGTACTTCTTAATTTTACTTTCAAGTGTACGATTTGATTTGAAATGAATTATGCAATTTATTATATGAAAAAAATGTATCAAAAATCACCAATCAAATATTAAAAAAATTGAAGATTTAGACAACAAAAAATAAACTTACCAATTTTTTTATGTCAATATTAACTGTGCAAACAATGAAAGAAAATATGTATTAAAAAATGAGTAGTCAAATGGAAACAAATTGGAATTTCGCAAATAGTTTTTTTAGAAGAGGGGTTTTTATCGTCTGCTGAAACTTGTTCACAGTGAACTTTGATACCTGATGACATCACAGTCAATTGTTTCTTATTTAAAAATTAATTGTAACTGTCTGAATTAAGTACAATGGAGATGACAGATGTTCCTAATAATTTTGTGTAAATGGTAAAATAAAATCCTATGGTTCCTTGAAATATTCCTGCCAAAAATTCACTTCAAATGCAACTTCCCAGGATATTCCTTCCTGTGATGAATCACCCATGGATGCTCCAGGGACTTACTTCCCAAGAAGCTCCCCTTTCCTCCCTCCTCGACATCTCCCAAATGTGTCATCCGGATTCCTTGGGAAGAGTAGGTACCTCACAGGGAACTCCGACGGAAAGGAGTATGTTATAAATGGGTACATACCTTATTTTCAATTATCCTAAATGTAATTTAGGGTTATAAAAATTATAGGTAATATAGATTAATAGGAAAAAAATATATATTATTTTTTTTTTTTTTTTTTTTTTTTAATTTCTCTATGTTTTGGGACATTTTTTTAGTTGAAAAAACTGATTAAAAAATTATTTTGAATGGATTGATCGACGATGTTTAAATTTTATGTACAGGTTAGTAGTGAACATGGGACCTGTCATCAAGGTTTTGGTCAAAATAGCGCAAGTGCATAAGGTATAGTTGCCATAGAAAAATTTATGTTTTTCAGTAATTGCCAGAAAGTGGTTCGAACGAGTTTGATCAAAATCGCTGTAGCAATACCTATTTTATAGTGTTCTAAACATCTACGCCTCCGAAACCCCAATAGAAATGAAATAAAGGCGTAAAAATGTTAAAAACGTATATCTTTAACACATATCAGTTCTCTTCCCTTGAGTATCAGCCATTCAACGATTGATTTTCAACGATTCATTTCTGGGGGTCGGGAAAGGGGGGGGGGGTTGATATCAACAATTGATTTCCCTCTGTTTCACTTACAAAGAGCGATAATGTAATATTTCTAAAGAAAAAAATCTCCATAATCTCGGCCTTTTTTTTTTTTTTTTTTTTTGTTGTTGTCAATTAACGATTATATTGCAAAAATATCACCAAACAACTCATTAAAAAAAATTGATGAAAAGATAAAAATGAAAACGGTCAAATTACACCAATCCATGGCAAATATAAATGCAGTGGCCAGTATTAAGTATAAATGAAAGTTGTGCAATGTGTTCCACACGACTAATTGTAACATCAATCTGCTCATTTTCTTTAGAACACACAGCTCCGATGGTCCCAAATCAAGTATCGAGCTGCTTGGTGAAATTTTTTCAGGTTTTCTCACGACAGGAAACACAAATTGAAACCATTGAAACATCTAACCGAAGGTTGATCCCTACTTTTCACAAAGATTTGAAAGATAGTATTTCAACACAGAAGCCTTCGGGTACGAAGATCATGCAGTAAACAATTCATAACATGATCAAACAACTTTTTTTAAAATGATAATCGAAACTAATGCAAAAAGATTAAATCTTTAAAATGTATAGCTGTGTAAATAAAACATTAAAAATCGGTGGTAAATGGTTAATCAAAGAGGGTGTTTGAGTGATTAAGAGCATGCCGATGAGAAAGTGGTGATCTAGAAACGCGGCAGTGTTCTGCCGCCAAGTCCGATGTCAAAGCAGCAAACATGCCAGTGTATATTATGTTGATAGAGCATAGGCCCTGATTTTTTTCCCCCATCATATTGCCTCGGGTGAGAAGATGAAAAGTAACAACATAATCGTTGACATTGAACAAGGGAACATGGTAGAAAAATCCTTTGAAAATCGCCGAAGTCACCGGAATTTTGTTCTTCTGATTCTTCTTCTGGTTGTGACCAAAATTTTAGCCAGGGCTACAGCCAAAACTATTTGATGATTTTACAACATTCTTTTTTTTATTATTCTCAGCTTGATTAGAGAAAGTGCCTTTTATATGATTTGATGGGTAGGAAGGTCTATATCCCCCCCCCCCCCTTCCCCAGAAATGATCCCGAAACTTGGGAATTTTAGCCAGGTCTTCCGTTTAAACACTTTATTATATTCATACCATACTTTTTTATTCCTCCAACTTGAGTAGAGGAAGTGCCTTTTGTATAAACTAATGAGCTTTAGTGGAGGTAAAGTGTATGCAGCTTTCGTTGCGGGCGACGGGCCTCGATAGCGAGATCATTGGATCTCGAGACAGATACTTTACCGCTGTGCAAAAGAGTACTCCAGTGCACAGAAGCTTTATCTGTTATTTGAGGTCGCCACACAGCCGCCTCCCAGCGACGAAGGAGCGATACTGTTGCTCTGATCAACGTCTGATTGGAGTTGGAGGTTTGGGATGCTAGTTGCATCGTTGTGTCCGCTTGTTGTCCGGTGTTACACGCGAGTTGCGTATGTGATCGCTTGTTGCGATGTGGTGTCTCCTTTCAGAAGCACCGATAGATGGCAGCATGATTCGTTTTAGTCCGGGTCATCATTAAAGAATATGCAGCTTTCGTTGCGGGCGACGGGCCTCGATCGCGAGACCATTGGATCTCGATTTACATACTTTACCGCTGTGCAAAAGAGTACTCCAGTGCACAGAAGCTTTATCTGTTATTTGAGGTCGCCACAGAGGAATCGTTAAGATATCAGGCTAGTGCGTGGCTCAAATTCGACCAGACACTAGGAAACTTTATTTTAAACTGAAAGTGTTTTTATAAGTAAAAAGTTGAAACACACGTGTTTTCAGAGCTTTGATAAGCATGCAATTTAATTGAAAAATAAGTACTTTTTTTTTTTTTTTTTTTCTTCTAATTACACCGTTTTGATAGTTCAACTTAAAGTATTAAAGTCACTTCTTGAAAGTGAGAGAAAGGTAAATATCCGAAATCCATTGACCTGTTTTAATCAGTCATTACCCGGGTTATTTTTGCCAACTTCCGGGATCATTTCTGGGGGTATAGACCCTTGTACAGGCTTACTGAATTTCTCTTAAAATAATAACAAGTCTTATATTTCATACTTAAAGCGAAAGTTGTTTTGAGACGCATTTCTTATATATTTATTCGTATGTAAAAGCTGGTAATCCTCAATTTCGCATAAAAGCAAGTAATTTGTTGGCATGCTTTATTACTTATAATTATTTACTTTTAGTATACAATTGCATGTTTTTGTGCCCAAGTTATAATAATAGATATATACATATTTTTGATTACGAAATTGTTTTTCTTGTTGTTGTAAGGAAGATTTCTTCTTAAATGAAACGAAAAGGATTTGGATTGCAAACCTAAATCTCTTTACAATACAGATCTCACTCTCAATACAAAGAGTAGTATGTGAATCTAATGGTGTTGTCGCTTACACCATTTTTTTCTTAGAGCGACGATATGATTATTCACACTAAAATATCCATTGGCCGTATCTTACTCATTTAAAACACAACAAACGAGACAAAGAGAATTGATATCTCCCAAAAAACAACTAGACGTTGTAAAAAGCCCTATACAAATAAAAACAAAATCAGTCCGAACAAGTTGTGAATTCTAATGTTTGCCACCAAGTGGCCGGATTTAGTTTCCTTAGGGTGCTTGTATACAATGAACTAAATTGGGATTATTATTAGCAATCAGTACTTGGCAGGGTAGAGTTTTTATAAAATTAATCTCATTTCAGTGCAATGGATGCGAAGTATCTGAAGCAAATGAAATGAAATTAATCCGAAATAACACTAGCCTGTCAAGTATCAATTGCCTATATGAATTCCCCCTAATAATCCCAATTTAGTTTATTGTGTATAAGTTCGCTACAGAAACTAAATTTGGCCGCTTGGCGCCAAACATTAGATTTCACAACTTTTTTTGAATGATTATTTTACTTGGCGAGCTTTTTTTACAACGTCTAGTTGTTTTTTGGGATACAACATTTTGCTTGCTTCGCATGCTTCGCCTAGGCAACGTTCCTCGAATGTTTCTTTCGGATATCGTAAGCCTACTCCAATAATATATTTTAATAGGTTTACATAGAAAATTATTTGTTTAGCCAAATCAAGGCCACACTGGATTGAAGAGAGCTCTGAGGCACTCTCCAGGCCGTGACAACTAATAGTAAACAGCGGAAACAGGTATATTAGGGGCGCTGCATTTCAACCAGTAGCAGCTATTTTCTTTGCTTGGTCAGGGCTGCTAGGTATGGCAATTTTTCGCCAACTATTTGAGGGTTTGGCGATCAGCGATTTTTTGTAGACTTTAAAAAAAAATTCTAGCAAATATCAACTTTTTTGGCGATTTTCTGATTTTCGAGTTTTGGTTATTTGTTATCTTTTTTAAATATTGATATATATTTTTTTATTTAAAGTCTATTCCACCGACTTTTCTTGCAACTGCGGGGGGAATTCCGGCGCCTGTTTCTTGGGATTATTGAGGAGTGGATAGAAGAAGACATATTAATATGAGACAATGATATATGCACTATCATTGCCTGCTTTGTTCTCAACCATTTTCTTAAAAATCCTTTGCTTCTTGTTGATTATTAGGCATCAAATATGAGACTTTGATATCTATTTTTAGAATTAAGCTGTCCATTTACAATACGGTCTATTTTTGAATTTTATTTTTATTATTTTTAATGGAAACAGATTTTCAAATTGTATGTTGTATTTTTAAATCCTTTATTTTAAATTCGATTTTGTTTGTGTGAAGCGAACAAATCTGTGGCGATAATTTAAAGACAGATTGTTTTTAGCGATATTTTTAATGGGCTGTTGGTGTTTCACGTGATCTCAGAGTTGGCAGCCCTGGATAATTTTATTTTAGCTGGCGTTCTAAACATTTTTCATCGCACTTTTTTATTTACTTTTTTTAATTTTTAATATTTTTTGCAAATGGAATTTATGTAATCTTCATTGGATTTTCATTTATTCATTTATTTCATTATCAATTAAAATCAAACATGGTAATTTGTTGCGTTCCACGTTGTGCTTAATATTCTGGAAAGATAGCAGATTTTACATTTCATGAATTCTCCTTGGATCCGGATAGACGCAAGGAATGGATAAAAGTGATTTCCTTAACCTACAAGTCTTCCTCTACTGTTGACAGCTGTCTGCATTTTAAATCTGATGATCACGTTAAAGACTTGAAGACAAAGATACTTAAAACGATACCGTTCCTAGTGTTTTCCCAGACAACCCATCATACATGGTGCCCAAGAAACAGATGAAACTCTCAGTTCTATCAAGGATTTCAGTCATTAAATATCACCAAATTAAATGTTTGAAATAAACTAGGTATCTGGATAATAGAACATGAATAAAAACTGGTAAGTCTAAAGTAAGACAATAGAAACGTGTGTAAAAACGGCCTTTTAATGAATGTGACATCCCCCAAAACTTGACGTAATGCAATCTTAACAACGAATCTATCTGTCAAATTTCAGATCGATTGGATGATGGCAAGTTGATTTATTTACCATTCTGAAGATAGAAGCGTGAGTAAAGGCGATCTTTTAGTGACAGTGACACTCCCCAAAACTTGATATAATACAACCGTATCCACATAGAATCTATCTGTCAAATTTCATCCCGATTGGATGACTATAAATATATATATATATTTTTTTAGTATTATGAAGATAGAAGCGTGTATAAAAGCGACCTTTTAGTGACAGTGGTGCACCAAAACTTGATATAATGCAACCTTATCGACATCGAATATACCTGCCAAATTGCAGCCCGATTGGATGACTTCAAGTTGGTTTTTTAGTATTCTGAAGATAGAAGCGTGCATAAAAGCGACATTTAAGTGACAGTGGCATCCCCCAAAACATGATATAATGCAACCTTATCGACGAAAAATCTACCCGCTAAATCCCAGCACAATTGAATGACGGCAAGTTGGTTTTTTTAGCATCTGTAGGTACAAGCGTGTGTGAAAGCGACCTTGTAGTGACAGTAAAATTTGATAGAATGTCTACAAAATTTGGTAGAATGCATTATCATCGACATTGAACCGATCTTTCAAATTTCAGTCCGATTGAATCGCGGCAAGAGTGTTAATATGGTTAATATCGCTTTATCGCATTCTTAAATTTGGTTGGATTGCAGCGTCACCCTTGTTTAGTGGGGGAAACGGAAGACGGAAGTAACAATTTGTTTCCATCGTACCCAAGGCTGTAGCCAGGATTTTTTTTCGGGGGAGGTTAAGGTGGAAGATTTAAGTTGCAGTTTTGCAACCACTCAAAGCAGATTTTTTTCATTTTTGATTTTATCTCATTAAGCAAGAGACTCAAATTCATATTGCATTGATGACCGGTATAATAATTATTCAGGTCATCGATGTAATATGAGTTTAAGTCTCTCGATTAAAAATTATTAATGCAAATACATACAACAATGAAAATATCTTTGAAGACCATGAATTTTAGTTATCTTTTTTAACTGACATCTCAAGAAATTGACAAAGATATTCAGAGACCAGGTTGTAGTTATCAATCTGAAGTACTTCAAATAAATAAAGTCGACTATCCAAACTCTAGAAGAGGTTCGTCCATTCTTTATAACTGGAAATCCGAAATCAAAGAAAGGAAGACATCAAAAATATAAAGATACCCATTAAAAATACATTCGAAAAAGGCCATTATGAAGGAAATAAAACAATGCCATAAAAAGTCTTAAAGTTTCATTTTCAAATATTACTGTTTACTCATTTTGTTTATATTTTTAAATTGTAATTTTATGATAAGTATTTTTTATATAAACTGATAACTTTTTGTTACATTTAAGCTTGCATTACATCATCTTGCAAAATTAAGTAATTTATTAATTAAAAAGTCCCATTTGTACCGTTAAGTTCAGTTCATGGGCACATATAAAATGTTTCTTTTTTAATTACATGAATTAAAAATTATGATCTTAAAAAATTATGAGTTGAGTTATATTCAGGTGAATTAACTTTTCCATTTAAGTAGAAAGAAAAAAAAACTGTAAAAGTGAACCACTGTGCTCCCATCTACAACAGGTTGGTTGTTTTCAGATTATCTGGCGCCGTCAGCAACACGAGGGCTATAATGCGCCGAAACATTTCGTCATTAGACAAGCCAACATACATTTACAAACACCCATGCCAACACGGGACTCGAACCCGCAACCTCGCGGTCTAGAAGCCAGCACGCTAACCACTATACCGTTTGGTCGGCCCATCTACAACAGGATACGCCGAGAAGTTTTTGAAAAGTTTTCTACAACTTTTCTGGGGCAAACAGGAATGTCTCGAAATGTGCTTAACTAACTTTTGCACAACTTCGTTTAGAAGGCATAAAATTAAATAATGATGTTTGCTTACTTCTTTTCATTGTAACGATTGCGAATAATAAATGTTATGATAAATGCTTTCACCAAGCTGAAAAATATCAATCATTGAAAGTTCAGGCACTTCTTTTCGGAACGCTTCTTTCTAACCAGATTAAAAACAAAAAATAAGTTTTTCTATGTGACGTCATAGTTAACTTTTTTTTTATGGTTTTGCAATTTTGGTGGTCGTCATTGCAAGTTTGTTTGTTTTCTTGGATTCAAGAAGGAAAAAAAAGAGAAAAGTAAAGAAGGGGAAGTGGTGAAGAAAGATTTTACACAATTTCGGGGGGGTTTTGTCCCGGGGGTCCCCCTCCTCCCTACGGCCCTGATCGTACCCATAGACATTTGAAAATTGTCACTGCCTGGAGAGTGCCTAAGCACTCGTTTCAATCGAGTCTGGTCTTGGCCAAATACAATATCTTATTTTACCTTTTTTTTTTAATGAGGAATAATGAGATAAAGCAACCTGTAGGCGACCAAAAATCTCTCGCCACCCAATCAATCAACCAACCTTTCCCTTGTTTAGCAATTTACTTTGACGTCACTAATAATAAACATATTTTCTGTCTTGTGTTGAGCTACATTTTGTCTCAGCTGTTTTCTTTTTCTAAGCTGTGTGAATAAGGAATTAAGGATGCGCTCTTTAAATTAATGTTGTTTGCATTTTCTATGTGTCCGAAGTTATTTCTAATATGATGTATATTTTCATCAGGAATGGAAGAAATAAATATGTTAGAAGTGTATTTTCATAAACATGACTTCCGAATCAAGATCCTCTGTAGCAGCTTGGAAGCGTTGCAACTTATGCGCAGATATTTCTTTTAAAACTGCTCAAGAATTCAGGTTACATTTACGTCAAAATCACTGTAAAAAAGAAGGGGGGTCGTATGTATGCTGCTATGGAAAACATAATATTTGTGGTTCTTTGCCTCTTGAAGGCGTAAATGATCAGGATTATGAATTTCATGTGGTGAAACACCATGTACTGACATTTACAGGTGATTTGTTTATCTCTATCACAAGCACAACTGTACAAAAGTATAGGCAATGAGTCTACAGAATGTTCAATACAGGTGCACTTTAAGGACCTGATGTTTTTTTTGTAACTTTTGGCTTATTTTCAAATTAATTCAATTTTTGATCTCGCTCTTACAACAGTTTTACAGTAACCATAATTTGTGTTCAGTTTTTTTAATTTTATTTCCAAACAGATGATGGAAAGTTGTCAGCTCCTTATGGTGCATCTGTGTGAATGAAATTTCATGTCTGATAGTATTGAACAAGTTTAACAATATTTTATTGTAAAAGTTATTCTTATTATTTTTTTCTTCAAACATATGAAATTACAGGATTTAATTATCACATTTTACAGTTGATGATGACCATTCTCAAGAAGAAAAATTTGTGGAAAATCTTCGTCAAAAATATGCCCATATTTTTACTGCTAATGAATCTAATTCTCAGCCAAATGTAGTTGACGACAAGTGTCAATGGACAATTTATAATAGTTCTCAAAATTTGCCTGCTGTGCTCAATGATCCACGAAGACTTAAGCGAGAATATGACCTTTTCACAAAAACCTGGAGTGACAGCTTTATTGATTCAGCTAGTTTGCCAGCAACTTATTTACCAGATATCAATTATAAGCATTTTGAAATATATCTAAAACACATCAGAAAGGTAAGGAAAATTTATATATCTATATATATATATATATTAGGGTGTTTCAAAAAAAAAAATTTTTAATTTTTGAAACGCATGAGGTGAAAAAAGTTGATACACATCTTGATAACAAAAACTGTAAAAAAAATTATATCTTCCGATCGCGCATTCACCTCAAAGTTTGGAGAAAATACAAAAAATAACTATTTTTCCTAAATTTTTTTAAATTTCTAAACGTTATATATTTGAAAGGCAATAGTTTGCAATGTGTACTGAAAGGGTGGTATAACACAGAAAAACATTATTTTATGCATTTTTAAAACATATATTAATAATAAAAATACTCAAAAGTAACATTTTTTGTAAGAAATAATGATTTTTCTGTAAAATAGGTATTAAGGTTATTTCTTACATTTTTTTTTTTTTTTTAAACATGCTATTATTCATTTGGTTCACTTTTTCTCGAGATTTCTATCCCAGTGATGCACTCTGAAGGAAATTTTTGTTGAAAAGTCGGGCATTATGGATCTTTAAAAAATGTGCTGTCCTAACGTCTTTTGCATCAGCGCCACCCACTTTTGTCTTGTCTCTACTTAAGCGTTCCACAGCTTGTGAGTGACAAGGAAACGAGTTGAAGTCTGATTTCAATGGTCCATAGTAACACAGATACGCTGGCCAATTTCCCCAGACATAGGCCAATCCCGATGTGAAACTTTGTGAATCGGTCGTTGGAAACAATATTAGCCAATCTCGCCCAATTCTGAATAAAATATTGAAGCGGTTTTGATACGCCGATGTATAGTTTTAAACTTTGGATATTATATTTATGAGAAACAAAACTATGTGGACTAGTCCATTTTCCAGTCTTCCCTGTTTCCACCAATACAGCTGTGCTACCTCGGATGCGCCAGTCTCTACTAAGTAATGTCCGTTTGTTTCTCTTAACAAAGGAGGGGTCCTATTACGAGCATTCCAGTTAATTATGCCCACTCAATGCAGACAGGATACCTACAATACCTCGCGATTTCAGAACCTGACGCCTCAGTTCTCTTACATATCTCCTTGCTTACAAAATCATTGCCGAAATGAAATTTTGGAAAGGAAGCATTTCGTCCAATAACTGAGTTTAAAACTTGCAGTAAATATTCAGGGAGGTATCGAGACAATCGAATTGCCACATATATGTTCTTAGGTCCTTCAGAATTTTTTTTTTTTAATGTAATAATATCAAGAAGATATAACTGAGTTGTGTTCAGTACTTTCATCTCAACTTGAGGAATTAAACATTCAACACGTAAAAAATCAGTCAGGGGAAATTTTTCAAGGTTCTTCAATTTTTTTATCTCATTGAAAGATGTTGTCCAGTTGTAGTACTATCTACGTGTTTAAATATGTGTCTGAATGGTAGTTCATTGGAGTATAGAAGGCATATATCCCAATGTAGTGGTCTTCCAGTGTGCAATTTGGTCTGTCAGATTATTTCCAGTCAGTATTCATCACAGATCCAATCAGAGCCACGTGCGTTTTGATCCAATGAATAAGTTAGGATGCGTTTTGATCCAAGTAAGTTTATGTGCTTCAAAGGAAAAGAAGGCACCACGAGAAAGGCCACCCAGATTAAAACCCGCCAAAACACAATTTTTATTAATGTTTCAAAGGTTATGCGCGAACGATTATTATTGAATAATTACTAATTTGATCTTTTTTTTCCAAGTTCTATCTACTTCATTCCACACAATATAAACTAATGTACCTCGATAATTTAGTGATTAATGTATTCTACAAATTGATGGAAAAAGGGTATTTTTTATATTTATTCAAAACTTTGAAGTGAATGCTTGAAGTAAATAAAACAATTTAAAAAAAAATATGTAAAAAGTAACGTTAGTATCAATTTTATAGAAAAATCATTTTTTAAACAAAAAAATGTATTTTTGAATATTTTTAATTAATAATATATGTTTTAAAAATGCATGAAATAGTGTTTTCCTGTGTTTACTACCCTTTCACTATGCATTGCAAACTATTGCCTTTTAAATATATAACGTTTAGAATTATAAAAAAATTTAGCAAAAATAGTTATTTTTTGTATTTTCTTCAAACTTTGAGGTGAATGCGCGATTGGAAGTTATTATTTTTTTTCAAATTTTTTTTACAGTTTTTCTTATCAAGATGTGTATCAACTCTTTTCACCTCATGCGTTTCAAAAATAATTTTTTTTTTTTCGAACCACCCTAATATATATATATATATATATATATATATATATATATATATATATATATATATATATATATATATATATATATATATATATATATATTTCAAAGTATTTAATTTTAGGACTTTAAACCACTCACATTAAATTTTAAAGTCTTGCTTTAGTGCATAACTTGTATGAATCATATTCATACAATTGATGATTTCAAGTTTAGGTAATAACTAATAGACAGTGTTGTGTTGAATAATTAGTTAAAAAACAGATATAGCTAGATTTTTCTTCAATAAACTATTTACTTTAGTTATACTCTTTCACTTATTCATAATGGCAAAAACTTTGAAATTTAAAGTTGACTAAAAAGACATGGCATATCTGTATTAATAATTTTTTTGCCATTTACAATGAATTTTTTTTTGTTTTTTTGTTAGTGTACTTTTTAAAGCTAAGAAATCCTATATAAACTATCTGTATTATATTTTATTCAAAGAATAGTTTAATCTAAAAATGTCCTATGTTTGTTGTTTATAAAACTCTGTTCGACTTCTTTATATTTAACTAGTACAAACCTAAACTGTAGAGATATGCTAATTACTGTTACTTTTGTTTAGAAAAATTTTGATTTAAATTTTAACTTTGATATTTTTAGTGTAGGTAAATGTCTTTTATCTTGGAACTTTTTATTAATACTTTGATTAATTTAACTATTTTTTATATTTCTGACTAAAAATTAGTTTGCAATTGTCTAACTGCAAATTATTCACTTGTATTACTTATTGTCATGACATCAATAGCTTATTAATATTGATAAAAATTACAAGTCTGTAATAATATTTTCATCCGTTTCATTTTTACAGGGTGTTCGTAGGAATGCTAAAAAGACTCTTAAAGGTCAATTAGAAAAATCTCATCAGATTGCCTTATGTGCTGATAAATCAAGTGAGTTTGAAATTCTGTACATCATATGTTTCATTTATTGCCTAAAAGAGCTTTTGCATTATTAGAAGTTATAAAAATTGTACTTTATGTTCTGGCCAAAACCCAATTTTGCCACTTTCAAAATATAGCTCTAATCAATATCTGAGTTGGCCATTGCAAATCGGGAATTACCTCTAAGGCCAGATGATGTAACATTTACATTTTGTATATATTTCATTTTAAACACTCTCCATTACCACAGGCATGATTGGGGATCATTTTAACTTTCTCAGGCCCTCAGTTGGAGTCCAACTGCCAGAACTTTTCATGGTTCATACAATATTTGCATTATTAAGTTTTTTGAAAATTTATAGACATTGGTTGTAGAGCAGACCACAATAAGGGACAAATGGAACAGCTTTTTTGATTTATTCTTTGGGATAAACTCTGGAAATAATCTCTTTATTTGCATTGAGAAATTGGATAAAAAAGTGAACAAAGCCCAAGACACGTAGCCGTTGTTGGCCTTCTCTTTTATTACTGGATTGAATTGTTTAATATCATTTTGTAAAAAATTTATGCACTTTTCCAATTCATAATCAAAACAACATTTTTGCTGATTTAATAAGTAAAATAGTTATGTTTTTTTTTGTTGTATTTATATGTGCATAATTTTATAGTTATGTTGTAAAAATTTTTGCAACTAATTTCTTTTTATTGCTCAATTAGGTGCTAATAATGCTGATATTGAAGATATACCTAAAGTATGTAAGCTTTCTATTTATGTATATTTATATCTTAATTTTGTAAAAATAAAAGTTTGTTAAAAATAAATAATGATCACATTGGTGATGGGTTGACTGCACTTGTCCTTTCTGCTAATGACTGCACCAAATTGAGATTTCTCGTAGTCTGTCACCAAAGTGTTAAATATGTTATGTTCTATGCAATGTAAAGAGTTGTTATTTCAAATAAGCAAAATATAATTTATTGTTCTCTTGATATTTTATCCTTTGATTTTCCACTCAATATTTAAATGCATTTCTGTTAAACTCTACTGTCAAAGACTTAATATTTTAGTATACTCAATTTTAAGTACATTTATGTTCAACCACTGTAACAGATTCTTAAATAAAGTTTAATACCGATCTTAATATATTTTTCAGATATTTCTGCAATCGGATTTTAATTTAGAAAACTCTATTACTTTTAATACTGTTCTTCCCTGGGCACAGTTATGGAATAACCCCTCTAATGAAGGTCCTAATCATAAGAACTCTGTTAAATTGTTGCAAGAAAAGGTAACTGTTTGTTTTACATTAGAACTATTTAAGGCTTCAATATAAGATCATTTATAATTTATTTTTAAAAAATATCGGTTTTAAAATGCAATGTAATTGAATTATATTAATTTCTAATGTAAAATAATTAAGCGATAAATAATGATTTTTGTGAGCTTTCTACTTTCAAATAGTAGATGTATTTGATTTCTTTGTAATCATATTATTAGAAATTAAAAAAAAAAGTTAAGCGAACACTTTTTAAGAATAATTATAAATAAAAGTCTAGAGTTAAAAAATAAAAAATGCTTACATTTAAGCAATAAATTAAACTGGTGACAAATTTATTCAAATACTCTTATCAGTGTTGTAATCCGTGGTTTAGTAATCTGACACCATTTTAGTTTCGCATAAATTTATTAGACTTTAATTAACTAAATAAAATCCAACGATGCAACATGCGAAGAAAATATTCATGGAATGAAGCTATTAATAAAATTGCTCGCAAGGAAAAGTTTTTCCGCTATACAGCGCGTGAGACCTCATCAGCTCATCTAATGCTGATAGAGTTGAAATGTTATACCAATAGCTCACGCCGCCACATAGTCATTGGTTGACATTTTCTATTTTTATCATGAAAATGTGTTTTGTAAATCAAATAAAATATGTGAAACATTAAAATTTTCTTGAAAGTTAATTTTCAATGTTTAACCTTTTATTTATTTTATTACTTTTTTTTTTTTTTAATTTACAATAGCTCTGTCATTGTCTGTATTTAAAATTATGAAAGTTTATTTTCCACATTTACAGATGAGCCATTATTTAGATATTGCAGAAGTTCATATAGCAAAACAAATATCAATGCGATCTGAAGCCTTCTTTCATGCAATGACTTCACATGATGCTTTAATGGATCAGTTGACAGATGTAATAAAATGTGTTTGCGAATTAAGGTAAATTTGCATTTTCTCTCTAAAGAATTGCTTTTTACTTGTGTACTTTTGTAAAAATTTCCATTCTCAATTTCTTAAAGAATTAAGTATTTTATAATTTTACTAATTTATTGGTAGTTTGATATTGATTTACTACAATTTTCTTACTCCATATGATATTTTAGCAGTATTTCTGTGTCTCAAATTTCTGTGGCTTATAAGTTTATTTACCACACTTTCTTTAACTTTAAAGAGAAAGAATACATGTAATTGAAGAAGTTTTAGTTACTGGACCAATGAAAATCATGCGACTTAAACGAAGACAGAAAAATATGCATGAGATTTACAAGAAAGTGAGCTTTGTTTCTTTTCTAACCTTTATTTACCAGACTTTTAACTTATTTATGTATGTGTAATCTGTAGTTTATACGTATTAAACATTTCATGTCTATTTAAAACTTTCAATGTAACTTTATTATATTTATGCAACACATATTTGTCCAATATTAAATATTTAAAATCTCTTAGATTGTAATTTTCATTAGAGAACTCCACCCCCTGCCTCGCTACCACTTGCTTACCCTCAAAGTTATGTAAATACATGCTCTGTAGGTACATAGTGTGAACAATGTATTGTACAAAATTGTATCTAACAAACTCCAACAAAATGATATTAGAAAGACATTCTACTGTATTTTTTTTTCAATACAACTCTGGTGATTAACCAGTTGGAAATTAGAATCAACCTACAAAGACCTTTTCTTGTGTTTTGTTTTATACAAATATCGATCTAAGTGAAATAGTGGGCAGAATTTGGCTCTTTCAAACATTCTGACATATGGTGCCAAAAACATGCCAGCAGAGGAAGAGTTTTGGCAGCTCTGAATCTAGCTATTGATTAACACATAGCAATTGTTTCAAAAGAAAAATTACTCTTACAGTTATGACTTCAATATAGACATTGAGCAATTTTTAGTAACATAGTTCTGACTTTAAGAGATAAATTATTTGAGTGTTTAAGAAATACCAGCTAACAATTATAGGGCCTACAATGCTGAATGCCATCCAAAACAAAATAGTGTAAGTTTTAATGCTAAACAAAATTATTGAAAAACTTGCAACTGTATTAAATGCCCTTTTTTTAACTGAAATAGTAGAATTAGAATACAATGAATATTTGATAATCCTTTTTCCCACAGATCAAATATTGAAGATATCTTAATACTTTGCCAGAAATTGTTCCATTGGCATTTTTTTTTTTTTTTAAAGCTTTAAGACTCCATAAAAAAGAGGGATTTTCCAATAAGCCCCTCAGGAGCCGAGTTTCAATTATTTGATAGTTTCATATGTATGATATTCGCCTACTAATGGAGATGATATTGGTGAAAATATAAACCCTGTTATTAAGGATTGAACCGAAATTGTCTTCCTGTAAGAACAATACTTTGTATTTTTTTAATAGAAATTAAATTTGCAGTTTCTGTTGTTTAAATTATGCTGGCCAGATTTAAAATGTATAGTAAACGCAATTTCTGTTAGGTTTTGTCATCCAGATTTTTTAAATACATTACTGTAGTTAAAACATGTTCAACAGCACAATAATGAAACGCTTTGGAATTAAATTAGGTAATTAATAATTTTTTTCATTTTTGGCTCATTTAAATTTCAAACCCTTTCAAATGACGCCTTGATCTTAAGAGGGAACCCGGAACGTCAATCTGTCCCTTCCCCATAGACCTAATGCTTTATTTTTTCAGTAACAATTTCTGCAGGAGTATATAAAATGATAATTTTATAACAAGCATATAATAAAAGTTCATTGAACAAATATGAAGACAAAATAACTAGTTTTTTTTCTTACTGTCAAACACTTTTAATGTAAAATCGCTTAACACAAAATTCTGTTTAACATGAAATATGAGCTTTTATGTACAGTGAACCTCAAATTTAATGTTAGTTAATTTGTTTAACATGAAATCCTGCTTAAGACGAAAAAAATTGCTTTTTAAACCACTTTTTTAAATGAAGTTATTATTTGAGACAAAATTTAAAGCCGTTACCCAAACATTCCTCAAGTTGAAATCCTATGAAACTATAAAAATGCCTTAGTGATCAAATTTCAAAATAACCTCTGTGAAATTAACTGACTTCAGCTTGAATTTAGAAGATGTCACTCCATAACCTGGTTTGTGATGTCAAGTACCCTTCCTGAATCGAACAGTAGTTTAGAATCTAAACTCAATCACATTTGTTTGTTGAATCTTGTCTATATGAGTCGGAAACAGCAATTGTTGTCATTAGAAAAGTAAAAAATTGGAAATAAAATTGATGGTAAATTTTTTAAAAAATACAGAAACTGCAGCCAAATATAGAATTACTGATAGCACTATATAATTAATTAAAAAAAAAATCGAGAAAAGATTGATGCGGCTTATGCTATAAATCAATTTGAACTTCCATGGAAAAGGATGCAGACTGGTAAAAATGAAGACATGAATTTGAAACAGTAGTATTATATACACATCTAGCTAGTAGTTTAAAACTGCATTAATTAAAGGAAAATATTTTAGATTTTGTGTTAAAGATATTTAATGCGAAAAATTTTGATGGACGCATTGATTTCGTGTTAACGGGGTTTGACTGTATTACTCTTAAAATAAAGTTAGTTTATAACTGCTTAACAAATTTAATAATAATAAAAAACACTAAATAGTTTGCCTTTTTATTTTTTTATTGCACTTTTATTATGTTATGCCTGTTATAAAAGGCTTTGCTTTCAAGCAATACTCCAGCAGAAATTGTGGCTGAAAAAAATAAAGCATTGGAGCAGGGATAGACTGATATTCCCTCTTAAGAATCAATTGACTTGTTTAGGAAGGATGACTGACAAAAATATGTCTTGTCTCTTAAATATAAGATTGGATTTTTTTAATTATATTTGTTGTACCAGTTAATTTAAAGAACATCAGAGAAGAGAACCACTTTTAATTTAAAAATTGCCATTTTACAATGCACCATTACACCATTTATACAATGCCACAAATATGAAATAAGATTTACAGTAAGTTGCACTTGTTTTCTCTTTAGCCTAAAATCAACCCGAATAATTTTTTCAGCTCGTTAAAAAATCTGTAAAATTTTCCTGGGCAGCCTAATTTTCAGAATGTCTATCTCAATGAATGTTTATAGGGGAAGTGTCTAATGATTGATGACAATAAAGAATGATTTTAAGTCCAATCTTTAAAAGATAATTTTCCTCCTTATTCAATGCTAATTTTTTATACAAGATATGCACAGTCAACTCGCGATAACTCAAAGTTCAAGGGACTGGCCAAATTCTTCGAATTATCGGAAGTCACTCAGGAGTTATTTTTTATTCAAGGCATATTTCATCAGATGTCTTTTGCTTGTTCATGTGGAGTCTGGAAGACAATATTGTGTCTTGCTTTGATCTTTTCTAGCCATCCTTCACTTGCTATAAATCCTTCAACTTTTAGTAAACGAGCAAAGTTCTTCACCATTTATTTTAACATCATCCAACTAAGAGGGATTTTTGAATTCTGGTTTCGATATGTATCAAACCATTTTAATAGAGCAGCTTTGAGACCAAGAAAGGCACATACCTTCACTCATTTACACGATGGATTGAGTTTCGATGCATATCTTAAAATCGTTTTTGTTTTTCAAAATGGTTGAAAGAGTATTTGGAGGAATTGTGTACTTTAAAGCTATGTCTTTCTTCTTATAGTGCAGATTTTGTTCAGTTTCATTGATCAATTTAACTTTTTGAAATAGACTAAGCATATTCAACTTACGTTTAAACATTATTCAAAGCCAACATATACCATCATCATTGACTCACACGTTAAATATGGAATGTAAAGGCAAAAGCCTGTTTACTTTCTGTTAATGCAAACAGGTTTTTCCCAGCAACAAGTTAAATTGTAAAACACAATGTAAAGAGAAAAAAATAAAAATTGTTTTTTTTATTACTATTTTTTGGGGGTTCTTTTGTATGTTATGATAATAAAATTTTCACAAAAACTTAGACTTTAAAGATGCACACTTCGAGATATGGAGATAACTTAGTGTTGAAAAAATTAAATTGTCTTGGGACCTAACGAAAACTTCGAGATACATGAATATTCGACTTATGAGACTTAGAGTTATATGTATTTATATAAGAATGGTTATGTTTGTTCAGAATTATTTATTTACTTACAAGATTTTTAGTTTGACTTTTAAATATATTGAAAAATTTGCAGTTTATGATAAATATATATATATTAATGAAAATATAAAGAAATGAAAAGTTTACATCCTAGTTTTCCACTTTGAATAGATATGTTATCTAATAAAAACAGTTAATGATGAAAAAAAGTTATTTTACAAACAAATATTATTTTTAGTATTCTGAATGTATTTTAATATAAATATTATTTTTTTTTTATAATATGTCATTTCTGATGTATATTTCTCATCTAATTCAATAGCTTTACATTATGTTTGTTTTAGCATATTTTACTTATATCATGAGGATGTTCGAGAATGTTACATTGGCTGTTACCAAAATTGCATCAAAATTTTTAAAAGTTTGCTGCAATGAAATGTTTAAAAAAAAAAAATAATAATAATTAAAAAAATCAATATTTTTATGGAACAATATCCATTATCAGAGAGAGCGAAAGAAAACAAAGTGTTTTTTTAATGAAAAGAAATACCTTGGCAATTTATGGTAGCAAAAATTTAAATAAAGGTTTTAGGAAAAGGAAGATTGGCACTACTTTCTCTTGACCTTGCTCTCTTAATTTTAACTAGTTTGATGTATAAAACTAATAATATTGATTAAACATATAAATTTGGTGTCATTCAAATTGGAATGGTTTGAAGTATTTTTTTTAATCCATAAAAAGAAAATAACAAATTTCCAGGATTTTAAGGTTCCCCTTAAAAATTCAAACCTTCTGATTCGAAGTATATACATGGACTTGCAAATTTACTCTTTTAACATACATAAAGCCTATTTTCATAAAGAAGCTTAAGTTGTTATCTAATGGTTTGAGAGGCCTCTGATGTAAAGTGAGTTTACTATTGATTTCATTCCAGTCTTGTATGTTGCTCTTTAAAAAAGAGGAAAATATAATCAATCATTTTTTTTTCTTACTTTTTTCTAAAAGACTTCTTAAGATTCAAATAATGGAACATTTAAATAGATTTTGTTTTGTTTTATTTATAATATAAAGACTTTTGACTTTATAACTCTACTGTTGCTTATATCTTGGTCTCTAAATATCTTTTTTTTATTTTAGCTAAGTCTAATATCTACTGTCCATCAAACACAGCCTACAATACAAAAGTTATTGAATACATCTGATTTTGTTGGTGCTTTAGATATGATCTATACCACTCAAGATGTTTTAGCCCAGGAACTAAGTGGAGTTCAAAGTTTTAGGTATATAGCACGTTGTATTTCAGTGGTTTATTATTATTATTTTTGCATAAAGAAAAAAATATCTCCATATTTGAATTCAATAACATAGAACATAACGGAGTATGATTTTTTTTTTTTTTGTGGAAATGTCTATAAAATTACTAATATTTTTTTTTTTTTAAATTGTATAAAATAAATTCAAAAACTAAAATTTTCATAGCCTTTTTCTACTTTTTTCCATTTTCTTGAAATCACAATAAAATCCAAGATTTTGTTTTTTCTGTATTATATTTCCACCCTTTGATTTGTCAGTGAGCACTTAAATGAATCTGTTCTCCCTCTGTATAGTTCAAAGTAATTATATAATTTTGTTCAATAAATTTTAATTTTCTACAACTTAACATAATTTATTATTTTAAATACTTATTATAATATACAGTGTAATGTTGCTAGTTTTTTGTATGCAGGCATCTCGGCTCCCAACTTGCCGAAATGGAAAAAGTCATTGGTAAAATGATGGTGACTGACTTTATTCGTTACATCACAGCTGACTTGAATCGCCCTCATACTGAATGTCTTGTAATGGAAGAGGTATAGTATCATATTTTTGTTTGCTGGCCAATATGTTTATTTTAAATTTTTTTTTTCTTTTCTAAATATATTTTTTTTAAATTAAGCAATTGTTTATATTTATTGAAATACCTAAAAAAAAAATTAGTCTAGATTTCCTCATTCTAAAAGGTTAAGCTGTGGATGTTTTTTTTTTTTTAGCAAAATGCTACAGTAAAACTTTCTTAAATGATGAATTATATTTTATGACTCGGCTCTTTAGTTAAAACATTTAGCTTAAAAATTTACAAAATCATCCCTTTTGTTTTCTGAAGTTTATAGTGATTAACCTAAAAGAGCAAACAAGCTGAAGGTTGAAAAGTATTTTTCCCAGTTGATACTTGGTGTAAAATGGCTTTCGATATAAAGTTCATAATGATTTTATGATAAAAAGTTCCTTAATTATTTTACATCAATCGTAATCATTTTACTAAAAAAACCTGTAACTTTAGCTCTTTTGCTAAAGGAATTTTGTACCTCAGCTTAAACACTGTTCATTCTGTTATTTGAATCACTTTTTTAAATACCAATTTTAGCTTTTTCTTTTAGGAAAGACTAATTGCAATTGTATTTGGTATGCTTCGACAAAACCATTACAGGTTTGTGCAGACATTCAAAGAAGAATGCTTCACTACTATTGAAGCTACTGTCAAACAGGTTATTATATTTTTATGAATTAAATCTAGAATATTTGAAAAATATTATAAGCAATATTAGAATTTATTTTTACTTGTATTTGTGTTGTGTCTGATGAATCTTTGTGTTTTTCTCTTTTCTTTTAAACATTACTTTTCATTCAATCATTCAACTTTAACTACATGAATATACAAATATTAATTATGATAAAAATAAAATGCAGATATGCATGAAAATGTATGAGATATCTTTAAGTCAAGATTAATGTTTTCAATTTCTTTAAACAGTTTGAATGTAACACAAAAAGTAATGAATATTTAACATTCTTGCAGACTGTTATAGAAGTAGTGTCTCAAGCTGATGACTTTGATTTGGAAAGCAACACTGGCAAGTAATGAAATACTTATAATTTCTAACTTAAAAATTGTATTCTAAAATATTGTTATAATGTCTAATTGTATAAATTGTAATTTTTTAAAGCTTTTTCTATTTTTCTTACTTTTTATCAAGTTATTACTTAAATATTGTCTAAAATATGTTGATTTCTACTTTTTACACCAAATCAACAATTGTTTTATCAATTTTTTATACAAAAATGTGCATGTAAAATTTCAGCTTTTGCAAAAATTCATTTTCATTATTATTCAATTCTAGTCTTGCTGAGCAGCTAAAACCACTAGGTTTTCAAAAATGGATTGAAATGCTTCAATTAATTATGAAAAATCTTCATTTCCTTTTACAAAGGATACAGGTAATTTGAAGTGCTTCTTTTGATATCAAGATTTATTTCTTGAAAAATGCCATTAAAGTTAAAATTGATGATTCAGTGAATTTGATAAATCACCTAATTATCCTTGAAAATAGACCGATACATTCACTATATCATTGTAGTTGATATTTAACATAAAATGAGTGATTTAATTTTAATACATTGAAGTAAAATGATTTAATTTAAGTGTTGATTAACTTAATCAAATATTATGTTCAATTTATACAAACACACTAAGTTCCGTTGTGTGTTAGTCAGGAATTTTAGTCTATCATAATTGTTTATAGACTAATTACTGGATATTTCTATTCTATTCAAATAATTTTTGTTTAATTTCCCTTAAATTCTCTAGATATGCATTATGCATACTATATTTGAATTTATAGCTTCTTATTTTGTTTTTAAATTTAGTTTAAATGTTCATTTCAAAAGCTACTTCATACTGAAGTGATTTTTTCCGTTTACTTTTTTATTGGGTTCAACCTCTTTGAGTCTAAAAATATTCCAAAAACTGAGCAGATAACTTTACAAATAAATGTCTAACACTAGAATTTTTTTAAATGAATATATTTTCTTTTAATATTTTATTGCAGGCATTGTATCAAGTAATGGATGATGCTTTGGATGTTGCAGCTGGTTATATATCTAATGTAGCTACTGATGAAAACTTTCAGCGTTGTCGTACTTTACATTTTATGTATGTGGTCTGATATTCATTCAATTTAAATGCTTTTTACAAAATCATAAATATTACTAAAAGTTAGATGGACTACTAGGAATATTAACCACAGTTGTTTTAAGAATGGGGATATCATCAAATTGTTGATATCAAAATAATATCAAATAATTTAATTTTAGTTAATATTTTACCAAGTCAAAAACTTCTACTTATACATAATTTTCGTAAATTTTTTTAGTAAAATATACCTTTTAATGCATTTTCTAAAACTATTTAGCATTGTGACTTGTTTTAATTTAATAAATGTATTAAAAGAACACTTTTGAATACCTTTAGGGAAAGTGAAATAATGATTTCAGAACAAGACTACTTGGAAATAAAACCAAATTTGAAGGATGTTCTTTGTTCTGTATGTGATTATGCACATGACTGCTGCTCAAAAATTTTGTCTTCAAAAGCGAAGGTAAACCATAATCATAAAACGATCATATAAAATAGAACACTGGCCCTTTAATTGGGGTCTATAAATACAAAATGTTTTAAAATCTCTTTAATGTTTGGATAAGAAATTAATATTCATCTACTTATTGTCATTTGTACTTCTCATTTGAACTATATTGCACAAAAATCGAATAAACAAGATTTTTAAAAATAATAAGTTGATATCTTTTAATTTGTTTCTTTGAGCTCTATCAAAATTTAAAAATTTTAGGAAACTTTTAATTAAAGCAAAAAGAGCTTGCCTCAAAACAAATACACAACATTTAATGCAAGTCAATACTTTTTGCATTTTCTGAGGAATCAATCTCTTGTCCGTCGAGTTTTGTTTTACATCACTTAATTTTCTTCAAAATACTCATATCAGAAAAAAATAAACCTCAAGATGAGAAATTTTTTGAATTTTCTGAAGAATCGAAACTTGTTTGTTTGGTTTTACATTACAATGTTTAATTAACTTAAGAAAACTTATTAAATATTCCTTTAGTTACTCGACAACTTTTCATTGCTACTCATTTAACTGTGCCTTGAATTTTAGGATGGAGCTTTAGATAAATTAATGATGCCTGAATTTTTAATATTGGCCAGAAGTATCGAGGAGTTTCAGCAACAGAGTGAATCTATTTCAGGAAAACAAAGTACAGGTTTGAGGCTCTCCCTACAAAGTCAGGTTAGTCCTTTACATAATAAAGCAACTTTCAATATGAATTATTTAGTATCAAATCAAACCAAAAATGCATATTTTACTCATTTAACTTAAATTTTAATGTAACTATGATTCTTGGAAAATTTTATCAAACTGTTTGTATACTTCTCTATTTCACTAAAAATTTAAATTCTGAAAAAACTTACCAATACCTATTTATAGTTAGTATATGATTAATTTGTTACCAGTAACTTTCATCACTATACTTTAGGCAAGTCGTTTTGTAGCAAAGTTCCATGAGGAAAGGAAAGTTAAACTAACGTAAGTAGTTTCAGAAAATGTACTATGTATTTTTAAAGTATATATCCTGTATATAAGATAAGATGTTACAGTAAAAAATTAGTTTGACTTCGAAAAATAAAGGTTAAGTGGATCTGTTGTAGCACATGTAATAATGTTAACCATTCAAGTTATGCCAGAGTTGCCACTTTACCAACTTTATTTTACAATATCTCTATTTAAAAAAAGTTATGTCAAGGTTCCAAACTACTTCATGTGAATATTTTTTTCTTACTTAGTAATGATGTTGGTATTATAATATATAATCTACTTTCAGAGAAAAAATTATGGTTAGAAAATACCATTGCAATCTCAATCAATTGTATTTCTTATTACCTATTACTTTTGGTGAATTTTTTCAATCTATCTTTTATAAGAACATCCTTTATTTACTATATGTATGCATGTAATTGTTCATATTCGAGATATTTGTACAGAATACTTGTGAAATTACTTTTTTGGAGATTAAGTACTCAGTTTGAATAGCTTTTTCAGATTATCTGAATATCTTACTTTTTCCCTCATATTTACATTCAATTTAAATGAATCGTATACAATACCAAAATATTAAGATCCGATTAACTATATGGTATAATTATTAGTTTATTCTGAATAACCAGTTATTAAAAAATTCTTCAGAAATAAGCATAAGAATTAAACGATATGACTTAATAAGAGTTTAAACCTCCTGCTCATTTATCTTAGCAACAAATACATTTCATGTTCTAGTGGTAAGTATGCAGCATTTTATAATGTTTTCTAATTTTTAGTTTGATACTTGAAAATGAGCAATGGAAGCAAGCTGATGTACCAATGGAATTTCAAGAATTAGTCAATAACATAATTTCATCAGGTAAATATGATTGTTTTGATTTTACTACAACCAAGACATTAAAAAAAATATTGTAGGCAAAAGCATTGCATAAATTGTACATTAAATAAATTGTAGTCATATTTGTTTTTTATATTCTTCAGGTTGTATTACATTCATAAAAAAGAACAAAGAAGAAAGCCAAAAACCACCCCAACCATACTTAGTAGTAAATGAAGAGAATTTTGCTGTTTGTGGGTAAATATGTAATGGTGTATACTTATCTTATTTGTCATATGTATAAAAGTTACAATTTAGAAATGTATATACTCAATTGATGCAATACTTATGTAAATGAAAAACTTGTTACTTTCCATTTTCTCGTTTTTACCCCCATTAACAGAACTACTAGCGCCACCTACCGAATACTGTAGTCTAGTTTGAAATTTCTCAAGGAATGGTTGTGTTTCACACCCTCTCTTTGTTTTGTTATCTGTTTTATAGACGTTTGTGATTTGGGTGTAACTTGTATCTTATTGTGATTATACTACCCTAAAGTCTTTTAATCTTGAACCCACATACCTGGGTCCCAAACTTAAATGTATAAACTCTCATTTCTACTATGCATATTGCAATGATTTTTCTTCAATCCTTGTTTAGTACATTTAACAAAATATTAGTAGAATATATGACTGTTTTATAAGAAGTCTTTGAATAACATTTTATTTTGAGTGCACATATTTTTGTTGATAAAAATTGGTCTTGGACTTTCCATACACTTATTTTACTATTGTATTTTCCTATTGATTTAATCAAAACCTAGATTTTCTATTAAGAATGTTATTTTTATTGACATTTATACAAGTTAAATGTAATTTTTTTTAAAGGACTGCATTGATGCTTTTGAAAATGGTAATTGAATATTGTCAATGTGCTGAAGAATTGCCAATGCTAACTCCTGATCTTACAAGTCGACTCGTCGAATTACTTAAAGTACGACTTTTAATTCATTGAATTCTAATGCCCCTTATATTTATTCAATTCATTGTGATTAACTTTTAAGTGAGTGACTTTATTTTTACTAAATAAATTGATAGCTTATTTATTCAGTTTTTTTTTTTTTTTTTTTTTTTTTAGTAATTAGGAACAAGATAAATATAGTTAAATTTATTGCCAACTTTTTCCACAGATTCTAAAATTGATATCTGTTTTAAAAAAGCTATATTAATATATTTTCAATTTGAAATTGCTCGAGTTTTATTTGTAGACTACTTCCATAAACAAGGCACCATTCAGTTTGTCCAGCAACAGAAAAAAATGTAGCAAACAAGGAAATATCAAAGAATTTTTGAAAAATCTCAATTAAATCAGGTTATTTAATTGTTTTTATTCACTTGTAAGAGAACAAATTAAATTGTGACTGTCACTGAAAGTATGCTTCTATGAATGTTTTTATTGTGGTACACATCATGTCCAGATAATAATATGTAATATGGCAACGTTTAATGACTGAAACTTCCCAATGTTGATTGTTGAAAAAAATCTTGTCAATTTGATTTTTTTTTTAAATGTCTAGTCGGTGACCTGCTTAAAAAAAACTTGTTATCAAATATCCTAGTTCCAATCCAATATCTCTACTGTTATGACTTAAACTTCATTTATTCATTTCTTAATTCATATCCAAAACTTAAAATTCATTTATTCATTTCTTAATTCAGTTCTAGATTTATTTCACCTTAGAATTGCAATCCTATTCTATTTTTCCCCACTAAAAATTATAAAATTTTCCCACATGCTTCACTCTTTACACAACCAAACCATTTAACTTTCATTCCAATATTAATTTCCAAGTTTTTGTTTACTTAGTTTTATTCATTTAAAACATCGTATTTGATTATTTTTTCGGTACCTGAACGTTTTACAGGTGTGCTGAAGTGTTGGCATTTTTATTTTTCTCGATGTAATCAAGGTGAGGGTGATTGAGTTGATTTTTGTTCATCGAGAGGTTTGTATTTTTTAAGAATTCGCTGTTAGCAATTTCCTTATCTTTTTCAACGGCTTGGAGAGACGCCATGTAGTACTCCACCACAATCGGCAGGCCTATGGACCAAATCGCATATGTTTTAAATCGAATCTGATGTTGCCGCCGATGACATCACCCAATTTCGTCACTTTCCTGACCTCTGATTGGGCGAGCTATCGCCGAGCTGGGGGAAAGCATCGCCGGTGGAGTGCACTCTTCCGTAGTCTTGCGAAGAAGGAGGACATACAGTTAACGAGGCCAATCGAGGGAAACTCGGAAGTAATGCTGCCTTGTCAAACATGCGTGGGGGAGAGGCGTCCCCTAGGGGAAGACAAGCTCAGACGAACACCATTTTTAGGGGGACGTCCACTCTAGACCCCTAAACTCAGCGGCCATCTCTGCCTTTTCTCGGATTTATATTTTCTGATTCCCGCCAAGCCAGAGACCGGGACCCAACAGTTCCAAAGATGGAATACTTCTGCCTTTTCTGATTCACCGCCAAGCCCAGAGACCGGGATCTGAACCCAACAGTTCCAAAGATGGAATACTTCTGCCATTTCTGATTCACCGCCAAGCCCAGAGACCGGGATCTGAACCCAACAGTTCCAAAGATGGAATACTTCTGCCTTTTCTGATTCACCGCCAAGCCCAGAGACCGGGTTCTGAACCCAACAGTTCCAAAGATGGAATACTTCTGCCTTTTCTGATTCACCGCCAAGCCCAGAGACCGGGATCTGAACCCAACAGTTCCAAAGATGGAATACTTCTGCCATTTCTGATTACCGCCAAGCCCAGACCCTCCATTCTCCCCCCATTCGCAAGATGGCTGCTTCCTCCCGGTCCCAAAGGAACTGGAGTTCTTCGCAGGTAGCTCTGCCTCTCCCGAGCAGAGCTGTGTGCAGATTTTTGTATTTTCTTGAACCTTTAGTTTTCTTTATTTACCTTTTGGCCAGATCTCTCTTCCCATAAGAATTAATTTCAGGTTTAATTTTATTTGTTAGTTAAAATTTTTGGAAAGAAACCTCTCGGGGGACAGAAAGCAACTCAATACCCATCTTGACAATATTTTGTGTCATTTTATTTAATCATAAGTTCTAAGTATTATTCACTTATTGAATAGGTGTGTCATTATTTTCAAAACCTAATTGTTATGTATTCTCTTTGAGACGAGTTTTTAATTCATAAATTAATTTATTTTTGGTAATTGTGGTGAATTCTTTTAGGAGGTATTTTACTTAGGAAGAATGTTTTAGTAGTAAAGTGTTAATAGGTTTATTTAATTTTGGGTTTGATGTCTATAAAGATTTATAGGTCCTCTATATTTAATTTCTAAAAACAACACGACACTACCTAAAGAAAGAATTTCTCGTATAGTTATTATTTCAAGCATAACATCTTTCTGATCTTAGCAAAATCTTCCAACTGATATGTAATGCATATCTGTAGCATTTATAGTTTAAACTTAAAGAATTGTAAATTTACTTCCAGTCAGTATTTTCCTGTAAAATTTTGTTTGATAATTCGACACATTGTACATATAAGTAGCTTTTGTTGTTTTGTCTGAAAATATCAACTACAGACAAATTGACAAAGCCTTTGTATAATCTTCTTTTTACAATATAAGTAAAAGTTAAATTCTCAAAAAGAAGTCCCACAAGATCAATAAATCTCAAGATAAAAAATTATACTTTTAATGTTTTTAAAGAGTTGTTTTGATTATTTCTTGATTCTTTTTTTTTTTTTTTTTTTTTTTTTAATTTAGGCTTTTAATTCAAGAACTTGTCAACTAGTCTTAGGAGCTGGAGCATTGCAATTAGTAGGATTGAAAACAATCACATCGAAACATTTAGGTATCATATTTGTACATATTTTAGTAAGTTCACTTGCATGATTCTCGGTATAGAACTATGAATATAGACTTGGAAAACACTGAGAAAATTGCAAACTTTAGGCAACAAAACAAAATTTCTCATCTTCGATTAAAATAAGATCTTTATAGCCAAAACTAGCTGGACAGTAAAATGACCTTTAAAACAGTTTCTATAAAATAAATATAAATTTGGTATTGAAATTAATAATAACTTAATCAGGGTTCATACGGTCATGGAAAGTCCTTGAAATTTTTTTGATGAAATTTGATCCATGAAAAAAGGACGAGGTCCTTGAATTTTTAAGCAACCACCGATAAACTCTGCCTTCATTTTTTTCCCCGCCTCCGTTTTGTATTTTTATGTTTAAAGAATGTAATTTTATGGTCCTAAAATTTTCTTAAAAGGTTCTTGAATTTTCTTAAAGAAGTTCTTGCAAGTCCTTGGATTTTTTTCTTCAATAAGAACCAAATCATATCAAATTTCATATCAGCCAAATTATGTACTATCACGGTAATCTTCGTATATTTAAAATTTAAATTAGTATTAAATATGTGAATATAATTTTTTTTTTCAGTTTTAGAAAATAACAATTGTATTTGTCATTTTATATTTTTTCTAGCATTAACTTCTCGATGCTTGCAGCTTATAGTCTATTTCATTCCTTACATTAAAAACCATTTTCAAAGTAAAATTCCAGTAAAACAACAAAAACTGGACAACAAGTTTGACCAAGTGACTCGAGTAAGTCTTCTTTATTTTTAGATGCTGTATATATTTTTTAAATTGATCAAAGAATAGATCTGTTATTTGTGTTTTATTAAATATTCTATGGTTAAAATAACCTGAATGTAAAGCAAAATGTGCTTTCTTTTCTCAAATTGTAATTTTAAAGGGTGCATTATAATTAATAAACTGTATTATTTTGATTAATCATTTAATTTTCTTTAGGTATTGTCAAAGAAGCTTTTAAAACTAGAAAACTGAAGTTTGAATTTTTGAATTGTTAACAAGTGAGAGGAATCTTAATGACTGTGTTGGTCAAACAGACTTTACTTGGCCAAAAATTTCCAACATAACCATGCCGACCAAACGGTATAGTGGTTAGAGTGCTAGCTTCTAGATCACGAGGTTGCGGGTTCGAGTCCCGTGTTAGGCATGGGTGTTTGTAAATGTATGTTGGCTTGTCTAATGACAAATGTTTCAGCGCCTTATAGCCCTTGTGTTGCTGACGGCGCCATATAATCTGAAAACAACCAACCAAATCCAACATAACCGTCTGATTCGAATTGCACCCTACAAACCAAATCTAAGGAAAGGCAATATTGAATTATAAACGTTTTTCTTCCACCATGATGTCGACAACTTGACAAAAGTAACCTAATTTAATGACACTCGCTAACTGTGTCCTTTAAGTTGGTTTCTTGAAAAAATTTAATTGATTTTAAAATTCAAAATGCCATTCTTCTGCCCAAAAATATGTGCAAAGTTGTCTTCTGTCCATGAATTTTTGAAGCATGATAAACTTGATTTGTGATTTGTATTTCAAACCTTTTATTGTTCATTTGGTTGGACACTTAGCATGACATAGTTAGACCGACCCAAATATGTTCAACTATTGGGATTTATTTAGATTTAATTTGAATTTCAGAGTGATGTTCAATGAAAATTCATAAAAAAAAAATCGTTAGTAGTTTCCTAATATACTTGAAAAATTCTGTAATAAACACTTAGATATTACAGACTGCCACTGACTATAAGCTTTGATAATAGTTGCTTTAGTAGCCCCAGAGGTAAAAAATAGTATCCAAAATAGTAGTCTCAGACATTGAAAATAGTAGCCAAAATAGTAGTCTCAGAAGTAGAAAATAGTAGTATCTTTTTCAAGTCGACAGTATTCTTGCTCTTGCTTTGAAGGTTTAAGCGTTCAACATCTGAATAAAACTATATTGATTAACATAAAACACGAAAACCCAGAGACACTCCCCGGTATATATATATGGTCTTTCGATTCAAATTAGTGTCTAAATACCAAGTAAAAACGACATCCCATATGATAAAGACAATGTTTCGTAACACTCTTAATGATATTTTATGCGGTAAAACGTTCAAAAGAATCAAATATCCAGACCTTTTTTCATGCCTTTTTTTCATTAAAAGCAAAAATAAAATAATTTTGTTTAAACCTTCAAATCAAAAAAAGTTGAACTTCACCCAAAAGCGATGGTGAAAATCGACTGGCCAAAAAACATAAATACATATTCTTTTTAAATTTCCCAAAGTCCAACAACTTTTTGGCAAAAAAAAAAAAAAAATCATGTTTAAACAATTTTACTGTATTGACAATAACAGGCAGATTTTCAGTTTTTTAAGCAACATTCAAAGTAATTATATAAATTGCTTCGAAATTTAAATTATTTTCTATAAACTTAGCTATAATATTAAAATTGTAGTCGCTCTTCATCGATTGACCTACATGGCAAAATCGATCCTCACACCAACACACATCATGGACTTATAACATCAACGGAAGCCTTGATGAAAGCCTCCATTACAACACAAATCTTGGCAGTTGTAGCATCAGCACCAAAACTGTTGTGCTAATATAGAGAAAAGCAGCTGTTAAATCCTTAAATCAGCGTAACCTTTGGCAAAAATGACTATCACTTCAATGTTAATATAAACGATAGTGCCTTCCATACAGATGCAAATCTCGCAATGGGACTATTACATCAGCGTAATACGCAGCAAAAATGGCCGCCACAAGAACATAAATTTCGGTGATCACCAGGCATATAAGCCTAAATCGTGGCAATAGCGGTCATTATATCAGTGTAACAATCAATGAAATAAACAATCACATACTAACATAAATATTGATGATAGAGACAAACGTGAAAGGAAGCAGCGACAAAAGTGGTCATTTTTCTGGAGATTTTGGGATTTCTGAATGCAGGCAAGGATCCATGGCGATCAGACTTGTAAGCAAGCGCATGACACACATGCATCCCCTAGAAATTTTAATGTGGATTTGCATCGATCTCAGGAAATTTTGGTCATAGACGCTGAAATCGGCATAACCGCAGGACTATATCATGAGTGATTTTTAGTGTGGATTTCATTCCCTATATGTTAAGCCAAAGAAATAAAAGCTTGCTTTTCAAAACCGTCTTGTTTCACACACAACAATTAACTTCCACTTCGGAGCTTTGCTTACATTATAGTGATAAGTGATGTGTGGATGCAAAATGTCATACAATTTTCTCCTCCTATTTTGTGATTTTCAGTACCTGGTGATTGACTTAGGAAAATAAAAAGGATTTCTTAGGCAAAGTCAGGCGATTTTTTTTTAACAAGATGAGAAAGCGATTTATGATGACATAATCAAGCCATTTAAACTGCGCAAAAGATGATGCCCCATTGGCTAAGTGGCAGCCCTCAATCGCTTAACTGTACTTTAATCTGTATTTTTATGCAAATATAAATCTTCAATTGAAAAAGAACAGGTTAAGAAAACTGTTCATACTGATGGCATTTTCTTCCGGCGTTCACGAAATTCCACAAATTCTTTTTGGTCAACTAAAATAAATAAAGGCAAAACAGTTTGATATTTGAGAATATATAGCATATGTTGTTGAGCCTTTCACAGCAAAAGATAAAACATAGAAACCAAACAGATAAGCGAAAACAACAGTATTAGACGTCGAAAATAACGATTGCCCGTGAACGGTTACCAGGGACTATAAAAGTGACCACTCGATCCATGAATATATACTAAAATTAAACCCTATTTCGACAACGTTCGCTCTTTTCACCTCTTTAGAAATAACACCGTTTTGACAAAACTGCATAAGTACTCAATAAGTGATTTTTTGTTTGTTTGTTCGTCCTAATATTGGACTGTAATTTCTTTAAAAAAAGTCGCTTTAGTCCCAAAATAGTTGAAGGTTTTGCTTAAAATAGTCGTTTTGGGCCCTTTTTTCATTAAAATAGTAGCTATAGTCGCCTGGCCACTAAAATAGTCACTTTAGTAGCCTTTTTAGTCGCCTGTGGCAGCCCTGATGTTATTCAAGTTAATACATCAGTTAAAATAGTTCAACTTGTATTTTTCTTAGTTTATAGATATCTGTATATACATATCTTTATATTTTTCTGCCATTGTTCTCAAAAATTTGTTTTATTTAACAAGGCCATATTTTTAAATAATAAAGAAATTACATTTTTTATACAAAACTTCTATTTCAATATATTTTAATACATTTTTTAGTACATTTAGTAATCTGAATTTTTACTAATCAAAACATCCTTTTGATGCTTTTTCTTTTTAGATATATGCAGAACACATTCGTGAAATTAGCCACAAATTAGAATCAATTGTTTCAGATATGTTAGAGGCTCAATTAAGAAAGGTAAAATATTTCTTTTCATATTAAGAACATGAATTTTTTTTAACTTCGATTAATTCATTTCGAATCAAATAAAAAAAAAGAATTAATATAACTATTGCATAATTAAGTAACTAAATTTTTGATATTCTTTCAGTGGGAAGTCAAAGCACCTGTACCTTCACCGTCATTCAATTCCATTTCAAAGCAACTCTCCATTTTTCACGGGTTTGTTCACAATGTGCTTTCCATGGAAGAACTCAATAATATTTTTCTTAGGACGAATAATACTTTTAAAAGCAAGTTGCGAGATCATCTTGTAAGATTGCAAGTCAACAATGATGGTGGACCTAAACATGGGTAATTAGTTTCGTATAGTTAAATTCATAAAATCCCTCCAAATAGAGGAAATTGATTATACACACAGTTACGGTTATTGTGGATCCAAGATATGTGGACAACACTCAATTGATAAAGTAAATTCTTTAAACAGTCAGAGATTGTTAGAATAATTCAAAATTTACTTTTACTGTACAAAATTACTTTACTTGTACAAAATTACTTTTTTTAATTTTAATTGTCAAAATCGTTTTATACTAATTACTGGTTTATATTTAAGAGTTAAACAAATAAATTGGGAAAATCATACTTTTTATTTTAGATAGCCAAGCTTTTAGTTTTTACAATTCATTTTGATTTGTTCATTGTGTTAATTAAATGCTCAATAATTGCTATCTACATTTTTAATATTTAACTGTGGGCTGTTTATATTAGGCAACATCAAATTAACCTTGGGGAGGGGGGGGGGGAGCCTAAAGCCTAAATACCACCACTAATTTAGATAATAAAATTAAAAAAAAAAAAACATGCATAATTATTTTTTTTTCTTAGGTTGGTGACACAGGAGTTGACATTCTACATTCAAAATTTAAAGAAGCTTAAAGTACCTTGTGATTTTAATATGAATGATTTATGGCAATCTAGATAACAGTCAATACAACTATTTATTTATGAATTTATATTGATATTTCCAGTTGATTGTAAATTAATAGGATATATTTTTCAATTGATGATTTTGAGAATAAATAATTTTATCGTTCATGTTGTTACCTTTTTTCTATTCAAATTGTATTACATTGAAGAAAAAAAAAGTTACTCCCACAACTGTAACAAGCCTTATTCTCTTCACACCTTAAACCAAACTTGTTCCATTTTATTTTTTTTACTGAATTTTAAAGTACCCAAGAACTTTTTAAAGCAATAAAATAACTATTTAACACATTGACTGCCATATGAGTTGCATTCAACTCACACCTTTTGTGTCCAAGAGGTTTCGTGAGTTAAATATAACTCCTTTTGCACTCCTTCAAATTTGTTCAGTGAGTTGTCTATACTTCACAAATACCATGTTATTCTAATGTAGGCATATTTTGCATGGCCTCAGAGACAAAAAACTGAACTTGACCTGGATTTTTCTTTAAAAGGTAACTTTTTGTATGTTTTGGTGCCGAGACAAATTTTCATGTGAAATAAATTCTTTATTTTTAGAAAAATAAAACATAAAATAAACAAACATTAGATTTGATGCTCTGCGAGTTACATACAACTCACGCTCAAAAGTCATATCACGATTTGTGGAAATTTTGAATTTTTTTTTAATAAGTTAAAATCTTTTAAAGGCAAAAAAAAAAAAAAAAATGTGGCACACAGATAAAATTTGTTTTTATATTATGGTAGTCCACATTTTAATAAGCTTTTACATTTCGAACTTCCATTGATTGGATACATGCTATTACCCCCTACAAAGCCTTTATAAAATTGTCATTTATTCACAATTTATTATTTTTATTTTATTATTTATTAATAAAAAAATTATAAATTATTATAATGCACTGCATGGGCAAACAAAATTGCTTGCATTAATATTTGGTTGAATAATCTTTGGCTTGGAAAACGATGTGGCATTGTATGAATAAGATTCTGTATGGTTTCAGCACTTATCATCATCTAGATTTGCAGTAGTTTTTCACCGAGACTCTGAACTGATGACAGAAAAGATGAACTGGGCTTTTGTAGTAGCCAATTCATATGGAAAAATGAGTCTTCATATTCCCAGAACCAATTCTCAATAATTCGTGTTTGGTGGATCTTAGCGTTGTTGTTCTAGAATATGCCCGTCTTATCGAGGAAGAAAAAATTATTAATGACATGACATGGTCATTAAGTACATTTCAGCAATCCAGTGACTTTGTTTTATTGTCGCATAATGTTGCTGATCCCAGACTAGATTCATTGAAGTAACTCCAGATCACAATAGTCAAACCCCCTAAACACGAAAGCAAAGAAAGAATAGATGTGATGTCGCATGCAACTTGAAATAATTCCATTGCTGGTAATAGGAAAGTCTGTCAAACCTATATTAGAACCGAAAAAAATTTGTGACAATTTGTTCTGCGTCAGATGATACCTCACATAGTTATATTCTCTTATATTTAGGTTTCAGAAATAAAGTCAAAATATTTTTTCAAAAAATCTTACAAAAATCTAAAATATGTACTAAAATTATTATATTTTGTCTCTTTTTAAGTTGTGTAGTATTTAGCCTGTTGTAAAAGTGCTGTTATTCATAATTTTACTTTAAATTTAACTTATCATTAAATAATTCTCTATTTTTGGACACGAAAAGATTTTTAAAAAAATCTTATTTTTTTATTATTGTATCTTCTTTTATAACAAAATTTTTTGAAGAATGTTTTTTTTTTTAATTGATCAAATTTCTGGTTTTCTGTAGAATGACCTATACAAGTGTTGAAACATCTAGAACTTGATTCTAAGGCTTTACAATAAGTCTGGAATGGAAATGTTATAAAGTTCCAACAATTTTGTAGTCTATTGTGTAAATAAAATTTTTACTGATTATTATTAATTAGTGTTCATATTTTCTTTTCAATACAGATTTTTTGTAACCATGTAATATGTTTTCCCACCTAACTTAATAATTGAAATGCTGCTAATATAAGATTTATTAAATTATAATATTTGGTTATTTTAGGAATATATATTCCACAAAAAAAAAATTGTCTAACAAAGGTTTTTGTTAAATTTTAAAAATTGAGAAACTAATGTTTTACACTTAAAGTATTATTTAAAAAGTTTTAATTTTTCAATTCTGTAAACTGTTAAAAATTGTCATAATGAAAACAGTACTTTGCCAATGGATTTCAATATAGAACAATATTTTTCTATAAATTTACTCAACAACAATTACTAAAAAGCCGTTTACAAATATCATATTTAATGTGAAAATAAAACATTCATATAAATCATCAATTCTACAAAATTGTGAGTATCCTTAAAACATTTATCAAATTATCTGGATGAAATATGACCGCATTTTGCAAGTAATGCGTTTGGGTGAAAGGAAAATATAAGCAAAGAACTGCCAAACTTGGATAGATTACAATGTTGCGATTTCTAGTTCGGCAACCCTGTTTGGACGAATTTTTGAGCGTATGACGTACCTCTCCCAGCTTCGCTGGGATACAGTTCTCTAGGTTAACAGGGTTTGACTGTATTGCATCCATTGGATTGTACAATGGGCACTATGCATGAAGGGTTCATTGCTTTGTTGGGTTTCCTTCTTGCATGGTGCATCCATCGATCTTGAATAAGCTGAATCTTGACTTATCAGACCACATGACGTCTCACCACTTTTCAACAATCCAATCTTTATACTTTTTAGCAAATTGGAGCCTGTTTTTTTGGTTAATCGTCAGAATACATGATTTTCTGGTAGATCTACTACTCAAGTATCATTCCTTTAATATCGGTCCCATTGAGTGTTTTGAAATAACACCATGTTCATTGTTAAACATTGCAGTAAGTTCAATAGTTGAATTTTAGTGATTCTTCAGCAGTCATTCGAGAGATATGCGTTTCTGAAAATTTAAGAGTCTTTTGACCACATTTGTTCTGAGATGTTAATGCTTTAACATTATCCTTCCAGGTTTAAATAATACGCTGGACGCTTCTCAGCCTAATTCCATTAACTTCAGTCATCTCTTTAGTCATTTTCTTTGATGCAGGCCTAATTCGACCCTATTTAAGGGCGGAAACATCTATTCTGCGATCGCATAAAACAACTTCACACATGCTTATTACAAAAATGATCAATTACACTGTGCCTCAGCACTATTTAAAGATTACATTAGCAGCTACAACATGAACATTGCTGTAATACCGAGCCAATTGGGGGCTTATAAGTATTTGAATATTTATTTATTTCACACATGTGATTATTATTATTATTATTATTTTTTTTTTTGCTTATTAGTTTAATTACATGAATGTTTCTCCCACTCCCCCTTTTTGTGGGATATTGAAATTGCAATTTTAAAATTTCTAATGCAACTTATAAACACTCAATGAAGAAGAATGGGCATTTTTATGAAAATGCCCAGTGTTTCCATTACACCTTGTAAAAAAGAGCATGGTTATCTTGGGAATAACTGTATAGAGTATAATGAACAATTTGTAATAATCCAGAAAAGATGTGAATACTAAAAATTATTTCTTCTAGAAATTGAAGTAAAATCAAATTATGAAATTCCAGATTACATGTCATGATACATGAAAAAAAATAATAATAATAATAACTGAGGCAGTTTAGAATAATAGAGGATTAAGTAGACAACTGGAAACATGGTAGTATTCCTCTGCAAAGCCCTAACGTCAAAATGTAATTATGTTTAACGAGCTTGTAATGTAATAATTCGACTATGTAATTATGTTACCATGCTGATTTTATACTCCTCATCGCTTAGTTTCAACTATAGCAAGAACCCTGATTTCTACATATATAGACAAAATATAATATAATTATGAAAAAGTGGACCTGGCCTAAAAATAATTCTAATTTTTCATCTGGTTTATTATCCAAATTGTAGCCAGACCTAGAGTCGAAAAGGATGACCATTTTTTTTCTCAACTTGATTAAACAGTTTCATTAAGAACAAGGATTCTGATCACCTGGAAATGATCTCCAAAATCAAATGCCAATCAACTTTGCACCAACTACACTGAAGTAGGATTATTGTGAAAAGACATGTAGCCCTGAATTTAACCTAGCAGTTCTGCTTATGTATCTCTTAGAAAAGAAATGTTGCCACATAATGTCCAAAATGTGTGATTTTATAACTTTTTTCCTATATATTTTCTTTTTCTAAATGCTTATTTTTTTTTTTAATAGTACTTCTGTATGTTATACAAAATAAAAACTAAATGGTTTGAATTATTTATGGCTACAAAGAACAAAATCAGTTTGAATTATTGATGGCTAAAAAGAACAAAATTGGTTTGAATTATTGATGGCTAAAAAGAACAATATCTTCCTAACTATGAATAAATTATAGTCATTAAAATGATTTTATTACAGAACAAAAACTAAAAATTAAGAATAAAACAAAAGATTTTGGCATTATTTACACTACTTGTGTTTGAGTAAAAAAATACTTAAAACCTTTTATGAAATATGTCAAAAAGAATGAGATAAATACATTATGACAAGTACTTTGTACCTTGAAGAAAGTGAGTTTCAAATCAGCGATCGATTTAACTCTAAAAATAAGCTGTGTACTGGTTTATTTCGAGCAAATCTTCTATAATCTAAAAAGCATAGAAATAAGTAAATTAGTATACATGTAACTACTTATATCTTCCAACACTGTAATTTTTAAATTAGTAAAAATTTTATGAAATAAAAACATTTAGTCCTTGCCTCACCAATAAAACAAAATAATTTCAAACACAAGAAAATTACATCATTGATTTACATTCAACCACGCTCTAAAAAAATATATTAAATGTACAAGAACAAGAGAATGAAAATTATTATAAAAATATAGTTTGTCACACAACAATGTAAAAGGGTTGTTTAAATTGTGATGTGTTATTGATATATTTCCAAGTAAAATACATTGCTTTCGAATTGCTAAGTGATAAACCAGGGCGCTATTGTTTGGATCTGGCTAGTTGATTAACTAGGGGATCCCGACCTTCTTTTACTCTCAGCAATCGATCCAAACAATTTTGCCTGTGCTATTACCTTCACCAACTAACCAGAACCAAACAATCAGTTTTATTACTGGCAAATAAAAACATGAAATTTTTTCTTTTGTGATACCTGACAGTTTAGCTGGTAATTTTTTTTCCCCTCTTAAAATGTCTAATTAATGTGAATTTATAAACATATTTAGACTAGAATACTAGCTAGTTCAGAATTCATTTTTTGTGTCAAATTTTAGTCTGTAATAAACTCAGTTTTCATCTGCTACTTAAAAAGTTAAATAAATCTTCAACAATCTTGATTAAAATCAATAAAATAACATCTATTTTGTTGCTCTAGCTGGATGTTAAGAGGAAGGAAAAATGTTAATTACACTGATGATTCCTAGTCAATAATGCATGAGTAAACTATTAAAATCTATTTGTAAAGAAATTTATTGCATAAAAAACTTATTTGTTTAAAAATCTTGTAAAAATATTAAAGTATTTTTAAATTCCTTCATATTTTTCTGTTACTAGATACCCTGTCTTTAAGATTAAATCACCACATAAAAACAAAATAAAGATTTTTCAAAGTCAAGGTTATCAAACTAAACTTCGTCCACCTTTCAAACTTCTTATTTGCACACAATTTGTTCTATAAAATATATGAAATAATTTTAATTATATGTCCTACACGCCTAGTTTATAATAAATCATGATGTAAAAAATATTTGTTACCTGATCTGAAGAAGTTCCAATTCTTTTGGCAACTTCTGTTTTCTCTAAAATTGAAAGATTCAGAAACATTGAAAGAAGATCTCCATCTAAAATGTTTTTATGGGGATTATGAAGCAACTTTCTTTGACTTTTATACATCCTAATATGAAAGAAAAATGTCTATTAAAATATGTGAAGTGAAAAATAATAAAATGAAATAATAAGAATAAATCCCAAAATAAATGTTACAAAATTTTGCTATATTGAATGGTAACAGGGAAGATACATAATAAAAATTTGATTTTTTTAATGAAATCCAGAATTTCCCAAATCAATTATATAAACACTACTACACAATCTAACTTTCAAGTGGACTACAATTTTAAATCTCCAAGTGTTATATTAAATAGGAAATGTTAACTTCGTATTTACACAAAAAATTATAAAATCAGTAGAACAGCAAAACTTAAATACTAAAATTACTCGCCTGAAAGATTTCGGATTAAGACCAGCTGTATGTGGAATGTGCGTAACTAAAACATTTTGTAACATAAGCAACCTCCTATATGTTTTCTCAGATATAGGTAAAATGTAACCCAAGCCGCCATCTAAAGTAGCTGAGGAATAGAAGAAAGTTTTACCTCAATTATACTATAAATAAACTTAAAATCATTCAAATGTAAATGAGAAACTAATATTTTTTTACCAAACATTGTTACATGTCTTTTTTCTAATAAAGCTGCTTGTCTTCTATCGTGGTCAGCTACATCCCCCAGTCGACAACGGATGCGAAAAAATGTATTAATCTGGTAACCGATGTGAATATCTGCTTTTCGAAGAAGTTTTGATCCACCAAAACTCTCTCTTGCTTCAGGGCAGTACATGTATAGAACAAGATTTCTCTCCACATCAGACACTATACATAAAATAGGAAAAGAGTGAGAATTTAATGATTAAAATGCGTGAAAAAATATCAAGTAGGCTTCACAAACTTACCAAGAAAACCAGCTTGATTGTTATCAATTAAGAATTCAATTCCATAGACTTCCAATGGTTTGACATCCTTAAAAAGAATTAAGTTTAAGCTATGATTCAACCAATAAAAAACTCATTATTAAAAAGATTGTTGATTGGTGTAACAATCAAATTATACAAATACGCATTCCTTCAACCAGTAAGATTCGAAATATAATGGTAATATCACATTAACCAACTATAAGCAATCATATTAATAGTAGCTTTTGTATGCTACTAGTCGTGAAAAACTAATGTGCAAAAAGTTTTATTTAATGTCTCATAAAAAATAATTGTCCATTCACTTACCCTGCTGACAAGTGATAAAGTGCGACTATTTTCTTGATATCTCAATAAAGATATGGATTTATAAATATCTGCCACAATGATTAAGTTCTTGATTGAAATTGCTGAATGGATATATATTTGTGTATCTATAAAAGCAACTCCAATCAGATCATTGTCCTTCAACTGCCAAATGTATATCTGAAGTTTACAAAAAGAGAAATTAGTAAAACAGAATATCAGTTCGAATACTTCTTAACTTTTTAGTTACATAATTTATTACATTTCATTTCAAAGAAAATGTTTTATTTTATTTTGTTTTAAATCCTTTTAGAAAAACATTTTCAAACAGTACAGTACTCTATCGAACGGATTGGATATAGGCGACCCCTTCGTTATAACGACCGTCATTGAAAGTCCTAATCATTTTTTCATAGGGAGAACATTATTTTTTATTTGTTACAACGACCAAAACTACAGGATTTTTTCTTATAGCGACCACATATTTTCATCACAAGCAAGGTTGCATACAAGAGATGGAAAATTTCCACTTTCAGAGAAAGCCCATGTGAAATTTTTATTTTACAATGTCATTATTATAATATCTACATTGTTTTATTTTTTATTAAAACTGTCAGACTTGTAGTAAGAAACTATTTCTTGCAGCTCAATACCTATACATAAAATATTATAGGTTATCATCTCATAAAACTTCAAAGCAGTGTAGCGGCTTTTTTATTAGTCCTAGAAAATAACTTGTTGTGTAAAATTTGTAGTAAATTAATGGTTCTACAACTTTTATTCACAACATTTTTCTCTATGACATGACATTATGGAGATATAACCGAAAAACTTGACACATTTAAAAAAAATGTAGCATTCTAACAAAAAAGCTTTTTACTTTGATTCAGTATAACTATTTACATTAGTTATACAAAAAAAACTTTTTGTACAAAAGTTGTAGCAAATTTAATATTCTACAACTTGTAAATATAATGTTTGTTTCTAAGATGCATTGGCAGAGTTATAATATATAAACTGAAAAACTTCTTTTTTTCCCCTTGCTGCACCATGGAAAATGCACAAAGCAGAGTAGCTCCTTTATTTTTTGTTTTAGAAAATAACTTGTTGCATAAAACTTGTAGGAAATTTGTAGTTCGACAACTTTTATAAGAGATATTTTTTCTACGGTGTAACATTATGGAGATATAATACAAAAACTCAACAGCAATCTTAAAAAAGTCACATTTTTATGAAAACGTTTTTACTTGAATGTCGCGTAGCTATTTACATAATAGGTTTACAAAAAAACTTTGTCAACAAAAGTTGTAGCAAATTCAATCCTATAAATCTTTTAAACGTAATGTTTGTTTCTAAGATGCATTGTCAAAGAGTTATGATCTATAAATTGAAAAACGGCTTAGTTTTTAGTGCATGACGGAGAACACTCAAGGGTTAAGAGATCAAAAATTTGGTTTATGAACCATGGGACAACCTTTATAACATATAAAAAATTAGAACTACATAAACTTTTGCAAGGCAATATGTGCTTATTCCCTGGACTATTAAACGCTTAGTTTAAGTGCATTTGGAATTTTTTTATTTAAAAATTTCCATTATGAATTTGTATATTATATCTATTTCATGGAAGAAAGACTTTTAAGTGATGCAGAAAAATGGCCTAAGTTTTTTTCTTCTGTATCATGAATTCAGTTGGTTTTGAAGACACAGTTATCATTTTATTCTAATGGTCCTGTCGTATGAAAAATAAAGATTTTAATTGACAAATTTGCACAAAAGCATCATATAAATATTTAAAAAGTGTAATTTTTAAAAAATTAACTAGAGGGAAATTTTCTAATGTAGTCTTTTTCCTATCTTACTTTAAATTTTTTTTTTTAAATATTCATTGTTGCCAACTTTTGCAACGGATAAAGAATTAAAGCATGTTTCAATCTTTTTGAGACACCCTGTATAACCAATTATATTTTAATAGGCATATAAAATTAACCAACTTGTGAATAAAATTAACTATTTTATATCGTACCACATATCTGCAATTAAGTAATACTTTTGTAATATAGTCTTAAAAAGATAGTTACCTTCTGACCAATAGCACTTAAAAGGAAACCTGCCACTTGGCATATTGCTGTCACTGGGCCCTTTTGTTCTTTACCATAAACTATCTGAAAAGGTGGTCAATGTTAAATTTTAACAGCATATATTTTATAAAATCTCTCACCTTAATTTGCTCATTTTATGCATTTAATTCATTGACGTTATATTTTAAATTACAATATCAAGAGTATACTTTCTAATTGAGAAAGAATTTTAAATTGTAAGCAAGCGAAGGATTCAAAGTGCAAGTTTAAAAATTTTTGCCTTAACTTTGCATGACTACATGTATATATTCATGCACTCTAGAAATAAGTAATAATGATAGTGTAAGAAAATAATATAAGAGTAAAATAAAATACAAAAGTGGAAAGGTTAGGACACTGCATCGGTTATCAATTAAAAAAGTTTCTAATTAATAATAATTTAAGTGTGATATATGATTATTTAATACGACATATTGTATGTTAAATCAAATTTTGAAACACAAAAGTGTTACTCGAATCCTCTGCATCAATTATTTTCTAATAAGTCAAATTGGTTGTCAAAGGAATAAAATATAGTTGGGTTATACTGTAATATTAGTCTGACCTTCATTTTATTTTTTGTCAAGGGCTGTCCAGGTTCTGGAACTACATCAATTATATCCAAAATCAACATCTAAAATAAAAAAATAAATTCAGAAAATAAAATATCATTAAATCAGGTTTGCATTAATGTGCCATATTGTATGTTATATTTTAAACAAAAGAGCACAAAATTAGTGTATGTGGATTTTTTTTTTTGTAAAGAATAATATAGATATATATATTTAAGTTTTAAAATTACATTAAGTAACTTTAAATAGTCGCATAAAGTGGAAAATTAAAAAAACACCAAAATTTTATTTTTAACAAAATATTCAAATTATTTGGTGCAAACAAGTAGACCCTAATTTAGATCAGTACATCTCAGCACGTGTAAAAGATATCTTAATGTTACAAATAAACTTGGTTTTGAGTGTATGAACAATTCTGTAAGTAGTGGCAGCAATTGGAATCATAAGGGAAGGGGAAAATTAACAGGATTTTGCCATCAAAAATATAAAGTTTACCACCACTGGTTGTAGTAAGGTAATTGGGTAGGTAACTCACCTACTTTTAGCCAAACCCGCCATGTAGAATAAGGTGTGCTTTAGGCCACACCTTTGCATAGTGAGCAAGTTTGAAGAACCAGGTACATGCTCAAATATTGGCATTATCAAATAACAGGAGTTAAATTTTATAAGGCATCGTTTCAATTAACAAAGTATTACTGAGTTCATCCTACACGTTTTTCAAAGGGCAGTGCACCATTCCTGCCTTTCTTTTTTTTAAATTCACCATTCCTACCTTTTTTCTTTGAAAATAACAAAGTTTCTGAAGAAAAAAAAAATACTGTTCTGCATTGCATTTTTTACCAACAGAATGCAATATATGGATCACCCCTACTGATATTTTTTATCATGCATGCACATTTATATTCAAACTCCCTATACACAGACCAGTGACAGACTAAAGTCTGAATGCTGCTGATATTACGGGCATCATTAGCAGGTGGATTGTAGGAGGCCATCTCAAAATTTTCAAATGCTAGTTAGCATGGTTAGCCATTTCATACGTATCTTAATTAAATGCATTTCGCAGGATTTTTACCATGCCTCCTTGCTCAAAATAGAGAAAGAAAAAAAGGAATTGGGAAAGTTGGATCAATAGTTTAAGGTGAGTGACTATCAACTTATTTTACTGATCATTTAAAAAAAGAATATTTCCACTCAGATGAAAAAGGTTAATTAATAGTTACAGTGCATAACCATCAAATGTTTTTACAAAACATTTAAAAAGAATATTTCCGGATATCGCAATATCCTCTTATTAAATTTAGGTAAATGTTTTTATAATTTAGCCTGTTGATAATTAATTTTTAAACGTTTATTTTAGAACTCTCTTATGTAAATGGCTCTGGTATATTTGAACTCTGGTTTGTAAATTAGATGTATTAGGTTATAAAACCCCTGGATTAGTAAAATAGTATACATGCTTACAGCTGATAGGTACCTAAAAAATAGAATACAAAAAATCTTATTAAAATACATACACGTCCTCTACTTGCAACATCTTCACCATAAATATAGCTGGTTGCTACAGCTAGATAGCCTTTTAAGCCACTACGTGTTCCTTCAGAAGCCAACATAACATTCTTGACATTGGTGACATGTTCCCACTCCTCAAATTCCATCAAAGTATTAGGTATCATTTCCCAACTGACAGGCGAAAACAGCTGCATACAGAACTTTTCAATCATTGGATAGATATACCGCTCATCAGCTGAAATCAAGGAAAACTTGGTAATTGATTATCCTACTAAATTTTTAAAAAATTAGAAAGCTAAACATTGTCTTTTAGTTTATATTCAAATAGTTAAAATCTGGAAAGGAACCAAAACACACAGTCAAGTAATGTAATTTATTGTATTAAATGTTACGTGATAATAAGTCGTCCCTTTTGGGGATTAAGGACTGTTAAAAATCATGGAAGAGATTCCTTAAACTATTTTATACCCAACTCTAGTAAGTACTCCCTTTCATTTGTACTTGATGCATAGTAAACACTGTACACCTACAACGTAAGTAGTACAAATATTAAATTTTTTGGTAATTCAAAAAAAAAAAATAATAATAATTAATAAATCAGCTTACTCTACCAAAATAATTCATTTCTCTATTTCCATGCAAACAACATATGACAAAGAATACATGAAACAGTGCTATAGTAACTATTCTATGAGTTGCAAGCTCAGAAGCAAAACACTCCACATTATGACACTAAGTGATGTCATGCCGCAACATCCACTTAAGCACACAATACAACTTTTAAAAGGTTCCTTTATGTTATGGCATGTTATGAATCCCCAATTTAGGCAAAAATATTTCAACGTGGATGTATACTAGATACATTCCACTATTTACAAAAGCACTTGTACAAAATTGGCTTTCTTGCACTTAAAACCATAACCATCATCTATTGAATATTTGATTGAGGTTAAAATAATGAATTATTTTTATCCAACAAAATCATATCCAGCCCATTACCTATTACTTACTGCTTATTTGGCCCTTAGAGCCTTCTAAAGTTCTGTCATTTCAATTAGGTCATTCAAGTCATTTTTTTAAAAAAATTGCAAAAATAAGGAGATGGAGCATACTTCTTTCTATTACTTCAAACTCCTTTTCATCACCGTTGAATCTCACCAACTTTGTGCAAGGCTCCAGACTGCTTGTGGTGATGCAATACGTTTTTGTCTCAGGGTGGTAGTTGATGAAATGGGGAGTACACCTTAAAGGCACTTTACGAACAGGCCATGGAGCATCATAGTTCAAATGGGTGGGCAACACGCAAATGCGAAGTTCACCCTGAAAGTTATAACAGATTAGTAAAAGGACAAGTAGATATTATTAATACAGTCGAATCTCACAGAAGTAAACATAATTAACATGAAGTTTTGTGTAAGATGAATTTAGAAGCAATATTTTGATTTTAAAAAACTTTTTTTATAAAAAGTACAGAATCAGAAATTTGTCACCTTGTATCTCCCCTATACTATAATTTATTTTAAGTAATATAAATATTCATTATTAAATATTACCAATTCTTATAACATACAAATTTTTAAGTTGTGTTCACAGTTACAGTTAAGTAACTTAATTTTATTTTTAAAACTCCACTGACCTTATAAGCCAAGAAATTAATAAGGGTTCTTTATTAAATTAAAACGTAAAGTATTAGATTAAATTTTATTTACAAGGAAACGAAACATAATTTAGAAAATTTTAGCTCATTCTTTTCTCAGCAGCATCTGTGGTTTCTATTCCATTGACATGAACTTTAGATAATATGAATGAATATTTTATTTCCCTTCAAGTTCATGTGACTAAGTGTTACATGTTAGACAATTTATATAGTAGACTTTTTATATAGTAGACATAAAAAATAAACTTTTGTTTGGGATGTAGTAAGATATTTGGCCTTGATAAAAAGTAAAAATACACCCCCCCCCCCCTTCTCCTTTAAAAAAGGCATTCAAATTCAAATTGTTTTAAAATATGAATTTTGATTAATAAGGCTGAGTATAATGAATCCTAAAAAGATATCCCTATATTAAATGAAATACAATAAAAAAACTTGTAACAAATATAACACACATAATATATATCAGTTTAAAGTAAGAAACAATAGCTTAGTATTTACAGGCATTAAAACGTATGCGTACCTGCTTATTGAAGTACAGGAAGCCTTTTGGACAATTCACGTTGTGGAAGGGTGCAAAGCAAGTTACAGCACCGTCAATTGTCATTGGGTGAATCCTCAATTCACCATGTACTGTCAGAAATAGCCAATATGGATTAAGACCACATACAAAAACCTAGAAGTAAATAACTATAATATAAAATATGAACAGATTTCAAACAAAATTTATGTGACTTGAAATGCACAATAAATACATTTCAAACATGGCATAAGCAATACATTTTAAAATGGATAAGTAATACATTTCATTGTGAACAATAGCGGCCAAGAGGGACAATACTTGAAATGTATAAGTAATAAATTTCTAACATAAGTAATATAACATTGATTAATTCTTTTAATTGATTTTAAAAAAAAGTCAAAAACATTCGTCTAATTATGCATATAAACAGGGGCATATTACGGGTCAGGCAGTTATAACTTAATACATTTTTACTTAATACATTATATCATGTTACACATATTTTATTTAAAAAAAAAAAAAATGTTCTAATTTTAATCCTTTAAGGCCCACAATTTTTAGTGTTACTTAATAAAAAAAAAACTTTGCTTTTAGTCAATGGTAGTCTGAAATTTTTTTAAAGGATTTTCCAATCAGCAATTTTAAAACATATATCTATACACTGTTCATTTCCTTTAAATAATGGGTATAAAGGAAATTCAATTCAGTCATTTCAATTTCATCCACACATTTATGCAACTTCTTCTTGTCTAAGAACTGAAAAAATATGCAAAACTTCATTCTTCTTCTAATGTTATTAAATATTACACTAGTTTTATTTTATTAATATAATAAATACAATGACTCTGAAAACAGAAATAAATTTGAATATTAAGGATGGAAAAAAAGTGCTAACTAAAAGTAAATATAAATACTTAGCTTACACTTCATTGATAACAATGTTTATTTTGATTGTCACTACAAATTGAATAAAAATACAAAGGATAGTAAAAAAATGTAAAAAGAATGAGACTCCAACGTAGTAAAAATAAAAGTACCCAAATTAAAAGTAAATATAACTACATGGCTTACATTTCATTTACCATAATGTCGATTTCGATTATAGTTAAAAATTTAATAAATATAATTTACGAAACAATGTTTTAGGTGTTTAAACAGAGCACATGAAATTCACTTTATTAAATTAATTTTTAGTTGATTTGAAAAGGTCTTCTCTCAACGATAAATTTCCAATACAAATAAAAATATTAAAACAAAAATTTTAATGATTAAAAAATTGCTACCAATAACCACTCTTCATTAAACATTAAAAAAAAAAATTATAAATTAAATTTAGATTAGTTTAAAATTGACATTGTTCTGGAGATTAGCAGGTGTTTACTTTAAAAACCAAGTATCTGTAGATTACTAGTTTTATATGTTTTTATAATTTTGCAAATCAAGAGCAAAAATCTGTAGGAAGATCAGTTTGATTAATTTTTAAAAAAACTAATCTAGAAAATTATACATTTACGCAGTACTTGTAAAAAGAGCTAAACAAAAAAACGCACATCTTGTTAACACTTCATCCCATAAATTGGAAAGGAATATTGAGCAAAAAATAATAAAATAGCTTGATAGTGTATCATTTAAGATGCTGCAAGATACATGTTCAAATATATAATCAATTATAATTAATAACTCACCCCACTATAACCAGAAATATCAGCAAAATATCTCAACCAGCGTTTATATGTTGGGGATGATTCACTTTCTTCGGCTTTCTTAGCTTTATATGACTTCCGCTCACGAGTTATAAGCTCATGATTCAACTAAAAAGCAGAAATTGTCTTTCTCTAAGTAGACATTGATATTACATATATTTTTAAGAAAATTATTTACAAATGAAACATGTCATGCATTTTAAATAACTAATTTATTTTTTGTTTATAAATAAAACTGTTCATAGTTTGGTAAATTAAAGTTCTTAAAGGCAGAATCTTATATATCATGTCTGATTGATAGCTATGCCATTGCTCATATAATTACATATCAAATGAGATATCCTATACACTATTTTAACGAGATACTATTCAAAGAGAAAATGCTGTTTGATATATAACATATAAAAATTTTTAGTTGAAATTACAAATAAAAATTCTGTTTCAATTAACCATGTTTTTTTTTTGGATTATCTATCTTAAATAGAAGGGTATTCCCTCATACATTTTAAATAAAAACAATATTTTTATATCAAATATTTTTATTTCAATCTCTGAAAACACAAAGATAAATATGACTACCATTTAATAGGTTCTGCAAAAGCTGTTATCTAATAGGGCAACGTTCAGCAATTTTATTTAAACATTTAATTTCTATCAATAAAAATCTAACGAGCATCATACTGCACCCTTGCTACAAAAGTGACTTAACTCAAAATACTTTAATTTTGAGTTAAAGTATGAACAGAATCACAGATTACATAGATTAGAAAGATTACATAGATTAGCTATTCTTCCAGTTTCAAGTACATGAAGTACGTGATTTCGTACACACTAACTAAAAATAAGGAATTTTGAGTTGTTTTACTTTTGTAGCAGGGATGCGATATGACACAGAATATTTTAAAATAAAAATAATTTTCCGATTTTAAAGTTTATTTCTATTAAAAAATTACTATTTTAAATTAGGAAAATTTTAGAAAATGGAAATTTTCAATTAGAACACTTGATATTGTGTAAAATGTTCAAAATTGAGTTTCTTGACACTTCTCTGAAAAAAAGTTGCTGACCACTGCAACAAGAAAAAGCATTACAAGCCTTTTCTAGCACTCAAATTTATCCATAATTTATAACTACATCAGGAAATTTTAAAAGTCTTTACCTTTCTAAATCTAAGTTTTAAATGGTTTTCAATTTGAGTTTCATAAAAAGGGAATGCTTCATATATTAATAAATCTTCACCAGCACGAGCCTAAAAATAAATTCAAAATATGTTAATCATTTACAATATTAATCAGAAATTTAATATTAAAAAAAAAAAAAAAACGATCCAACTGACATAACAGTCTCCAACACAATTACAGAAAAAAATACTAACTAGTAACATGGGTCTTGAACATCGGATACCCAATCCGACTACTAATATCTCATGAATTATTGGCAAAGCTTCATGCTGCTTTTCCCCAGCTTTATCAGATGTACTATATTTGAGAATAAATACATATATAAATCAAAGGAATTTAATTCAAATTAGGGTTTTGGTTTAATTTGGTTTAATTTCAAGTTTTGGTAAACAGAATAAAAAAGAACACTCTATTTTTAAATAAACAAAATTTATTAGAAAATTGATACATACTTAGAAAGAGAGGAAGTTGCTTGTCCACTATCAACTAAATATTTTTGGCCCATTGGAAAATTCTTGACTAAATAACAAAGCTTATAGGTAGGCAAACTGTACACCTAAAGTAAATGAATTTTCAAATAAAAAGTTTCATTTACAAATGTAGAAAAAATGCATAAGTAAAAGAGTGGTTTTTTTTTTTAGGCCAATACCTTAAATTTGTAATATGATACTTATTATTCTGCAATAGTGATAAATAATAGTTTAAAAACTACACGAATACAACATATTTTATTCTTTACATAAAATTCATCATATATATTAAGGATATATAAATGACAAATAAAACAACACACCAATGCTTATACCCAACAATAGTTATAAATTTCAAAGTAATTTATTGTAAATTGAAATTAATATGTAATAAAATGCTTTAATGTGTAATCATTTTATTTTTAATTGCTTAGTACTATCAGACAAAACGGTCGTTTTGCCGCCAGCCTTAAAAAGGCAGAAACGACAGTAAGTAACTATTCTCTGCATAACTTCCAACGAAAAAGCCGAAATTGACTATTTTCTAGCGAGCTTATGGAACTTCACATAATTATACAGAAAATACCATAGATTTGTCTAGGTGATATCTTTTAAAAAAAAAAAATTGAGTAGCTATTATAAAAGACAAAAAAGAAAAAAAATATTGCAATTTCCAAAAGTAAATAAAAAAACGAGTTCTAACCCGATTTTGATGTAAAAATTTAGACAAATGCCCAGCCCTAACTAAGCTATAGATCTTTAAACGGATTGAATTATAGGATGCGGAATGTTTCAACTTAAAATCCTACACTGGTTTGAACTTCATTAAATAATTCTTTCTATTTTTAATTAATTTAAAACCACTTTTTTTCCTTTCATAATTTGGCGACAGATAAAAGCGATCAGCTTGTAATTGAGGATCAGACATTTATGCCAAAAGTTGCCAAACAGGTTTGCTTTCATTTCGAAGTTAGTTTTTCCGACATGTTAGGCTTAAATGAGAATGAACGTAACATTAAAGTATAGGCAGAACGAATCAGACTATAATTATATGGCTTATAACATCTTTAAAATTGAAATAATTTAATTTTTGAAGAGACAGAATTAAAGAGAAATATTTGTTCTTCAAATTGCATGTGTTATTTGAAATGTATGACAATTTAGAGTGAATTAACTTTCAAAAATAATTTAATTTCGGGAAATCACTGTTGAAAAATGAAAATAATCATATTTTGTTGGAAGATACTATGGGCTGAATACAAAGTATAAATATGGTGGTTATGCGAGTTGATGTCACAGTCAATTCATTACAGAGGGACTAAACGAAACACACATTGCGGTTGGCTAAAGAAATTTGCAAAAATGTCATTCGTTTTTAAAGATGTGTTGATTTTGTTTATTTTCCGTTGTAAAATTAAATTGTAGAATCATATATCATCAAAATTATAATTTCATAATGAATTTTAAAATTGCTGTTAAGAAAATATTTTAAATTTTGTCAAATATCAATGGGTTATTATGTGAACCAAAATAATGCTTGATCTAATAAAAATAATTTATATTGCAATAATTAGACTATAAAAAACTTGTAATATTTATTTGTAAAAATTTATTAGAATAAATTTTCAATGGGATGAACGCTCTGGCCTTGTATGTTAAAGGTGTCGGATTTGATTCCTGCGTTAGGTGTGGATGTTCATTGTGATTCGGAAACCACGTTAAGCTGTGGGTCCCGGACTGATTAGTCGTTATTATGCACTAAAATAGGTCGTTGTGGGTACAAACTAACCAATCGAGCTGAAACTTGGCAGACAGGCTCTTTGTCGATGGCAAAGTATTTCATTAAGTTTAGGGGGTTGAGTTGCCATACACAAGTTTCTATTACTCGATCGTGGTTGATTTTGATGGTTACTGCCGTCCACATTCAACCAATTTGTCAATTTTCAAGAAGATTTTGGCATGTAAGATATCATTGAACTCAACTTGAAGAATTATGAATATTCATGGTACCAGGTGTACCATGGGTGGTACTACTTCTAGTTTACCAATTTTTAAGATAAATATGGCATGTTGGGTGTCGTTTGGGATCGTCTTGAAAAATTATGAATATTTAAGGTACCATAGGTATAGCATAGGTAGTACCACTTTTGGTTTATCAATTTTCAAAATAAAAATGGCATGTTGGGCTTTTGTTTTGACGAATTATGAATGTTTAAAGTACCAGGTATGCTATTGGTACCACTTCCGGTTTATCAATTTTAAAGATAATTATTGCATGTAAGGTATCGTCGAACTCAGTTTGAAGAATTATGAATATTCCTGGTATCAGGTGTGCCATAGGTGATAAAGAGAAAAACGATGAAACGGACAAATTAAAAAAATAGAAGTCGCCTGTGTTTAAAAAAAAGTTCTGATATCCCCCAAAAAAACACTTTTGAAAAGTTGAAAAACCACCAACCTCAAAAACACAAAAAACTTTCTTGCAATAAAAAAATCATAAACATGATGTATAGTATTTCCATGTAACTCGAACATTAAAATTCTTTGAGACTATAGCAATATATAAAAATATAGACTATTTATAAAAAAAACAGGCATCCACTTAAGACAAACTAAGAAATTTGAGACATTAATATTTAAATTAGTGACTAAGAATCAACCATGTTCCAAGCATGTTGCTTTAGTGAAAGAGATATAACTACACTTGATATCAAGTTGCAAGTGATCAAAATTGGTGCACAAGAAAATGGTTAAGAAAAAAATGGTTCAAACATACGTAAATTGTTTTGGAATAAAAGAAATGAAAAAATAATAATAATAATAAATACTTGTAATTTAGCAAGTTTTTATCTTTTGGTTTCTAACCAATTGGATCTTATGCATGGTGATGTCCACGACTACAGCTTCCCAAAATATGTGATTTTACTTCAACTATGCTATTTAGTAATTTGATGAAAATTAGTATTTATTTTAGCGGTGTATTATGATTGAATTGCAAAAAAAAAACCTCCATAAGATCTACCAAAAAACATATTTTCCCTACTGGAATTAAAAATGAAGTTATGAAAAGCTCTGTTAATATGAATGCTACAAAGAACTTTAGTAACACAAGGCATTAATACTTCATAAAACTTTATTCTCAAGAAAAATTAACTGTGGATTTCAACAGGTTTTACTATGCATTTAATTTCTGATATCTTTAAAAACTAATCGAAGCAAATTAAATATAACTGAAATATACATGTTGATAATAACTAGACTAAACGTTATATAATTGAAATCAATTTGTCATCATAATACATCTAGTTAAATAGTCAACTCGTAAGCTTTACGATATTCATCTGGTGGCCTTTCCAAACAGATAAATTCCAGTAACACACACAATTGCACTAATTAGCATACTAAGATTTTACATAAAGAAGAAGATAAAAGCTAATGACTAAAGGAAAATTAATCTTATCTTTAAAAAAATAAAATAAACTAACCTCTAAAACACCATTCTCTCTCACTAAGAACAGCCAGAATGTAGGCTTTTCTTCTTTCACTTCTATTTTAGTTCTAATAACAAACAGGATAAGGTTTATGGCTTAATAAATCTTTATCTCAATGTACTATATGAATTCATCAGTTTTTAATACATAATTGACATGTATAGTAAAATCGGAAAACAAATAGTATCATGTGAAAACAATAAAATTTGAATATTTTCAGAAATTAAATATTTAATATTGTAAGCATATTTAGTTACTTTAAAATGGGAACTATTATTTTTATTCCCCATATGTATAAAACTAAACTAAATGTATTATTCTTACAAAGAGATTGAATTATAACTGGTATGTTAAAAAAGACTTAAAAAGTTTCAGTTGTTTACTTCTGTGGTATAGATTTAAGGAATGAACCAAACTAAGTTTAAAAAAAAGCTAACCACAGATGATTTCACAGAAATATGCAACTCTTATTTTAAATTACTTGTATTACAGTAATAATTTACCTAATTTTCTTAGCAGGAATTTTTAATTCAATAGGTTTCTCAATATGCCCCATTGGTTCTCCATATAACAATGCATCTTCATCATCTACAGCTCTGGAAAACAAATTTTAGAACATGCTAAATACAGAAAGATGTTCAGTGTATACGATTCTTTTTAGCAAATATGTGTCCTTATATTATACAAGTTGTTTTATTTTTATACTTGATATAGTACTATTATTAAGAAAATAAACATGTTTAAAAATACAATGTATACAATTGACTAAGTTTGCTAATAGAATACATAAAATATCTCATATATTGTAAAATATCAAGCATGCTTTCCCAGTTTTTTTAATGCCAAGTGAAGCCAAACTTTTATGGTTAACAAAAAATTACTCCACATGTAAAAAATGTATCAAATTCTTAAAAACAATTAGCAAATAACTGCAACCATCAGTTAAGAAAACAAAAGTCTACTTTTACCACATAGTGTACAATGCTGGGTCACATATTACCAATTCCTAATAATTTAAAACACACAAAGAGTAAAGGAGCACCAACTAAAAAAACATCTAGCATAAAAAATAAGGAATCGATGCAAACAAGCCAAAGAGGGTTATAAAAAAATAAATGTATAACCGACTTAAATCTCTCCTTCTCGTGTCGTGATGACATTGCCAACATCAGTTAAACAATCCACAAAAGTGTTAATTTTTCCTCTGTGTTCTTAGTGAAAAGAGTTTAGTAATATACTGTTAATTTTAGAAATAAAACTAGCAATTATGCCACAAATTTGTCAATATTATTTCAAGCAGAATACCCTAATACCTACCTAACATAATTATAGCCAAGGAAAGAAAGAAATAGCTTAGAATTTTAAATTTAGTAGAATAGCTTAAATTTAGTAGAATAGCTTAAATTTAGTTACTTTATAAATTTGTAGTACAGTAACCCCTCAATAGATTGCACTCGTCAGAAGACAGAGAAAATGTGTGATATATCTGATTGTACGATGCGATAAAATGTAAAAACAACGAATCAGAAAAAAATTAGGCTTAGCAGAAGCGCGATATATCCGAATGTGCAATATATTGAGGCACAATATAACGAAGGTTACTGTAATTGAAAAGAGAAAAATCCAGTTCTGAATTGATGAAATATCACAGAATTAAAAAATTACAGGTACAAAAGTTAAAAAATTTATGCAAAAATCAGCCAGAGAATCTTAATTCAATAAATATAGGTTATTTATTAACAAAAATTAAAAATAGTGATGCGTTTGGTTTATTAATCCTGGTAATTGAATGTTGGGAATTTATTTTAAACTTTCTAAAAACCAAATGACAATTCCTAGAATAAAGTAATCAGCCAATCCAATAGTTCGAGTAATCAACCCCCAACAAAAAGTTGATCCACGGTCAATGGGATAATATGTATGATCCTATGGAATATTGTGTATAGTCCCATCAACTTTTTTTGTTGCAAAAAAAAAATCATAGTTAGCCAATCCTATAGTTCCCATAGTCAGCATCCAACAAAAAGTTTGCTAACAGTCGACGGGGGCAAAAATAATAAGTTACGCAAGAATAAATGTGATCTTGCAACCCTTTCGAGGAGAAAAGACTTCTTGGCCAAGAACTCAATAAAAAGAAAAAAAGTATTTTATCACTTTGAGAACAGGAAAGAAAATCAACAATTAGCAAACATTTTGTTACAAAAAAAAAAAGATGATAGGATAATACAAGTACCAGAATAAAAATATAGGGTAAGTAATTTTGTACTCACTCAGGATTCATCATGACATCAGCCACATTAACTACAGGTGCATTGTGATTGGTGACTAGCACTGATTCTTCTGGTTCTTCTCGAGCTTTTGTATTAAATAATCCACTTATATCTTTGTAAACACATAAAGATGAGACTCGTGATTTCTATAAAAAAAAAAATACAATTTTTTTATTCTAAATGAAATAAATGCACTTTATGCAAACACAAATAAATAATGTGAATGAAAACATGAAGAAGGTTATCCATATTTCTAATCTAGCAAAAACTATATTTTTTATGACTAGGGGAAAATATATTGTATTCCTACTAATCCTGGCCAGTAAAATCTCCAAAATTTAACATCAAGCATGTAACCAAAAATAATTCTTTCCATTCTCTTATAAGCCAGATAAATATTCTATCACTGTATGTATAATTTATAAACTTATCTTCCAAATAAAATATGACAAAAAAAATATGTTATACATTTTCATTGGTGGAACATGTAAATGAAGATATAACATTTAGCATAAAACCCTTAACAAAGGTTATATGACAACTTGAGGATAATTGCACACTGTCAAATTTTGACTGGACTTACTAAGGTAAGACTATAGTACCTCCCTAGCAGACACTTAAGTACACATTATTTGGTATCTTCGACTGGCTGAAAATAATTCAAAGTCAATTAGATCCTTTACTAAACAGCTTTCATCCAGGGACTTAGTGTCAAGTTAGGGTGATTTCAACTATATACCTCTAATTTGACCTCCTGAATACCTTCTAGAGTAGACATATTTCCAGTCTCCATCCGAGTCTGAATACATACTTTAAGTCTTTATTTTTCATGCAAGTAGATTTTCATTAATAAAAGAATTTCTATACATGTATTTATTATTCATTCAAAATTAAAACATAGTAAAAAAATATTCAAAATCTAAATAAATGACAAAGATTTTTTTTCTTTTTAATTCTGTTATTTATTTTAATAGCAACAATTAAACAATAACTTCTACTATTTTAAAGTAGAAGTTATGTTAAATTGTTTTAATTAAAACTGAAAATAAATACAAGTTGCATAGCACTGACAACTTACCACTTGAGCAACTTGTGGTCTTGAAACTTGTAGCCGAGCCCCATTCCCAAAATCGTCAGCCTTCAACATTAATTGAATAACCAGACCTTCTGCACTCATTATAACAAGATAAGGGTCTGCTATAGATGCCCAGATAACTGGGGAGCCAGCATCTAGTGGAATGTGCTGGACTTGACGCGAACCTTGTAATAGACGGACACCCATTTGAGAAACTTGGACTATAAAACGATTATTGTCCATATTACCAGCAAAAATTGTAGGAGCCTGTGTGCTGAATCCACTGTGATCCAATTCGTTTATTTCTTGTCCAGTTTGAAGTATCTGAAAAAGTTTTCAAAACTTTCACATAACTTCAAAAGAAAATAATTTTGCAACTTAGAGGGATCCGAGAAATTCAATGGACAATTTTGTTGATTTGTTTATTTTCTGATACAAGGGCTATAGTTCCGCCCTGAGCATGAAAGCAGTCTACAATTATCATCATTAACCATTTACCTCTCTGTATGTATTATTTTCTTATTTAATTTACCAACAAAGCTAGAATTTTGTAAGATCACTCATTTAACACAAATAAAAAATTAAAATTTCAGCAAATACTAACTATAATAATAAAACTACAATTAATTATTTCAAAATTAATAATTGTTGAGTGCCTCCTTCATTTGGACAGCAATATTGCTTCAGAATATCGTAACAGCAACATCAGGACATAATATGATATTCTGAGAGTCAAAGGCCTTTCATATCTTTTTAAATTAACTACCCGCATTTGCATCTTGAACGGAGAAAAACTTGAAAATTCCAATAGACATTCAGAAGAAGAAAAATGTCACAATTACAAACATTCTTACTCATCTTTAAAGTTAGATTTGCAGTGGACTCGCGCAAAAAATTTAACCCGAGATCTTTTACATGCTAGGGGAGCATTATACTTCCAAGTTCTGAATTCAACTCACCAGATAATAATTTTAAATAAGTTTGAAATAAGAATAGAGTGATTAACAAGAAATATTCATTTTATCGTAAAAAAGTGTGGGGTGCTTTTTAAGATATTTTCATAATGGCTCTACTTTTACGAATATCTATCATTAAATATTTACAACAAATGACATCAAGCACCCCACACTTTTTTACAATAAAATATTTCTTGTTAATCACTCTATTCTTATTTCAAACTTATTTAAAATTATTTTCTACTTTTAAGTTCACTTTTCTATTAAAGCATGTTTTTTAGTTTTTTAAACTATCAATAATTTTCTATTTTTTAGTTTGGTTTTCTATTAAAGCATGCTTTTTAATTTTTTAAACTATTAATTATTTTTTCTGTAAACTATAAATTTTTTTTAGTTAAGTGTACAGTACCCCAAAAAAAAATCAGAATCTTCGGTTCTAATTATCGTAGAATCTTGCGGTTTGCACCAAAATGTTTTGCTTACGATTTCTATATATCTGATGCAACTTTTTTTTCTTTAAGGGACCGTTTACTAAGTAAAAGTAACGCTATCTTCAAAAATTTCAATACGAACCCCTATTTTTTATCATTTCATTCGATTTAGAATACATCATTTACTCTAAATACCAAATTTCAATGCATTATGATGAAAAACATGTCACTTATGAGCGAAAATGTTTCGACCATTTTTTGACCGATCTTCAGGGAGAATTTCCATAAAACGAAAGGTATTTTTAAGGTTCTACTTCACATCGGGAGAAACCGAACGGTCAGTGTGGCATTTCACGACGTTAAAAAATACCAACATTAGTCGAAAACTGCATAGAAACTACTTAGATTTATAGTGTCATGTTTAAGATTAATACAAAAATAGCAAGTAAACGCAAAAGTAACATAATTTATTTACAACATTAAAGATGTGCATTCTTCACACAAAATAAATAAAATGTCGAAAACTGTAATTGCAGAAGTATAACGTATACTACTGATAATTAGAAAATTGATAAATATAAAATGTAGGCATTAGTAAACAGTATTAAGCAAAGCGTGTTTATTTTATAGAAACATTTCGCTGTAAACACAAATGTAACTTGATCGTTGAAATTATTTATAAAATAAAGAAATCACATGATTCAGTAACATTTTTAAAGGATAACTTATTGAAATTGCTTAAAAACTTTTGTTTTAAATAAATGTAATTTAAGAAAGTAATTTAAAAAAAAAAAAAAAACACTGTTGAAAACCACACAAAACATGTTCCACGATTTCTAACACATTAGACAGATTAAAAAAATGTATATAAAAAATAAAACTGCTTTGCTTGTATAAAATAATATTTCTTTTTGTAATTTCAAGAAATTCTGTTCCTATTCACCCCATTTTACGATAATTGAATGTTGTGCGATTTTCCACACCTCTAGTTTACCTTGAATTAATCTTTGATAGTTTTCAAAAGTCGTCTACTATACGGTCCCTTAAAGTGAGCGTTTTTTACATTTTCGCTAAAAAATCGAGAACTAAAAGTTAAAATGGAAAGAAAAAATTGTGGGGGGGTTTTAGACCATGATAAATCTAATGAAGGCAAAAAAAATATACGTTTCTATTCAAAAAAAATTTTAAATTGTTTTATTAATTAATAATTAATTATTAAAAAAGAAATTGATGCAAAAGTTCATTGCTATTTATGTTTGGCCATTTACTGAAATATATTAATAATTTAAGTATTTATGGCCAAAAAACCAACTTTTTTATTTAACATTAATTTATCATTTTCTTTTTATCATTTAAATTAAAACCATTCATTAAAAAATTACGAATGTTTGTACTTCGACATTTTTTTGGATACTGAATCCAAATATGGGATAATATTATGAGATTGCTATTGAACTTTTTAAAGTTTGGTTCTGTTTTAATATGTAGATGACCCCTCATGACAAAAAAAACTACATGTAATTATTAAAAACCTTCCACGATTTACAACGGTACCTTTTGTTTGTTATTTCAACAATTAGAGCACAAGATATAGCCATCGTTCTGATTTTTTTTTGGGGTACTGTAGAAAACTCTCCTGTTGTTCCTGTCAATAGTCACATACTTGTCCCAAATTTAAGTCATGTGTATGCCTTAGACTTAGTACACGCTGTATTACTTGGCCCAAAACACTACCGTGTCTCTGAATATGAAAAATCACTAATCCTGAAGATCCTGGTAAGGATAATGCGATTAAAAAAAGACGCTTTGTATAACCGTCATACCCACGACAAATCTTTCAAATGTCTGCCTTATCAACTGTTGATGATAGGTTCTGTGATTACTGGGATTGTAACGGGTAATGGCACACCAGGGTTCGATTCTGGAAAAGGTTGGTTGGTTGGAATATAACGGCGCAAGGGCAACACGAGCTAATCCTTGTAATAAAGCGACAAACTTATTGAATTAATGTATTGTCATCGGTCTTTGACAAGTATGCAAAGTTTTAATCAAATCTGATCGCTCAAAGTAGGGCAAAATCGAGCCCAAAAGAGTCGGTTACAAGCAAACATACAGGTGAAGCGTGTTAAAAATAGCTAATTTCTATATGTCTTGCATGTAAAAAGTTCAATAAATACAATTAATTAACCGATGTTAAAGCAAATTCCTTCAACATAAATAGGATATTAAAAACCACTTAAACTTTACCCTATGAAGTTCAAATCTCAAATTTATTATGGATGCAAAGAAGAAAGATTTTCTAGTCAATTAGATTACCTTGTTCAAATTTGTTAAAGTATGAATTGAAACTGTTTCAAAAACATAATGACAAGTAGAATGGAATGAAACTCAAGATTAGGAAAAATGTAACTACATGGAATACAACCACTTTTGATCAATGGTGAAAGTTACATGCTTCAATAATTTTTTACTTAAAATCACTGTTTAAAAGACATTACCATGCTGCTGTCTGTTCTACTCAAGATCAAAAATGCATGGGAATTTTTTAAAGGAGGTGTTGGTTTATTTTGAGCTTCGTCAGATGAATCCTCTTTGTCTTTCATTTCTGGCAATTTCTCCTCCAAGTTCTGTAAAATAAAAAAATTAAATAAAAAATAGAAATAACTCAATAAACTACGATATTTTAAAATTATTACACTCTATTGTAGGTTCAGATAGCTAATGAAATGGACAATAAAGTGTCTGAAATTAGTTAAGAATGTTTTTTTTTTCAATTACCAAGCTTTTAGTTTTTAAATTATCTATAAATCATTCTTTTAAAAGTTGCACAGTAATATGAGATGGTAGCTGAAAAACTCCAGCATTGATCTAGAATAAAATATCTCAAAAGTCAAAGGAAATAAATAAAAAAAGAAGTAGAAATTCTTCCTATAATTAAAAAAAATAATAAATCATGATACACTTTATGTTTAGAAAAAACTTCAAAGTATAATTATAAGCAAGACCAACCTCCGATTCCGAAATTTGACCAACAACTGTCCACATGTCAACGCATCCAGGAAGTTCAAAAGTTGTTACAACCTGCGGTCGAACAGATCTCTGAAACAAAATTTTTAAATATGTGTGTCAAAGCTTCCAAAATTTTTACAATTTAAACACCATTTTAAAACTTTATTCTTAATTTCATGTTTCAATGAACTGCTGAATGATGTCATAAATTAAATTCCTAGAATCAAGTACAGAAAGTAAATATTCGTATAATACCTGCAAAACAGATAAAGCTCCATTTTTTCCATATCCAGAAGTAGTAACCAATTCAAGATCATGGTCAGGGTGATCTGAAAATTCTTCAGAAAGGAATGCTGGTTCACCCATAACTATCTTTCCACATGGCCCAATATTTAACAAACTGTCACAAACCTACCAATAAAACAAGAAAAATACACAATGGCCATAACAAGAAACAACATTAATATTCCATATTTTGTTGGCCAAACTATGAATGTACCAGTCACAAGAAATTATTAAATAAAAAAAAAGTCTTAAAATTAGTATTAAAAAACTTACAAATTAATACTTATATTGTTAATTAAATAAAGAATATTTCAACTTACCTCAAAAGTATAAGATGTAAGTTGTTTTGTAGTTTGTGTTAAATTTCCATACACTTCCAGCTCTTCAGGATCTTCAATTAATGCAACGTCAGAAGCTATAAAATTATATTTTTTAACACTTAGTGTTTCATTATAAACTAATGATTAATCCAAATTTTAAAATTATTGTGAAAAAGCTGCTATATTAACAGCATATTTAAAATTAAAGTAATTAACAATAATTTTTTTAAGAACATTTATTGATAAAAGATATTGACAAAGGCATCAAACAAAAATAATATAAAAAAAAGATAGATAAGACAAGTTCAAATAAACAGATAACTAATTTTAACAGCAGCTCTAGATAGTTTATTGACAAGTGAAATTTGTTCTCTGATTATTTGTGCAAGCACATAATCTGAAAGAGTAAAAGTTAAGGAGTGCAATCAGTTGTATTCATCTAGTAAAAAAATTAAAATTATTTCAGTTACATAAAAATAAAATAAGTTTCAATTTGAGAGTCAGAAAAGGAATACAATAAATAATAAATTAAGTATTCAAAAAGAAAAAACACTGTTTGATGACAGGAAAAGGAATAACCTCAATGCACTTAAACAAATATTTTTATATGTATTGTAATTACAAATACAAAGACATAAATATTAGTATACCCACCCATCCAGTCATCCATATTATCTAACCGAGCTTTCTTGGCTGCAGATTCTTCAGTGCCCTAAAATAAAGATTCTATATTTTATTTAATGATAGTTTTTAAAACAGTAAATATAATGTTAATGTATTTGATTTATCAAAATGCAAAAAAAATATTAGATTTAAAAGATTTCAAAGCAGGGAAAGATGCTTAAATGGAAACATGTCATTCTTTGTTGAAACTTAGTTAACACATTTATTTCATGTGAATGTTTTAACCCTTTGGGTACATTTGACGAGTGAGACTCGTCATCTGCTTACTTGGGCAAAGTTACTTAATGGTTGCTTAAATGGAAACATGTCATTCTTTGTTGAAACTTAGTTAACACATTTATTTCATGTGAATGTTTTAACCCTTTGGGTACATTTGACGAGTGAGACTCGTCATCTGCTTACTTGGGCAAAGTTACGATGGACGAGTCTGACTTGTCATCTATCCATCCAAATCTGTCCCATGGGCATAAAAATCTTCAAATAATTCAGGACTCAAAAAGGTTAATTACAGCAATATATTTACAGAAGTATTGCCAGCTTCAATGATTTTAGAACAGTGATTAAAAAAAAGCAAAAATTAATAATTGAAAGTTTTTTGGAGTAAATAAAAAAGCCAACTTTCAACAGTCGGTTATAGTTCTGTTGCAGTCGAACGACCCAAGTTAATCAATGATTGGCAACATTTCGGAGCAAAATATCTAATTTTCAGGATGCTTTATAATTTTTCCCAAGACAGATAATTAGATGTAACTTTCATGATGCCTATCATGATATACAGGATCTTTCCAAATGATTATTTCATTTGCAATACTCTCCGTCACACCAAGGAATGAATATTCATTCATTTTATAAATTGAGCTCAGCAGCTTCTTTAGCCTAAAACTATTTTAAATGTAAAATATATTTTACTTCTAAATACACATAAAAGATATTTGCAATATTTGTATTCCATGAAAAAAAAAAACATTATTTAAAACACACCTCTCCATTTTCTTTGCCTTCCGTACTTTGCTGAGAAGCATTGGAATCTTTTCTACTAATTTGATCAACCGAATTGTTCATTTTATTGTGTTCTAGTTTCTCTGTGTATCGAAGTAGTAATGAATTACCCAACCTCGAACCAAGAAATAAATAGCCCTCTTCGCATATGCACATCTGAAATCGACAAACATAAAACAATCAATTACTCGGGTTTCATACTGCAATATTATACTAGTTATTTAAGTTAAAAGTAAATACTTACACAAGTTGTGATAACACTAGATGCAGCTCGATCAAAATTAAAACCTCGTACACTCCTCATTCCATCATTAAAAAGTGTCAAAACATATCTAAAAAATGTATAATAACATTCGGTTACAATGAATTTTGTGCATTCAATAAGTGCCACATATACATTTAAAAATAAAATATTTAATATTGAAAGAGAAAGAGTCTTTCTCTTGCATTAATTACAAAATAAAAGTAAGTAGGATAATATTGCAATAGCATAAGCTCAATTTTCTTGTAGAAAAAAGAGTATTACTCAATTTTGGCAAGAGGGGCAACGATAAACATATTTACTTCCAAGCAGAAATATGGCAGCCACAAAGGGTTGCCCTTATTCAACATTATTGGATCAAATCAAATTAACAAGATGAGTAATACTTAAGGTGAAATTTCAACTCTATATAAAATGTACTTACAATTCACCCCCTTTTAAGGATATTACAAGCTTGTCATAAGATATGAAAGCAGCTGAGGAACAATCTAAAGACATTTTAATTGCCTCTTGCGGTTCTGAAACAACAAATGCTAATTTTATACAACAAAATAATGTTAGCATGATTTTAATCATTCAGAAAAAAATTAAAATCAATTTGTTTATTACAAGTGAAAAAAATTACATGATGAAATAATTTAATGAATTCATTCTGTTACATTAACAGAAAAAAAAATGGTGAATTGTGTAATTTTCATCTTTTAAATACACAGTAGCAAGAAAACAATGCAAAAGCTGTCAGAGTGTCCAGTGGAGGGGAAAAAAATAAATGATGCATCTCCATTTACTCATACAATTTCAACTATGTAAATGTAAACCATAAAAAACTTAAGAAGAAAAATATTAAAATTATTCATGTAGAATAGGATTCCTCACTGATTTCCTTTCTCATTGCTGGATATTCTACTCTGTCTGATGGCAACAGTTCCAAGAGTAAATATGAATTAATGTCTTAAAAGCCAATGCAGTAAAAATATATTTCAGTCAGGTTCATGAGGTAGTTAATAGCTTTGAAAACATTCCCTAGCTTAGATCCCAAAAAAATTTCTCATTCTATCACAGCAATTCCAAGAAGGAAATGCTAGTTGACAGTTACCACTTTTTTCTCTTGAACGATTTCAAAGGGCATAAGCTATGTAAGAAAAATCAATAACTCAAAAACCTAATTTACTGTGTTAACCATTAATATGATTAATTAAATATAAATCTTAACACTAAGGCTGATATGGAAGAACCTAATTAGTAATAAACAATTGTGAATTGAAATGTTAAAAAAATTAGACAGAGTAAAAAATTAAAGTAAGTTTGTGAAAACTAACTTAAAGGAAATGAAGTGCTAAAATCAGTAAAGCCATTCAATGAGACCCCATATGGAGGAACACTTTGGTTGAGGTAAAGCATTGAATTTACAGCAACCACCAGAACCCCACCTAAAGAGATAAAAGCATATTAGGCACATATATGAAAATTCAGAATTTTGTATATTAACACAATAATTATGTATGTATAAGCAAACTATAGTTTGAAAATTGTTTTAAATTACATACATTTTAGCGCACACTTAACCCCTTGGGTACAGATTTATTTGGTTAAAATTCTTGCGTTTTGAACGGTTGGTTCAAAACAATAAAGGAACTTTAAAGGAATGCAGCCAAACAAATTATTTTTTTAAAGTATAGGTAAACCAACCGATGTTTGACTTAACCAATCATGGCTCTTGTGACATTAAAATCTATCCAATCAAACTAGTTTGAATAACGAATTAGGTTTGTCATTATTAACAGGCAAAACAAGTGCATGACGAATCTCAGCCGTCAAATGTACCCAAAGGGTTAATATTATAATGATACCATTTCTGATTAGATAGTAAATTGTTAAATCAACATTTCTTTGTAACAAAAAAACATAAATATAAAAAAAGTTTGTCCATAGTAATTTATTAATAGTACAAGCATAAATGTTTTTAGAATTACAATTAGTACAAATTAATAATTAGTCCACATAAACAGGGCTCAAAAATTCCAAAAGTTACAAGTCTAAATCAAAATTTTTCTTGTACAGAAAACACTTTATATTAAAAAATCTGATCATACAAAAAATCTGATTTTAAAAAAATGTAAAGCAAAATGTAATGCTTTTTTTAGATAATCTTAGTAAATCGTCGCATTTTTATCCTTTGAAATATATAAGATGAATACAAAATAAGTATAAAATAAAAAAAACACTGCTTACCAATGGGCTTGGGGACAGCCATTGCATATAAACAATCAAAGGGAAGGCCGGCTACAGTCCAGATTACAGGATGGACTTTTTGGTTTATATTCAAGGACAATGCCAAAATAGCACAAGTGTCCTGACGTACAGCAATCCGCCTAGAAATAAGAAAGTTTACAACCTCATCAAGATAATAAGATAATCTATGTACCAGTAGAGTTAAAGCTAAAGCAGCATGCAAAACTACTAATAATAATCTGCAAGAAATTCTTTAAACTTATTAATAGAGTACTGTCAATGTAAAAGTGGCATGGTCCTATTTTTCACATACAGTAAATTAAATAGCACAATGGATGTTAGCCATAAAGATAGAAATCTGCCATCACACTAGTGCAAACCACCTAGAGAATTGACTCGACTTAGTGATGACCATTGAATGACCATGTGTCCAAACAAAATCTAGGTGAACAATGCGGCACTTACAATTTTACTACATTGACAGTCACCTTCTATTAGAAGCAACTCAGCATTTTGACCTTTTCATAGCTATGCATTACAGTATACCTGGAAGCTGATATTTTTACAGGTAAAAGTTAGTCACTTTAGAGAGACCCAAAGTTTTAAGTCGCCAATTCTATTGGTTGTCAACAAAATCAAAATCGAAAATGACGTATTTAATACTCACTCACTGATCATCAATATTCTAAAGCAACTCTAGTTAGTAGAACTAGAACTGCAAAATCTGGTATATTAGTAGATTTAAATATATGAGGCATTGCGGATACAAAGAGCAAACTCAACATTGCACAATGGAGCAATTTCCCGAAAAGCTGGCCAAAACTCTAATACCCAAAATTGGTTCTAGTAGATGTTTGATAGCTCTTTCAAAAGGTTAGAATATGTACTACTCAATAGTGCATAATGTTTTGATCTACAAAATTATCTACTCTAGTTATTTTGCTTCAAAGTTAGTCTTCTTTAGTGTCACAAATATGTCTGATTGTGCATTGATATATATAGTACCATTGAAAAACTTTGTGTAGTTAGTTTTTTGGAGTGCTTGTTGCTATTTCCAGGGGTCAAAGTGATAAAATAAGAATATATAGGATTTTTTCAAAAAAAATATAGGACAATATAAAACATCAAATAACTGCACACAGTTGCTACTGAACTTCAAAATTAACTAGTTATACATTTATATACTCGTTATATTGAATTTAAGAGAATAGAAAACACACCTTTAAAAAAAAGAAATCGCCTGATCCTGAATACGTGGTCCGTTATTGCCTCAATATTCCATCCCTAAATCAAGTTTTATTAATTACATTATTTGCAATCATGAGTCTTTTGCTTCCAGCATTTTTAACTGTTCCAATTTCTTTAAGTATTTTCTTTTTATCCCTGTTTACAGTATTTTGTTGATTCAGATTTACTGTTCAGTGTCGGCTGGATTGGCGGCGAAACGTGGGAATCGCCGAATGTGGCGAACCTGGCACTTGGTTTTGAAGCAACCCTAGTGATCGTTTGGATTTGACAACACAACGTATTGACGTAATTTTCAATTTTGGCGACTTTTATGAAAATATCGTGGCTAATATTCCGGATCCGGTACGAATTCTGCGCCAAGGCGATTTTCGCCAAAAAATGGCAGCCCTGCCATTTTTTAAGAACAAGATAACTAACTGCCTATGGTTGACATAATTTGGAGTTGTTTGATGTAAACAATTCGTGGCGCAGAATCCGTACAGGATTCGAAATAAAAAAATCGCCATCCGACATCATACAGTAAATCTTAACCCTTTTGTTTCCTTCATCAATTATTGACTGAGTACTCAAAATGTTCTTTAGTAGTCCTGCAAGTTAATCCCAAGTTGTTTTTATCCCTTTTTCCCGAAGCAGAATTTTGTTGTTGCATCTCTCTCTGCATTATGGAAAATTAATTTATTACGTTGGAGGAGAAATCAGATCAGAAATTCAAGACCGATTGTTATGGAAATGTTCACATGTTTACAACTCCCACCGGTCCAGTAGAGTTGAGTTGTAGGTTATGCAGCACGTGACGTCACAAGAGATAAAACGCCGCGCTGCCGTTACAAACATCGTTTTTGTCAGGTCTTTTTCACCTACGATCGCGCCAAAGAATCCGAAATATTAAAAAATGGCAACAAACGGCGCCGTTATTACGAATTCGAAGAAAATATCGATCGAATCAATGTAGAAATATAGGATATATAGGACAATTGTAAAATATAGGACAATATAGGACGTTTTTACCGATTTTTAAAAAAATATAGGATTTATAGGACATATAGGACGTCTGCGACCCCTGTATTTCAAAAATGGATTCAGAAACTAGACGTATGTAAAAACTTATTTTTCATAAAAAAAAAATTATTTTTATTTTTTTAATTATAGTTGTAGAGTTTTTGGCTGCTAACTTTTGCTTATTTTAAAGGGAACCGTAAATTTGTAAAAACTATAAAATCAAAAGAAGTGTCATTTTTATGTAAGACACATCTTGATTTTAACAGTAGATTTATGTGATGATCAAGTGGCTGTATCTAGGAGAAAGTTACTAGAGTACTATACAAATTGTACATCAACAGATATTATTGAAAAAAATTTCAATTTATTGATTCAAGTCCAAATCACTATTCAAAACGAGGAGAGTTAGTCACTTTACACAAGGCAATTATTATCGAGATTTATTCATGAATGTAAATCTAAATACACAGTTACCAGTGGCGGCCCGTGATCAAAAATGCTAGTGCAGTCGGAAACATGCGTTCCCCCCACATCACACACTTTTCACAATCATTCATGAATGCCAAGTCTTTAAATAATCTTTAATACTCAAACTCAAATCAAAGTTTCCTTTCAATTTTTATAAAATGAATAAGATGAGAAAGAAAACACTTACTTATTTTTTGAAAACAAAATCAATCCTCCTTTCTTTTAAACTTGCAAATCAGTCAATGATGTCGTGATAAAATGGCGTTGTTTTGGTAACACACTCACCCCACCCACGCAGATTCTCATATGCTGAGCCAATCAGCTCATAAAAATTCTCAAGGGCAGCCGAAGTTAGAAATAATACTTGATCGGCAGCACCGCTATTACATTTCGTAGAGAGAAAGCTTCTATTGCTTTCCATTGGTAACCATGGCAGCCCGAAACACGTTTCAGGAAACACGGCTGCTGTGTTCGGAGGAAGATCACTTTGATTGGAAGCGGGGGTTTTCTCGTGAATTATTCAGGCAAGAAGATTGCCATTTATTGGATTTTTTTTCACTTACCGTAGAAACGGATCTTCATTTTAAAAAATTGTAAAATAAATCATTTTAGTTTTGAATTAATAAATTTAGATGCAGCCCGGCTGTACTGGCTGTAGTGCACGAGCCGCCACTGACAGTTACATGTAGAAATAAAGTCATCTTAAGCAAAAAAGAGGCATCTTGATAGGGTACTCATTTAAATTTGTAGGTTAAAATTGGCCAAACTCGACTTTGTTGGAAGTCCTTTTAAAAGCCTTTGCATGCTGCAGTAACAGATCAAAAAGTAGAAATACAGATGAATTACGTTCCATATCAGATATCAATGAACTGCTAAAATCGTAAAGGATATTCTTGTTACAGAAGGAGTTGAAGCTTACCCTGGCCATGTTCTTAAGGGTTCATAGAGCAATAACAAAGTAGGTTCATAGTAGCCTTGAAGAAATTGCATATCCTTGATGTTATTCACTTTCTCATCAATATCACAAAGCTTTATAGTATAAGAAGCCAAGACAGGAGTCTTCCTACAAACAAATAAAAAGTTTGCATAGCTAAGTTATGAATATAATAAGTAATACTAGTTTTAAAAACTAAAAAACATGCTTTAATAGAAAAGTGAACTAAAAAGTTGAAAATAATTTTAAATAAGTTTGAAATAAGAAAAGAGTGATTAACAAGAAATATTTTATTGTAAAAAAGTTTTGGGTGCTTGATGTCAATTGTTGTAAATATTTAATGACAGATATTGGTAAAAGTAGAGCCATTATGAAAATATCTTAAAAAGCACCTGCTTTTTTATGATAAAATAAATATTTCTTGTTAATCACTCTATCCTTATTTCAAACTTAAAATTATTTTCTACTTTTTAGTTCAGTTTTCTTTTAAAGCGTGTTTTTTAGTTTTTTAAACTATTAATTATTTTTGTTGTAAACTATAATTTTTTTTAGTAAATTCTTTTAGTTAAGTATACAAAACTCTCCAGTTGTTCCTGCCAATAGTTATATGCTTGTCTCAAATTTAAGTCATGAGTATGCCTTAGTACATGCCGTATTACTTGGCACAAAACACTACCGTGTCCCTGAATATGAAAAATCGCTAATCCTGAAGATTCTGGTAAGGATAATGCGACTAAAAAAACATGCTTTCTATAAAAAGGTGTTTTTTAGTTTTTTAAACTATTAATTATTCAATTGTGAAACATGAATGAAACTCCCTATTAGTTGATCCGGCCAGTAGCCATATGCTTGTTTCAGTACACGTCATATTAAGGTGAAACCGGGAATAGCTCATTAATTCGGTTATGGCCCCTTAGATCGTGTACACATTTACATGGAAAACTGTGGTATTTCTAGAGCTAATCCTTGCAATCCAGAGTTCCGACCAGATAAAAGCCCAGTAGCAGAAACTTTTCTGCCAGTCTGCGACACTAATTAGAATATAAGAAAATAATCTGCAGCGTAATTATTATATTTTTTTTAAGCTTGCATAAAATACAAAGGCACCTTATTTGTCAATTTTACTAAAAATTCCTGTTTTACATAAACATAGAAATTTGGCTAAATAAATTAAATATTAAAACGGAAATAATTAAAAATATTGTATCTTAAATTAAAATTCTAATCATTCTGTATAAATTCAAACCAAACAGCGAAAGCGATCTTCACACTAATCACGGACATAACGGCTGTCACATCAGCTCAAGCCTATGCGAATGACACCAAAACGGCATCGCAATTCTCGCCAATAGCTGCTACTAAAACTGCTTAAACCTAGGTGAAAATTACCACTACTCCAACGCAAATATCGAAAACCTTACCGGAGCAAATCTCAGCAATTACATCAAAGTAACAATCCGCAAAAACAACCATTATACCAACGTAAGTATCGGCGTTAGAGCCTAATATATCGGTAGAAATCTGGAAATTTATGCAATAGAGACGATTACACTATCGACGTAACACTTTACGAAGTTGACCATCACAACTATGTAAATCTCAGTGATGGTGACAATTATTGAGACGCAAACCTTTGAAATAGGGGTTATTATATCGGCGTAATACTCGCCGAAATGGAACATCGCAACGACGTAAATATCGGCGATATTTCCCGTCTTAGCTACGTGATTCTCGGCAACAGCGGTCCTTACAGCAGCATAACTTTTAGCGAAGCTAACTACTACACACCAACGCGAGAAAGCACATAGAACTTATTATGTTTCAATACAATCTCCTTGAAATCGAGCATGGAGAGAGCATCCCGATTCCAATTCCTCTTTCATGAAATGAAGTATCGCACATGTGCATTGACTCAAATCACCCTCCTTAGAAATCAAACTATAAGAAAAGGTTTTGTTTTTTTTTTTTTTTTTTTTTAAGTTTGATTTGAAAAATGATCTGAAGGCTGCTGGAAAATCTGCGACGTCCGTCTCCCGTCTCGCATTTTCTGCTACCGGGGATAAAAGGAACGCTTTAATATTCGATCAAAACCAATCAGTGGTTTATCCATCATTATTATATGATAAATCTGAATGATTTTTAACTGATAATATAACATAACTCATTACATAGAAGTAGAAATAATGTAATGAAGGTTGTTTATGTTATTCCATTATACAGAAAACAGATGATTGCAAGTACTGAAAATAAAGAAATTTTCATAACACACTAACTATCTTCACATACATGTAATATAATTCCAAATATTAAATTATAAAAGGAAAAAACTGTTTATTAGAAACATTCCAATGATGACTATGTGCACATTGTTTCAAACTTGTCACGTTGTCATGCACTTTTCATTTTCTGTTCAATTTCTGTAACAATTAAAATCTCAATTTAATATTTATGAAAAATCATTTCTAAATTAACAGGTTATTCGGTACAATATCAAGTTTGGCTAAATGAAATTTTATATTTTTTATACGGTAGAAAAAAAATGAGAAACTGAGATTTACACTTTTTAACATAATAATTGAGAATTTTGTATCTCAGAAATAATGGGAAAAACATCTTCCAACTTACTCCACATATAATTAGTGGAAATTAGATTCAAAATTATAAAAAAAAAAAATATTTAAAAAGCCCAGAATACAGAGGTTTTAAAATTCTTATGACATATATATTTATTAAAAGTTGACCAAATCGAATTTTTCCTCCAAATTGAAGGAATTTAACAACTTACACTCCTGAAGATATATGAGTACTGCCCGCAGCAATTTCCTGTTCGTCACTCATGTTATCTTTACGAAACGGCAGGATAACAATATTTCTTTCATAGACAACCATTGCAGCACATCGGCCATCTGGATCAATTCTCACTTCCGGTATGAAAGGGTGATGATTGGCACCAGCCTAAGAAGTAGTGGGATAATGACAGACAATTCATTGTAAAAACAGAAATAATTCACTTATAATGAATTACAAACATTTCAATTAATTTCAATAAAATAATTGAACAATAGCATGCATGAATGCTGTTAAATAATATTTTTGTAGGTTTACCGATAGCATTACAGCTAAAGGTGTTACAGGATAGTTTAACTGTTATAACAATTCCAAATTGTGACTATTTTTTGCATGTTAAATTTTTATAAGGGAAAAAAAAAGGAAATCCAAGTAGCAGGCTAATTAAAAGTAATTGTATAATTTTTGAAATTTTGAAGATTTACACTACAAAATTCAATATTTACTTCAGTTAAAATAGAATTTTAGTACATAATTTCAATAGCATAAATTGACAACCTAATGAAAAATTTTTAATTTGTTTCTTATACAGTCAAAATTTACAAACTGTTTCAAAATATACATATAATTTAATATTAAAATTACGCCACGCATAAAATGGCTGGTAGGTCAGCTACTATGCATCGATCTACACTTTTGTAATACTTTATGACTTTGAAAAATTTAAAAATTTGATATTTTTTTTGTATATATGTTTTTAATGTACTGATATTTCTCACAAATATAATATAAAATAAATTTTGGTTATCTGCTTAGATAGAAATATCAACAATATAAGAATTATTGAGATAAATTTTTGTTCCTATATTCCTGTAAGAACTAATTCATAAATAAATACTTGAATTGGATTATACAAATAATATACATAGAGCAATGAAATCAATTTATAAATATTCCAGTACAATCTTAAAAAAGAATTCAACCAGACAAAGAAAGTCAAGTAATTTGAAACAAATTAAAGCCATGTAACATTTTACATTCAATAATTTTTAACTCACCCTCATATCTTCTTCTTCAAAATAATGAAGAGATAAGGTTTTCAAGTCATGTGTGGAAGGATCATACTCGACCAATGATAGCTACTCAACAAGAAACAAAGGTTACAATACATAAATATAAACTTTTTTTAAGATATCGTAAACTCTTTGGTTAAAAAAAAATGTAAATGTACAAAGGTGCACCATATTTTAATATTAAACTTTACATTATATTGCTCTCTAATCTTCACAATTATTTGTGTGGAACACTGGAATGCCTTTTTGAAGGCAAATGTTGATTAAAAGGAACAATAAACTATACTTCATAAAACAACTCTGTTATGAAATAGATCAACATTTTCCAGACTGTTTAATAATTTTTTAACGTTTTGTAAAGAAAACGTTAAAGACTTTAAAACTATATTTTTACATTTCTTGAATTATTATATAATTTAATTTAATTTTAGTAAGGGTTGTAAAATGATATAATTGTTCCTTGAGTTTGAAAATTAATTTCATATAGTAATAATAAATGGTAGGGTGGCTTGGTAAAAGGAAAAGGGGAAATTTCCCAGATGTGATTTAAAAATGGGGAAGTCCCTCAATTGTTTTTCGATAGACTTCTGTATGCTGCAGGTTGAAAAAAAAAACATGCTTAGTTTTTATGCAACAAAAAGTCTTAAATTGTTTTGGGACTATTAAAACACCACAAAATGTGCTCTTTTTTTTTTTTTTTTTTTACATGTTAATTGTACAGTGGTGAATAGAATTGTAGACACGAGAACTCATATCATTACTGTCTCTAAAAACACCATTCACACCTTTTTCAGATCTCTTGAGATGTGGTACATATACTAAATAGGTAATTTTTTAACTTATTTTTTGATTGCTCAATAGCATGAATGAGTGAAATAAATAGTTTATTACAGTATATTTTAAATTAAAACCTGTATGTCTGGTGGACAACTATTTAGTTTTAAATGTCAGAATTTTTTGACTTCTGATAACAGACAGCAAATTAATTCCCTATTCAGACGGATTCCTCTCCTAACAAACTCTATAATTTATCATTATTAAAAGCTTGCCAAAAATGCTCGTTGAAATTCCCTTTTTTCTCAGCAGTCTTTGAAATTATAAATCAGAATAAAGTACTAAAACTAATAAATAAACAGACAACTGTGAATAATCATCCACTCCTTAAGCTGCACCCAACGGCAAAGCATGTAAGAACTATCATTAACTTTCAGATAAACCTGTAGTTATTTTACAGCTTATTTTGAGAGTCATAGCTCAGAATTGATATTTAACCACGCTTAACAGTTCAGTCAATGTAACAACAAACCAAGAGTAATTAATTTTATATTTCAGACGGTAGCTTCGATCAAGCCAGCTTACTTTATACATGTGTTTCCACCAGCTCTTTTTTGCTACAGGTATGCACAAAGGGGAAAGGGAGCAGGGTTGTCGGAACACAATGGACTATGACTTGGAGGTAGGTGGGGTATCACTTGTGTGACAAACAATTTCACTCTTGCAGGGAAAATTTAATCAAGATATTTTTTTTTTTTTTTTTTTAATTTAAAGTTGGAAATAATTATATTTCAATCATTTGTTTTGATGAAGAAAGTTAATCTGCAATAAGTTGGGGTTTATTCTATCCAAGTTAATTTCAAAACTATATAAATATGTATTTTTTAAAGATGGGGATGACAATATATTAATTTTTTTAAGTAGGAGGGAGGCAGCAATGTGAGAAAATTTAGGGGTGGGGGTTTATCAAATCAAAACTGAGCATGACTGGAGGAATCAATTTTGTGTGGCATAATTTATGTACATCTTCTGTGCCCAAATTCAAGATCGATATCAATTCTATTTTGGTTCTAATCATTGATTCTGGGTTCACAGTAAGTCTCAGAACTTCTCTAAGCATATAAAACAAAACAATGTTCAAAATAAAATTACAATAAATAATAAAACTTTTGTAAATGAATCTTAAGCAAATTATGAAGTTCATTATATAGTTTTACTATATTTTGCAACTTTAATTTAAGAAAAGTATATAAATATAATTAATTAAAAATGTTATATTAATACGAGTTCAAAAGAGGATGGAAGTATGCAAGCTTCTTACTTTAGCATCTTTGAAACTAAGAAGAAGAGCATCTCTTTGAGAGCCAGCTAATCGAACTGCTTTCATTGACATTACATTTCCAAACAAAGGAAACACTTGAACACACTCTAACTTTAATTTTGGTTCACCTGCGACAGGCGGCTATATAAAGAAAAGAAATGTGTATAAAGAAAATATATAGTTATAACTTAATTTAAGATTTTTTTTTATTATTATCCAAAGTTATTAATAAAAATACAAGGCATAACAAATGACACAAGTTTAAATTGCAAGAAAAATATTTCTATACAAAGGGGAAATTTTTGAATACATCAGAAAATATTAATAGAAGAAAAAAAATTTAAAAATGGTGAAGTGTGAATTCTCACTTTAATGTGTGATTCTTACCCAAACACTGTAGGTATAAGTACTTGCCCATGAACTTTTATTGTTACATAACATAAAATTCGTAAGCGATTCATAAAAAAACTATATCAGATTTAAAAACCTTTTCAGCTTCAAAGCAGTTTGACTGCATGTTTATCAGTGATTATTTTAAAATAAAATAATCAAATAACCTCTTTATAGATAGGAATTGACCTTTTGTTTGTTTTCACTGTAGTTTTCAAAGCATAGTTGAAATTATACACCTAAAAAAAGTTAAGGTTGTAATGCAAAAGCATAGAAAAAAAAATTGCTAAGTAGAAATTACGCTTGGCAGTAGTTTACCATTAATCAAATGATGCCTTAAACATGAGCAGCTTGCTTATTTAGTAATTTGAGACATTGTAAAATTTTGAATGACAGGTCTCCAATTAGGTAGAATGATTAATGCAAAGTTTGGCATTCTTTTAAAGGTATTTAAAGAGGTGAGTTGATGTGAAAGGACATTTTAAATTATCTTTAAAAAAATTCATTAGGAAATAAATAATTTATAGATGTTTATAAATAGCATACTTTAAGTTGTATTTAATATTCACATAATGCTGAAAATCTAACTTTCATTTGAAAAGTTAGAAAATCTCTAACTTTTTATAACAAGGCACTGAATATGGAATAACATAAATTGCTATAAATCATTTTTATACTTCTGAATTTACTAGTAAGGTAATATTAAAATCTTGCCTCAGCTTCAGGTGTCAGCCTATAAATGCGCAAAACAGTTGCACCAGCAATAATTAAATTTTGATCCCAAGAATTATAGAAATTGCAGTAGAGGCAGTGTTCCACTGCAGTTGGAGGGTGCATTTGCTTACTAAAAGAGTATATGTTAGACATCTTGCTGTGTTTCAATATTCAAACCTGAAACAAAATAACGCTATAAATAACCAATAAAAACTAAGCAGCTTAATAAAAGGCTTTATTGTTAAAAGTTTTCTAAAAATTGTGTATTTCAAAAACTCAGTTGAAATTAAATGCATCACTGATCAATAATAGTAAATACCTAAATAAAATTAAAAATTACTTAATTGTGATTTAACTTTTCCTCTACATTAACCTGAGCTTTTCTTTGATCAGCCTGCCAAAGTCCCTATTCAAAGAGACAGTGTCAAAGTCCCTATTCAAAGAGGCAGTGTATTAGATGATATTTATTGCAGAAATGAAACTTGATTCCTGGAGTAATTTAATGTAAGATCAACATACTTGGGAAAAATTTATGAATATGAATTGATCTGCTGCAAGTACCCACTGATATACTGATACTCCATGAAAATGCAAAGACAGCACTTGAACCCTTTGCTAAAATACAAAATAGATAGCCCCCATTTCATTAATTTTTAATTTTTTTTTTTAATTTTTGAAGAACGACATCAAAGTAAATTACTTTTCCCAACTCTAATTAAAATTAATATTTCAGTAATCAACTAGGGGTGAAGAACAATGCGCAACTTTCAATTACACTTAATACTGAACACTGCATTTAAATGTGCTATGGTTTGATGTAATTTACCATTTTCATTTTTTCATTACAGTAAAACCCTGATTATCCGAGCCCCGGTTATTAGAGTTTCCGCTTTAACCGAACCAGATAATATTTCTTTAATTTTTTTATTACGCCTGATATTTTCCTTCGTCAAAACTAGAGTACCGAAAAAAATTGGTACTTGATCAAACACTCAAGAAAACAAAATGTTTACATTCCTTTTCTTTGTATGACACTGCTCCTCCTATCGCGTCGCTAAAGGTCTTAAGGCTTAAGTAAGAGAACTCTTTAAGCGTTACTATATATTATTAATTGCATGTGGTTTACCTATAGTATAACATTTGTACTTGTCAAAGCATACATTTAAGCCGATACGATTTATTTTATTTTTAATTTTTGCTTTAACCGAGTTTTTCGGTTATCCGAGTTGGTCTTTTGTCCACATTAACTCGGATGATCAGGACTCTACTGTATTTTTAAAAAAATGGCCTGTTTGGCAATATTTCTGGGAATAATTATTACATGAGCAAAAAAAACACTGCCAACACGGAATAATTGGTGATATGTTTTTCACTAAACATTACATTATTCTTTTTTGTAAGTGAAACGGCGGAAAAACATAGGTCGATGGGCGATACTCAAGGAAAGAAAACTGTGTGTTACAGACATTTATATTTACACTTTTTAAGCCTTTATCGCATTTCAACAGGAATTTAGGACATGAGGATGTTTAGAACACCTAAAACTTACCAGTGATTATGATAAAAATCATTACAGTAGTTTCTAAGCAATTGCAGAAAAACAAATTTTTCAATGGCAGCTACCTTATGAGCATGCGCAATTTAGACGAAAACTTCAATGACAAGTCACATGACACCCACTAATTCATACGCAAAGTTGAATATCGTACACACAGAAAGAGATATAGATGTCCAGTGACCACAACCATTTTTTCTAAACAAATTTTTTTAACTTGGCACTTTCCAAATTGTGTAGAAATGCAAAAAATATCAATTTTTCTTTCTTTTTTTGACCGAATCCAATAATTTTATTATTCTATATAAGCAGATATGTAATTAAAAAGTAAAAATGCATAGCTGATGTTACAATAAACAACACTTCTGATTTGAACTAAAAAACAGAAATACATTTCTACTACCATTTTTTTGTTTTTGTTTTGTTATGTACTAGTAGCAAAACAATTGTTAATTTTATTTACATGGATAATAACACTTTAATTCATACCACTTAACCATGCCTTGCAGATACATTATTTAAAACTTATTAACGAAAATATATGATTGCCATAAAAACATGGTCATAACTAATCTTAAAGAGAACTTTTTAATTTTAACTGTTGAGTACATAATTACTTATTAAATGCAATTTTACTTAAATAGCACCCAAATTGCAGTGCATGGATTATTAGTAAACATAGCATTTCAGTGTTTAATGTTTAAAAAAAAAGTATTTAACAAAAGAATTGTTCATATCAGGGTTTGAAAATTCTGTTGCAGAATTTGCATATAAATGATCAAATCAGCATGCATTATTTTTCTTTACTTGCTGTTTAGAGCATGAGTTTCATAATTAAGAGATTTTATACAGGTGATTTCATTCACTTCTATCATACGTAAAAAAAAATTATTATCATTCATTCAAATCAAATCATCATATCAAATTTATAAGCTTGAAGCCAAAATCTAACAAAAACCCAGGACTCATAGCAGTGGCTAAATTTGCAACTGGAAAGAGGGATTAATTTTTTAAGATGTTGGAGTTTTACAGATCACCGTAATGTATAAATAATCCTTTCATTCTTATGGCATACAACACATTATTCATCATGATTAAAGAGTCGGTGTTTGACGAACTGTACTGTATGTCACTTATTATAACAGAAATGGTTGCCCAGTGGCAGCAAAAAAATTGCATAATATATTATTTTCTATAAAACAGTGCATTCAGATTGTGACCAGTGGTGTACCAAAGGAAGGAGGGGAGAGGGGGGAACATTAAGGGGAAATTAGTATAATCTTACACACATTAATCTTTAGCACACATTCAAAAACATCATGATCTTTCTTTTATTATTATCCATTTAATGTTTTGCTAATATGTGGTTATAGTAATGGACGAAGAAAATTTTCACAAAATGGCTTTTTTTACAAAATTGAATTTTTTAACTTATTCATATCATATTAAGCCATAGACAAAAAAACATGCAATAAAAGCAAACACACTTAATAGCAAGTGCTGCAATGAACAGACACTAGAGGTTTTCAATGCGAAAATGTAGGAAAGCAGTGGGGAAAAGATGACCAGGGCAGAAGGAAAGTATACATTTGAGATTATTAAAAAAATTTAAAAAGCTCAAGAAATATTAATAAAGGTTGTTGACGAAAAGGATTTATAAAGTATGGAGAGATGAAGCTAGGCAAATGTGTAAGGCAGGCTAACATGATTTAGATAGAAAAGAAACATAATGGAGAAGTTGCGTATTTTTTAAAAATGCTAAAAAGCAATAAATTTTAATAAAGAAAGCAAAGCTGATTCCGAATATGTAAGTTATATTGCAGTTAAAAATTTATTTAATTAAATATCAAAAGAAAAAAATCGTAAAAACAGTGGAATCGGGACGTAACCGAAAAACGTTTCATCGTTAGCGGGTTAGATATGACGTCATAATTCGATGGAAAAATTTATCCTTCATTTTGTTTACCTACGACAATCTACGAATTTAATAGGAGCTGATATTCAAGGTGAAAAATCTGAAAAGTATGTACCCATTTTACAAACAGTTTTTCATTTATCTTTATCTTGATTGAATATGACTTATTTTTATCGTAAATTTTTATTTTCAATTATCATTGCAGTAGTCAATTTTTTTACAATATTTTCGAAGCTCAAAATTTTACATACTTTACGAATTATTCAAAACGAAACACATATTTACCAAACTGTATATTCGATTAAAATTGACGTTCAAGAATCTTCATTTCAATCTTGTACAAGTCATTCTTATACAAGTTAATTTGATTCTTCTACAAGATCCAAATGACTTTTTCCTTGTTCATAAATTTTTGGTGCTATTTCGAAAACTTCAAGTCCGTTTTTTAACAACTCTTCACTCCTAAGAAAGTTATAAAAACACTAGTTCTCCACAGTACAATTGTATCCAGTAGTATTTTTAAAATCAAATTTTCAAATTGATGGATTCAAATAGCAGAAGTTTCCAAATTTTTTACTAATAAGTGAAATGTCTGTAACTTGGCATGCTATGTAAACAACTGCCATGAAAATCCAATAAAGTAAAAAAAGAAGTTTGCCACTATTTTCAATATAGCATTTTTTTTCTATTGAAAGCATTTTCAGTTCAGATTAATTTATATTCCGCTAAAAATTTTACTTTCTTATTTTCAAGAACACTTGTTACCTCTTTGAACAACTTGTACACCTGTTATTCACAAAGTTGGCGATATTTATTACTAAAGAAAGTAAAATGGATCGTTTTAACAAATTCTTCCAAATTGTCAAAGCAGAATAGAAACCAAATAGAATTTAATTTTGCTTATACATTTAATTTGTGTTTGTATATTCCTGTTCAATTAAAACGCTGATTCAATTTTCTTTGACCTACTTTTTAAAAAAATAATTTTAGTTTAGTAAGAACAGTCGAGCGGAGATGTTCGCATACAGTGCACTAGGACGAATTCTTACTAACTTGAAAGGCTTAAAAAAAGCTTATATTTTTTATTATTTTTTCTCATATTTATTTCATGCCCTGCTGTAGATGTATTTTTATTTTGCATTCGTCTTTAACTAATTACATATACTCAAGCTCACAAGCATAGGCAATGCTTTAGTTCCCGGTGAAGTAAATATAGCTTCTGCCATTACATAGTTAATACAATATTTATATTATATTCGGGATGATTTTAAATAACAAATGGATTATAAGAATTGTAAAATCAAATATTACAATCGATTTTTTACATGTTTCCACAATGCAAACATTAAAAAAAAGAGCCAGAAAATAATTCTATTATTGTGAATTTATCAGAAAATGTTAAGTCGAACGAACACCATTGTGGTATTTTTTTTTCTTTTTCTTTAGCTCTATCAATTTATATTTTCATAAAAATAAAACGATTCAATACTTTTTTTAAGCATTTGGTTTCATTCAAAATTAATATAAAAAAAATATAGGAATTAATATTCAAATTCAATTCCAAACTTAAGAACTATTTTTTCTACATATTTTTAAACTGTACAAACACTTTTGGGAACCACTGTGTGTATCATAGAACTTCAAAATAATTAGGTCATTAAATAAAAACAAGAGTAATAGGTGTGCTATTATCATATCGAAATGATCTTCACAAAGGTGTCGAGAACTTTTTGCAGAAACATTGTCTCGTTTCATGACGTTACACCACTTCTTGAGGATATCTGCTTGTTTAGCAACACTGATAAATAATTTAGCAGCGTTGGAAATTGAAGAATTCTTACAAATCGGGATGAGGCAATGTTCGTACGCTGAATTTGAGGACATAATTTTAAATAAATTAAAAGAATACGATTAAAAAAAAAAATTTAAAAACGAGCTATAGTAATGCGAATAAATTCACGATACTTTAAAAAACTGCATAAAGCCAAAGTCGGATTATGACGTAGGGGGACGTCACAGCTAAGCTAGTCTCGTTTTTGCCACGCTTTTAAGAGTGGGAAATTGAAACGGGTATAACTCGAGAAATATTGAATGGATTTCAAAACTTTTTCTAGTTTTGGTTGTCTTTCGTCACTCTTAATGAAATAAAAAAAAAATTTAAATGCTCAACTTGTCCATTACTATTTATATTTGGTTGATTGGTTTGTATGCTCACCGACTTATTTTTATACATCATGACGGCTAATGAGGCCAGGACCTACAGCTTAACGTGGATTTCGAAACACAACGAACGTCCATGCGTAACTCAGGATTTGAACATGGCACCTTTAGCACACGAGACCAGAGCACTAACCACACAGCCATTAGGTGGGCTAATTATATTTCTTTAAAAAGGAAAATGCGACTGGAATAGGAAACCAACATTTTAGTAGCTGATACATATACAGCCATGCAATATTTCGGTTGCCTCCTCCTTCAGAATATTTTTTTTGGTCCTTCAAATTTTACCTTGAATTATGTTGGTTTGGTTTGTGCGCTCAACCACCTATACTTGTACACAATAACGGCTAATCAGGCCGAGTCCTACAGCTTAACGTCGATTCTGAACCACAACGAACATCCATGCCTAACCCGGAATTCGAAACCGGCATCTTTGGCATGCGAAGCCAGAGCGTTAACCCCACAGCCATCAGGTGGGCTCTGGAATTAAGAGTTACTTTATTACAACAACAAAAAAACTTCTAGGAAATATGATTTTGCATTTGAGTACTATAAAAAGATGGGATGTTCAACAAATAGGCTGTGAATTCATTATTTATTCATCGACCTCCAGTTAATGCTTGCAAAATTTTCAAGTAAAATTATTAGTTTATAATATTTTGTATACATTCCTTTTTCCATTTATAAAGGTTTATTGACTATTGTACAAAAAAACTTTTATTATTCTTGTAAATGTAAGGAAAGGGCTAACGCTAAGATATGTTGAATATTCCTCTAAAACATTTATAAAAGCAATCAGGAGTAACTGTTTCTGTCACAGGGATGAGTTTGGTAAAAAAATCAAAAAGCTGAAAACAAAAATCCAAAAATGTTATGCGTAAAACACATTTTATGCTATACTTTAAAAAAAAAAATTGTTTTTCCATGTGCATTTATAACACTGCACCATCTCTGTCCGTCCGTGAGCAAAAATGGTTTGAAATAGCGGCACCTAGACGTAGGGATACACTTTGTGCTGTAATCAGGCATGGTATAGCTCCAAAGCAAAAAAAAAAAAAAAATCCAGTGAAAGCGATGAAAACCGGCAAAAACTTCAAAATTTCAACAAGTCAAACAACTTTAAGCAATTATAACACATTGAAAAACAGGCCGAATTTAATTAAACCCCGTTTTCTAAATTTTTAAGCTACAAATGCTAAAAATCTTAAAATCTAAATTTTTATTCATATCTTTAAACTTGTTCAGTAAAGTAAAAAGTAACAAACAATTTTACATAAAATTGCAGTTAAAATAACAATTTTAAACACAGATTATTTAGAAAAATTACAATTGTGACTCCTTTTCAGAATATTTTTATATGAAATTATACAAAAAAGTTTGAGTAATTCTGCATAGATTTGAATCAAATGGCAAAATTTAACCTTAAAATTTAACCTAAACAGGCACTAATCACGAATATGGCGATTATCGCATTAACGAAAGTCTAGATGAATGGTTAGAATTCGGTGTTGGAAATCTCGGAAATAGCTGGTATTGAATTAACATAAACCTCGGCGAAAATGACCATCACTCTAACAAAAGTATTGTAAGCAATGCCGGCGAAAATCTAGGTATCGGCAAAAACGAACATCGCAACAACGCGCATATTGGCGATAGCGTCCACAATATCAGCACAAATTTCGGTAATATCGATCTTTTCTTGGTAATACTAGTGCAAATTTCGGTAACATCGGATGTTACTACAGAATGGCTTTCGTCGAAAATTACTCTCACGCCAACAGAAATATCAAAGTTAAGAGTCAAATACACCGGGGCAACACTCAACAATAGCGCTATTGGATCGGCGTAACACTTGACGAAAATTACAATCACAACAACGTAAATCTCGGCGATAACACAATTCATCACGGTATTATCGACATTCTTTCGGTAACATCGATGCAAATCTCAGATTTTACAACAAGGTAGCACTCACCGAAAATATCAGTGTTAACGCCGAATATACCGGAACAATTCTCAGCAATAGCGTTGTTATATTGGCGTAATACTCAGCAAAAATGAAAACCACAGCAACTTAAATCCCACCGATAACGCACGTCATAGCCACACAAATCTCGGCAGTAGTGGACATTACATCAACGTAACGATTAGCGAAAACTAGCATCACATACCAACGTAGGTTTACACGTACAACAAACGATAATTTCGTGGATGTCAGACTTGAAAGCAAGCACATTATTCGTATACATTAATCGCGTGAAGAAGTATGAGGGAAATTCCATTTTGAAAAAAGAAAAAACGGCACCAAAGGATCAAATTTCGGCGCAGTTGAAAAAGTATAAAATGCAAGTTTAAGTGCCAACCTAACTAAAAAGATGCATTTCAATAGATTTTTCTACTTGGAGCAGGAATGCCGTAGGTTTTCCGTTCTTCCCGATCGGGAGGAAGGGAAACTGCTTCGCAATTCAGCCTTAGAAAAAAGGTTATTTTTCTGTGGGATAGAAAAATCGGGAAAAAACAGATTTTATTTTCAGAAATTAGGAAAGCGGAACTTTCTTTGAAAAAGCGGAATTATTTTTTCTCTAAAAAATTGAAAAAGCGGAATTCCGCCACATGGCGGAACAAACTCATCCCTGCTGTCAGTAAAGAAACAACATTATCTACTAAAAAAGCATTTTCTCCTATGTGCATGATCAAATCCAAAAGTAGACAAAAAATCCTAATTTTACTGCAAAACTTAAACTAAATTATTACACAAATTATATCTCTAACCTTAAACTTAAACAATCACAAAACCTCATTGCAAACATAGCATTATGCATAAATCATATTCTCTTTTGCCGATAAAATCAGCAAAATGAAATAAAAACTACTTGGATAATTAAAGACAAAAAATTAACACAATATTGGCAGTAGGTATTGCTTAAATTAGATATATTTAAGGATTGGATTAATCAAAATTTAATTCATGAATCTATATATTAGGACTAACTAAAGCCTTAAATACTACAAAAGTGTCACATTTAAGTCTCTTTTTAGCTCAGATGTACCTTTTAATTTTGATAACAGAAGCTTTTGTGTAACTTAAATTCAAAAACGTAGTTTTTTTCATTCATCAAGCCATTTAAGATGAAAACTTAAGCTTAGTACAGCGGCTAGAAAGATGGTTAATCCTAAGAGAAATAAATTCTCTTGCGATTGTTCGAAATAGAATAAGACAAGCTCTGTTTTGTTAAAGATGGTTCACAAAAAAAAAGCGCTCAATGCCCGACATCTAGGCACAGACAGATAAGATGTATATGGTTGAATTGACGAATGTAAAAATTCAATTTAGCATTTTGAAGAATATTTGGCCAATTATCTGATGTGCACATAGGACATTTTGGCTTTTTTTTCTACTCGTAAACAGATAAGAATTATAAAATTAAGATGCATCAAGTAGTTAGTTTTTATTTTATTTAATATTGCTTTATGACAAAATTACATCAAAAAATTATTACTTTAACCATACATTTATAAGCCACCAACACACAGGACACAATAACAGGATTAAGACTAGAATGGAAAAGGCTAAAAAATGATAAGGAAAACTGTCCTGTGTGTCACTGGTATATATTTGATCTTAGTATCACATTTAAGTCTCTAATTAAAAACATTATTTTTTAATATAACTTTGTCACCAACTAATATTACCTATATATATAATTAAAAAAAAAATAGCTAGGAAATTCATCACAGTTTTATAATTCTAATTTATTTACGAGTAGAAAAAAAAAAGCCAAAATGTCTCATGCGAACACCAGAGAACTGCCCACTTACATCCTCTTTCATTTTGGAACAGATATTTGCATTTAAAAGGACTAAAGCAAATAGATAGCACATCAGATTAAGTTCTGCGCTGCAGGAGTCTTAATAAAATCGGAAGAAAATGACAAATTTTATTCAGATTTTTAAAAACTTCTGTGATGCAGAGATAGTGGTTCCCTTACAAGTTAAAAACTGCTAACCATTTCCGAATAGCTATCCAAGACGTTCTCAAAAAGAAATAGAAAATCAAGCTGATAGTAAAACCCTAGATAAAAATGTTGACTGTAAGACAAATACTTCTTACTTAGCCAGATTACAGACAAAAGGTAACCGTTACCCCTCTCCCGAATTTTATGGTCAATAAATTTAAATTGATTATGCATCAACTCAATTTATGTGTTGTCAAACAGTTATCAGTCGAGCGTATGCAAATTAATTTAATTGAAGAAAATATTTTTTGCTATTAAACCCCACATCCTACTATATCATGCAACAGAATGGGTAATTGTTGCCAGCAATGTTTTAACCAATTTGCAAAGATTAATAGCACTTTGGAAAATAATACGTAACTGCTGCCCATCAGCCATTTCTTCAAAATATTGCACAAATGCAGTAAATATTATACATTAAGTTTGAGAGTGTGCATCAAATACCTACCAATAAAGAATCTCTCAAATCCAACTAAAATAAAATTTAAATATACATTTGCAGAAATAATAAGCTTCCTTAAAAATAGTCTTTCTATTTCAAATTTACTTAGCCTTAACTATAAAAATTTATATTTATACAAATCAAAGTATTCAATTTATATAAAATCTCACCTTTATTATAACCATACAATGATGGTTGTTAACTGGATCGCATGACAAGTGCTTGAGTGCAATTGTGTCATTTATCTCTTTAATTGATGCATGATTTTGTCGAAAAATGTGCCAGGTTCTAACAATAAAATAAATATAATAAGAAATTTGAATTTTTCTAATTAAAATTTGAAAAGGACAAAAAAGAAAAAATTAAATATTAATTTACTGTATAAAATAAAGAAATTCCTCTCATAAAAAATTAAAATTGCCAGCAAAAAAATAAGTTATTGAACTATAAATCAGATACTGTGTGTAAAATATACAGGAAATAAAACAGAGGCCAAGTTCCAATGAATGTCTTTATTAAAATTGTTTATGAGAGAATTTTCTTCATTGGCAAATATAACATTACAGATAATTCTCTTAATAATACAATGTTTATATTTCACACCAAAAAAAGCACTTAACATTCAAAGAAACAGTCAGGTCAAAAAAACAGTCGGCAAATACAATGATCAAAATTAAATAGTCAATGGATTAGTCAACTAAATAATTATCTGAAATATCCAATTAATTTTTACACTGCTTATCGACATTAAAAACTGAAAACATTTTAAAAACATGTATAATTAAAAGGCTACAAAATTACAAAATTTAACAATACAAAGAGTGCTGAATTAGAAATTTTAAACACTTATCAGTACTAAAAAGAATTTTACTAGAAAGCCAAAACACAAATCATTTCATAGTGATTTGAAAATAAATAATTTCCAACCACTAATATGAAACTACAAATTAGTAGCAATTGCTTCAAACAATTTTACAACTTGTTGAATAAACCATACAAAAGAACAAGGAACACTTTGCAAGTCTGAAATCAACCATTTTTACTACTATATCAACTTGCATTTAATTTTTGTCAAATACCAATGAAGAATTGAAGTTCTTTTCTTAAAACATGAAATTCCTAAATTTATTCAAACTATAACACTGAAATTAAAGATAAATTGCTTCATCTAACTTTTTATAAATTATTCATCTATGAAAACTGTATTCAAATTGGTGGAGGGGATGAACTAAAATTATAGCATACAAAAATCTAATTGCATATTTCTTCTTAGAGCAATGAATTTTACTCTTAAAAGACAAACAAAACTATTTGTTAATTGATTGCAAAATACCAATTCAAATAAAATTTAACACTTCACATGTAGACTGCATCTCTCAAACTGAAAATAATCTGACAACTCTTTAAGTAAGCATATTCATGGAAGTTTAACACACTGTACCCTACAACTTAAGCTATTTAACAAGAAGCAGAATTTAAAAACAAAATTGAAATTGAATCAAGCTATATGTTATCGTAATAACCTATCAGCAAAGACGTATGTACAATACTCTGCCAAAAAGAGTTAAAAAGGAATACCTAAAACAAGCTACAACAATTAGAAGAGGTAGTTATGTCTCACTTTTGTAAATTCTATTGATTTTGACAGCAAAATCCATTCAATTCATCACTCGTGTTTTATATTGTTTTGAAAGATGGGAAAATTTTCTTTTCAATTTATTCTAGCAATTGCCTTTGACTTTTTTGAATTCAGTTATTCAAGTCTGTAAAAGTGCATTTATAAAAATAAATTTACGTCATAATTGCAACACACATTGAAATTATAGTTAACTAGTTATATCTGGAAGTTTAAAAAAATTAAATTAAGTAGTTAACATTTCATTGTGATACCTGTAATCTTGGTAAATTAATTAAAATATACATTGTACATTTGAACGTGAAAAATTTCTCAATTTTACACTGGTATTTGATAAAAAGGTAAGAATTTGTCAAAATTATCCATCGTCATACATTCAAAGGTTTTGGTCATACCACATATTCAAAATTAAAAGTCAAATTGATATTAAAGATAAATAAAAATATCACTAATTTATGAAATTTTAATACAGGCTTATTAGTTTATTATTTCCCAATTTTAGCCAGTAAAGGTATTTGAAAAATTTAATAAATGAAAATATGATACTGAAACTTAATTTTAGTATAACTTAACCTACAAAAACAATATATAACTAATCTTATTTTTTTTTAACCTGGTTCACTAAAATGACAACAAAATCGGTGGTTCCCAACCTGTGGTCTGCCAGATTGTGCCTAGCGAGTTAAATATTATTTAATTATTAAAATATTCATAGACATAAGAGTGCTTTTTTATTAGGTGGGTACCAACTAAAACCACACCAATAACTCATTCAAACCAACAACCTATAAAGAGTTCACTTATTGATACACAATAATAAACCATTAACATTTATAGCAATCCTATAAACATTTACAATTTGTTATGACTTTATTTTCCGCAGTTGTAAATGAAATTTACAATTGTGTGTTGTGTAAATTGATCTTTTAGTTTCATTATTTTTTTTTAAATATATATTTCAATTAGTGTGAATTAAATGTAATAAAAATAAATGTCCACCAGTCAAATATTTTTACATAAATATTTAGGCTTGGCAATAATTGCTGCATCCCTGATGTAAGAACTTCACTAAGGCCATGCTGCACAGTTTTTGCTTCGTGCTAAGCATATTGGAAAAGTACCGATACAAGAGTTGAAATAAATTCCATTTCAGGTACCCTCGAAGCATTTCTTTTAAGTTTCTCTCTTTTCATTTTTACAGACAAAATCACTCATTTTTATTCTATAAGAGCTGAATTTGAAATATTAGTAGTCAATCAAATTGGTATATGCGTATGGTAATCAAAAGATTGCAGTATTCTTCAAATTACGGGATGTAGAAAAAGTATATTTTTATTATAAGTGTTCATAGAGAATATTGATTTTTTATTGAGAAAAAAACAAATTAGATTTCTGAATCTGCAAAAAAATCCCTCTAACACAGGATGAGATAAATGTTAATTACCAGAATCAAAATAAATTAAACAAAAAATATTTCAGAGTTTTTATGTGTACATAATTTCTTATAAAATTAATTAACAGTAACAGGGCCAGGATGGGGGGGAGTCTTAAATGCTTTTGCAGTGGTATTATTTATTAAATAACGTGTTTTCTTAATATTTTAAAAAAGTAAACAAATTCTTCAGAGACAAGCAATGACATATTGGTCATGAGCTAACTATAAATTTGTTACATATTCGTTGGGCACGAAGTGATACGCCAAAATTCTGAGAAAATCTTTAACATTCACATTTTATAAATCTTGTTAACATAAGACAAAAATTTGGTTACTTTTAAGGAGTTCTCAACATGATTTTGACCAATTAAACAGAAACTTTTATAATTTAAATAATACAGTTGAAAATATTAATTTAATAAAAGTCCCAGATGAAAAATCTTCATTAACAAATATGCAGAATATTAAATATGTTAACTTTCTAAATTAATCAATTTGGTCCTTATTTTATCAAAACAAAATGTATGGTATAGAACCTTTCAACTCATTTCAACAAACACTAAATTCTTAAGAGCATACTTAAACACTTGTTCCCACAAAATCAGGGAAATATTGAAATAAATATTTGAAAAGAATCAGATGTTTGAATTTACTTGTTTTCAGAGCTATGCGTTCGGATCTAACATTATCTCTATAAAGAACTTTTTTAAAGAAATTTTAGAGCAAATCATAAGTTTTAATACGAAACACTAAGCTTACTATTTATTATGCAGTTTAAATGTGAAATGAATAATTATTTATGAAGTTAATGGTAAAACTTAACTACGACACAAGGAACTATTTTTTTACAAAATATGGGAGGCAACTATGTTTTTCTATTTAAAATATCAGACTAATAAAATTTCAACTGCATATTTAGGAAACTACATTCATTTCAAAAACTTTTCGAGAACATGTGCATCAGCAGGTTCAATTCTTTTATAATAGTGTGACTTTGTTTCTACAATTGTAAACCCAAACTTCTTATAAAAATCGATTGCACTATCATTATTAATTTGGACATGCAAAAATATGCTATCAAACTTTCCATCTTCTTTGACATAATTTAAAATGTGTTCTAACATCTTTGTACCGATACCTAATCGTCGATAAGGTGCTAAGCAACCTAGAGTCATAATATACAATTTTCTACAGTTATCAAATGCATCAACACGACAACAGACGGCTCCAACAACGATATCATTATAATAGGCTAATTTGGCGAGTTCACCAGCAACTAATATATCTTTGTAAAACTTATCGTTGTAACTGACTGGGAACACCACTTGATTTAGCCTTTTTAACTGACGAATGTTATGAGGAGTAACGTCGCCCAGCTCAATTTTCCCACTCTTCTTAGAATGGGTATAAGTTGTTTCGGCTTCGTATCCTTCAATCATTTTTGTGGTAAAACTGCCGTAGAAGCTACGATGATAGACTTTTTATAAATAGTGGTAAGTGAGCAGCAAGTGATCGTCAGATGTAAGTAAGAGAGCAGCTTACCATAGAAAATCTAAAAATTAAAAACATTTAACTAAAAACAAGATTAAATTATTTAAACTAAATCAATTCAGGAATAAAATATGAACCTACTGAAGATTTATTTATAAATTGAAACCGGTTGGATATAAATGTGCAATATTCACACTCACGGCCATATTTCTTCCAAATATTCTTTCTGTGTTGATGTTGCCAATTCCGGAATCAATAATTTATAAACTATTTGCTTGGTTGCAAAGTCGACGTTAAACCATAGAGCAAAGAATAGGAGCAGAGGCGACGTTTCCCATTGACATTCATTGGAGAAAAACATTGCATACTTTGAGGCATCATGGGTAACATATATTCAAAAGAAACAGCAAATGCCTTGCGTACTGTGTAAAATTTCGCATTTTAAAAATAGCGTTTTATCCACTAATATATGAATAAATCTTATTAAAAAATTCACATATTTCCCTTAGAATGTGCACATTATGCTGTATTAAGAAGAAAGTTTCGGAAAATTTTATTAAATTTGACTTCAAAAAGTTGACCTATTTGGCCATCGACGGGGAACTGTGGGGGTTCTTCCAACAGTAAATTCCTAGTTCACGTTTATGGGTTGGCACACTTTTGAAAAGTTGGCGACAAAGCCAGAATGTCGCCAATTCTTTGGTCTATGGCTGATTCTTGTCACGTTGCGCCCTCTATGTTCAGTGAATAGGGCATTTTCACATAGACCAAAGATAAAGCAGACTGATTGTAAACCTCCAAATCCTTGACCGAGACGCGCGAGGAATTGTGGGGCACAGATCTCCAAAACATAAACGCATTTTGTATAGACAATGGCTGCTTGCTTCGCATTTGGATGTACAAATCACCCGTCAAAAATAGTATGTACAGCTCCAAAAATTTCATTTTACAGGTAAGTTCTTTTCTAACACTGTCTAATTATAGTTTGCATTGATTTTAGTTTCTAAAACTATTTATTTGTGTTTGAATGACTTCAAAACGAAAGTTCGTGTGGGTACTCGTTTCGTTTTCCTTCATTATTGTGTGTATCGCGGAATTTTCGATTAAATTTCAATTATCCTACAGACTGCCATTTAATAATTAATTAATAACTACCACTTTAGAAGAGGCAATTGAGGTATCTGAATTTTTAAGAATTGTTTTCGTGAAGTCAGTATTTTCTGGAGAGGAAGGATGAGTCACGTTAGGTTTTGAATGAAAGCACGTGTGCTCTTCTCTCCGGAAATGGAAAAACATAGTTGATTCTCTACTTTGGTTTCAATGTTAAGAAACCAGTCAATGATATATGATGCAGTGCATTCAAGAAATAAAAGTCACAGTTCATAAAGAACTTGTTGTGTAAAAGAATTAGTTTCCCATAAGATGAAAAAGTGAAACCGAAAGTTATATTTACATGTTTACCTAACAATACAAAATTTTTCAGCTATGTAATTGTGAATGTGTAATTATGTTATACATCTGTCCAATTCCTACAATATAGTTATTATAACATACATTAAAATTATGTGCTAAATATTATGCATTAACAAAATATGTTAAATTTTTGGAAAGATAATGAAAAAATTTAATTTCTTGAACATTTGTTAATTGTTAAATGGGATTTCCGTTTTATGAAATTGCTATTATCAATTTTTATCAATTATCAATTTTTATCAATTATCATTAATTTTAGTCGTATGCAAAATAACCCAGATAGCATGCAAGCTTACGAAAACCTTGTCATATGCTTGTCATTAGACTTGCAGTTCCAAGCTTGCCGAGTAACCCTCTAATAAAAGGGTTTGAAAAGGACAGCCGTGACAAGCTTGGAAAGTAACACCTTTCGAAAAGGATATGTAAAGGGTCGAATTCCAGGGCATCAGTAACCCCCCCCCCCCCTTTTCGAAAGGGTAGGTAAAGGGTAGAATTCCAAAGGCTGCAGTCTTTCCCCTCTAATAAAAGGGTTTGAAAAGGGCAGCCGTGAAAAGCTTGGAAAGTAACACCTTTCGAAAAGGATATGTAAAGGGTCGAATTCCAGGGCATCAGTAACCCCCCCTTTTCGAAAGGGTAGGTAAAGGGTCGAATTCCAAAGGCTGCAGTCTTTCCCCTCCCCTTGCCGCAGATCAGATAAGATCTCCCCCGTAAAACGTGTGTGACTAGACGTATCTTGCAACCGGTTTTGAGTTTGGCATTCGAATGCTGGTTAAAGAGTTTGACCAAGAGCTTGACGGACACGGAAGATGAAATACTTTCATCTTTAATTCCCGCTGTAAAAACCGGTACGTACGTTGTTTTATAATTATAATTAATTAATTTTTTATCAATCTGCAATAATATTATTAAAACGGAAGCGTTGGAACGTTTTATCAAATTCTTAAAGAAATAGGCTTATTTAGTTGTTGACACATAGTAACGCAGCCTAGAAAGCATTAACAATTTTTTCATAGACAAGTAACTTTTGGTTGGTTGGTTGTATTCAGATTATCTGGCGCCGTCAGCAACACGAGGGCTATAATGCGCCGAAACATTCGTCATTAGACAAGCCAACATACATTTACAAACACCCATGCCAACACGGGACTCGAACCCGCAACCTTGCGGTCTAGAAGCCAGCACGCTAACCACTATATACCGTTTGGTCGGCCAAGTAACTTTTGTTTATTCGAAAAGTTTTATGCCGAAAAAAAATCAGCTATTTTTGTGGCGAAAAGTTATTGAATTGCGTTGGGGTAGAATTTTTTAAATAGTACATGCTTTGTTATAAACAATAGCTTAATTCCATAATTCACTCTGAGAGTAATTTTTACCTCGTAAAACGTTTTTACGATACTACAATTTATAAATCTGTACTTAAGATAAACTACCAGGAGTGCAATGTTAAACACTAAATTGCATTTATGGGATCCCGCATTTTATGATAGTTTACTTCTGAGGTACAGAAATGTTCCTTATGTGCTGTAAGTTTAACATAATGAAATGAAATTTAGCCGTGTTTCACCAACATTCCCTTAAATACAGACAGGGCAGCCGACAGGATTTTCGGCCCCTATGCAAATGTAACTCGGGCCCAATTACCCTCCCTCGCCCATATACACATATTAGCGTCGATACTAAAAAGGTAATATCTCCACAGTTATTATAACCACATGCATTCAGGACATTTAACCTAAGAATAAGATGAAGCAATAAATGATTATACATTTTTTCATTGTTTGGGTAAACAAATACTAAACTTGCTGCGTATTCTCAAACCAGAAAAATAGAGAAAACGAGAAAAAACAAAGATAAATTAGAGGAGTAAGATGAACTGATAACACTGTTCTCAAATACCAACTTAAAGTTAGCGGCCCCCTGGTACCTTCCCAGTCAAAATACAGAGCAATCAGAATGCGCTATATGAGTGCGCCCATGATGCGTCACAATTCCAATTGCATCGAGCTTTTGTTGACGTTCGTTGTTCTCTTGTCTCCGACTGAGGTAGACGGCAAATTTTGCTGTAAAATTTTACACATGCGCGTGTTGCTAAAACGACCTTTGCTTTTTATACACTTGATTGGAAAAACCCGAGTTCGATTTCATCCAAAACGAAGAAAAAATTTGATGTGAAAAATCGAGAATTTAAAAAAGAATGAACTAAATCGTATGCGTTAATTAACACCAAATTTGGACAGCTGACTTGTCTCATTCAGGCCCGTAGCCAGCCAAAGTTCGTAGGACGGGCAAAAATTTTCCCAGGAGGGGCAGAAATATAAATTATTTAATTGGTTTTCAATTAATTTTTACAATTGAAATTTCTACAATTATTACAAATTTATACAATTTTTACAATTCGTAAAAGAGTAATTATCAGAGCACTTTGTGAAGTACATATACAAAAAAATATTTAAAAAAAGAAACATTGTTAATGTATTTTTGATGTAATTTTATTTTTATTAATTCTTTTAAAGATTCTACACCAGAAATTTTTTTGATAAAAACAAAACTTTCAATTAAAAAATTTGTAAAGTATATTTAATACAATTCTATTCCTTTAAAATATTCTATGCTTGTCCATCTCTTAATTTTTCACACATTTCAACTTAAGAATATCTACTTTAAAAATAATTACAAATATAAAAATTAGTACAAGTTACTTTTACATAAAAAGTTTTTTTAACATAAAAAGTTTTTTTAACATAAAAAGTTTTTTTAACATAAAAAGTTTTTTCGAAGTTCTGTTCTTACATTTCTATTTAAAAATATATATTGTTAAACAAATTACATTTTTCTATCATTGGTCTTGTGGAACAGCTACATAACTCTTTAACAAACTTTTCATTTAAGAAATAAAAAATAAGCAATAAAAAGTTATTTACATTTTTATATAAAAACTATATCTTTAATATATATATATATATATTGCATATTTTATTAATTATAATATAAAATAATAGAAATTCATTTTTCTATTCTTGGTCTTATATTAAACATTTTGAAACTTTTTAAAATACATAGCGTAACAAAAAAATCTAAAATAAAATGATAAATGTTAGTATAATAGCAATTTCCTATCTTTACACCATATTAAACAATTTCAAAACTCTTATCTCTACTTCAAATTCCCAAAACACTAGATTTGCCATCCTTTCGTGGCCCATTGACATTCTTTAGGGACAATTTATGGCCGTCAAAGTGGAAAAGGTAGATTTGCAAGTTGCTGTGCTACAACCGAAGGTATCAACAGCAGCAAAATGTTCGTTTCTATTCAATCATAGATATAAAGGTTTACAAATGATTGGGATAAAATTTTCCAGGACAGGCGAAGATTTTTCCAGGTCTTGCCCCACTTTGGCTACAGTCCTGGTCTCATCTGCCATGATTTTTATACTATAAAAATGTTCGTTGTTAAAAACTCGTATTTCCGCTCTTTAAATGTACTGCGATTCTGATGATTATTGAATGTTTGGCTCTTTGCACAGAAACGTCTGCCGAACCCTGGTAAATGTAAAAAAGGTTTTGGTAATAGAAATAGTACACCAGCGTTAATTGGGTGCTCTCATGATATGTTTTGGCTTTATAAAATACTGTAATACAGCCTCTAAAAAAAATTATCTCAATAATATTCATTTCTAAACATTAAAATACAAGAATTAAAATAAATTATTGTTTTAATTTTTTCGTTTCAATAAAAGTTAAAATGTCCTTATGAGTACTGATTTTTAAGAAAATAGTTTGTTAAAACATCTTGTGAAATGCATATCGGCTTCCATTTATTTATTCCTAGTAAGAGGTTACATTTTTCGAAAGCTATTTTATTGGCTTATTTAGGTAGAAAAATGAAGAGGCAAACTCCCATACGCTAGAAAATATTTCCAACTGGTAGTTTTTGTAAGAAAGAAAAGCAACGAACAGACATTTTGGAAACTTTCGAAAACAGCATTTTAGATTATGTGACCTTTATTTAAACAGTTTAAGGTCTCAATTAAATTCATTTCATAGTATTCGAGGTTATTGCATATTCAACATAATAGGCCAAGAAATACATATAAACTTATAAATCAGCATACTAAAATATCGTATTTTCTAGACAAACTAGAAAGGATAGGACAAAAACAATATAAAGATTTTTTTTTTAAAGTTTTAAATTTTAAAATAAAATTTCAATTATAAAAGTTTGCTGTCGATTAATCGAGTTTTACAATTTTACAGAATTTTCTGATATTTTAGAAAAACTTATTAAATAACTAATGATTATTAGATAATTTTTATCTCAAGGCAAAATTTTCAAACAAATCAATGTATTGGATTTCAAAACAATTACGTATTTACCATTTTAACAATTTTACGGACATTTTTAAAAAAAGCAGTATAAAAAAAAAGAGATTTTTTTCTCTTTCTTTCTTTCTTTCTCCCCCCCCCCCCCCAATAGTATTACTTAAGGGTAAAATAATCAAAAAGGTAAAATAATATCATAAGGGCCTAACATTTTATAAAACGTTGCCTGCAAATTGAACCAGGTAGTTCTCAAATATTAAAAAATTTCTACATAAATTACAAACACAATGAATTAATAATCATTTTAGATATGCATTAATTTCTGGTGATAAGTTCTTACATAAGTAATGAATTTATCATTTCCTTATTGCTTGGTTGTTTTCAGATTATCTGGCGCCTTCAGCAACACGAGGGCTATAATGCGCCGAACCATTCGTCATTAGACAAGCCAACATACATTTACCAACACCCATGCCTAACACGGGACTCAAACACGCAGCCTCGCGGTCTATAAGCTTGCACGCTAAACACTATACCGTTTAGTCGGCCATTTCCTTTTTAAATCAATGAATGATATAAATACCATTTACCCAAATAACAAATGCTTTTGAGAATGTAAACTTGGTATTTTGAAAAATAATTATTTAAACTTTAAATAAATAAATCTTTAAACAAATTACTTTTATTGGTATCGATAGCTAGCTTTTGAAATTAGTTTTAAAAAAATTCAATTTTAAAGGTATAAATTCTAAATCTTGACACACATACTAAAATAAAATGTTACTCTGAACTCATACATTCTTATCAATCGTATATTGCAAGCCCACTTTAAGGACACTCCGGTGCATCCCCAAGGCATGTCTGGTCTTTTGTCAAAGAGCAGACATGCAGCATGTGTGGCCAATTAACCAATTTCCCAAGGCTATAACGCTGTTGTATGGTATTGACATATACACCGAACCCAACTGCTTCTTGGTTTGCGGGGCGGGGGTTAGAAATAGAGGAGGTGCTTTTCTCCATCTGAAGTTAAAAAAAAAAAAAAATTTCTGTACCTTTTGTCTTTTTGTTTTGTTGTATGGATCCAATAAATTTTAAAATTTTTTAGTAAAACAAGATATCGCGGGTTCTTTTTGACAAGCCCTTCTTTGTTTTTATTTAAATTTTATTTTAGTTACTGTGTTTTTAATTTTGGCGAATTTTCTAATCGCCAAAAGTCTTATGCTACATATGTTCCAATGTTCCTTTCAAACTCTGTTTAATATACATTTTCCAATATTTCTCAGAAAATCTTGCGTTCCACAACTCAAAAGATCTGACTGCAAAATGCTGAAACTCAACTCAAAGCTATCTCCCGAGGTTTGAGGTTTTTTACTTTTGTAATTTTTAATAAAATCTGCTTAGTGTTACAAACAATGAATTCTTCTGCTAGTCGCTTTTCTGGTAACCTTGTTGACCAGCTCTTCAAGAACTACTTCATTATTTTCTGTTGTTTATTTTATTGCTTTTTCAAGTTTTTTTAGTATTATGGAGTGAAATTATAATTTTTCTAATGTTTATTTTTATTTAGTCACCATTTTTCCTAGTGTTTATTCGCTATTTTCTTGTAGAGCAGTCTCAAAGTTTTAAATTTTATTTTATTATTTCATTTGATTATTAATTTTTTGCAGTCACATTTTTGAATTGGAGGATCAGTACTTCTACTACACTTTTTTAGTAGTATTATAGTTACTCAATGCTTAGTTTTTTTCTTTGGTTTTCTGAAAGAAAAAATAGACTTTTGTCTGCTCTTGGCATATTCATGTAACGCCTTAAAAACTGAATATTTGATAATACAAAAGATATCGCGGGTTCTTCTTGACAAGCCCTTCTTTGTTTTTATTTAAATTTTATTATAGTTACTGTGTTTTTAATTTTGGCGAATTTTCTAATCGCCAAATGTCCTATGCTACATCTGTTCCAATGCTCCTTTCAAACTCTGTTTAAAATACATTTTCCAATATTTCTCAACTCAAAAGATCTGACTGCAAAATGCTGAAACACAACTCAAAGCTATCTCCTGAAGTTTGAGGTAAGCTTTTTTTTTACTTTTGTAATTTTTAATCAAATGTGCGTAGTGTTAAAAACAATGAATTTTTCTGCTAGTCGCTTTCCTGGTAACCTTGTTGACCAGCTCTTCAAGAACTACTTCATTGTTTTCTGTTGTTTATTTTATTACTTTTTCATGTTTTTTTAGTATTATGGGGTGAAATTATAATTTTTCTAATGTTTATTTTTATTTAGTCACCATTTTTTTTAGTGTGTTTATAAGCTATTTTCTTGTAGAGCAGTCTCAATCTTTAAAATTTTATTTGATTATTTCATTTGATTATTAATTTTTTGCAGTCACATTTTAGAATTGGAGGATCAGTACTTCTACTACACTTTTTTAGTAGTATTATAGTTACTCACTATTTAGTTTTTTTCTTTGGTTTTCTGAAAGAAAAAAAAGACTTTTGTCTGCTCTTGCCATATTCATGTAACGCCTTAAAAAACTGAACATTTGATCATAATAGGAAAGAGGGTTGGGCAGCTAATATTAAAAAATAATAAAACTAGTTATAAATTAAAATTACTCACTTTTTAACATAATGAAAGGAAATTTAAAACTGCAGTGTTTCGCAACTATTCTGTTAAGGTATTGAAAAACAAATAATCTTACAATTCTACATTATAACGAAAAGAACATTTAATAAACATTAGTGCCGTTTCTAAAACACAACTTAAGCATGTGTTATTAAAAAAACGTAAGCATGAATGTTATAAATAAAATCAATGTAAACACATAATACAAACAACGCAAGAAGTAACATGTTAAAAAATCAACGCTGGTGTATACAGTGAAATTTATTAAATGTTAAATACTGTTATGATATAATGTAAACACTGTTTATTGGTGTTCCTCTAAACAAGGAAATTTCATTGGCTACCGAAACCAAATTTTTATGTTGTTGTGAATCGACAAAAAGTGCCAGTCTGTTCAACATTGTTTTGCTCATAGAATTTCTTAATATGATGTTAATGATCACAAAGTTGAAAGCTCAGAAGTTTCAATTGAAACTGGTAAAATACATTTTTTTTTTTTTTAATAAGTGACGTATATTCGGAAATATGTCTACAGAACATTCTGCGAAAGCATCAAGAAAACCTTTCTACAGGGTTACTATAAAAGAATCATTCATTTCCAAAACAAGATTTATTCAAAAGTATTATACTTTTGAATAAATCGGGTAAACTTGAGTACCACCTGGAGCATAAAACTTAAATATTTTGCGGTTGTTTTCTTGTACCAATCATATTTGTAAGTATAATACTTTTGAATAAGTCGGGTTTTGAAAATGAATGATTCTTTTGTAGTAACCCTGTATTTTGTTTTCCATATTTCCTAATCTGCTTCGATGATGTTTTGAAAACCAAGAAAATCTCTTTCATAAAATTTTACCAGATTTTCTATGGCAGATTTGTATTATTGGTATCAGGAGGGAGAAGTCTTTGTGTCTACGCATGCTCTTTCAGGGAACCAGTAAGTTTTCTCTTCTCTGACCATCTGAAGGACGTCATGACCCCAGCATATAGAAATGAGAAAGAAATGTAAAATCGGAAGAGTTTGAAATGAAATAGATGTGCTTGTATTTTTGTGTTCATTTCTCGTTGTTATAATTATTTTGAAAAAATGACTGACTCGAAAAGTTAGTTAAATGAGGATATTAAGTATTAACTATTTACAAAAATTGTTACATTACACTTGGAAATATAATTTTTCTCAATTTTCAGGGAGCTGTAGCCCTATCAGCTTCCTCCCTGTATACGCCACGGACTTCATATGGCTAAGCAATCCTACGTAAGTAGAATCCTTTATTTGTTCTGATCTTCAATACCAAATTATTAATCGTGGTGAAACAGGGAGTGTTAAATTTTTATCGAGCGAGGGGAGTACTTTCATTTCACCTAAAATTATAAAATAGCATCTAAGAAAAATCGAATATTTCAATAACGTACGTATTAGAGGCATTAAAGTTTCAATAAAGGATGTATTTTGAATTCTTTAAATTAACTTCGATTTTGTGTGAGTGTCGATAGAGTGCAAGTCTGCGGATGCTTAATTAACCCACCTTGCCGTCATCCAAGTGGGCTGAAAGTTGGTAGATAGATTCGATGTCGATGGCAATACATTCTTTCACATTTTGGGGCTGTTATTGTCACTAAAAAGTTGCTTATACGGAATACTAATAAACTAACTTGCCTTCATCCAATCGCGCTAAAATAGCAGTAAGCTGATCATTGTTGAAACTCTTTGATATTGCCAATATTTTTTTAAATAAATAAATAAATAATAAAATTGTTTTAATCAAAATAAAAAAAAAAAAGATGTTTGGATGCATAATGCACGTTCATTTCTAATAAATACATTGTGAAACGTAATTTGCGCACATTTTGCTGATATAAATGTGTTTGATATTTAAAATTAGATACAAGCACCAAGCACACGCTGTTAACAGAATCGGCGCTGTGTTAATGAATATAAAAATTGGCGATGTATATAAAGGATTAATATTTAAAACTTTGTTTTCATGGGTTATATATTTATGTCTCGCGAAAAAAAAAAAGAAAAAAAAAAAGAATAACGTCATTTGAAAATGAGTCAAAAATTCACAAATATTTGAGTTCGCAGCTGTATGCGACTAAAACAATTTATAGAGGGATCTGTCTTGACGAAATAATTAATTTCTTCAAGAAGTTTAGCTAAATATTATAATTTTATTTAACAATATCAATAGCATGGTTTATTTCATATATATTTAAAGTTTTGCTAACCAAAACGCAAATTATTTTGTAAAACTTGGCAAATCTCTAGTAAAAGTTCCCGCGCTGAAGGAGTTTCTACTAAATGTCCCATGCAAAAGAAAGAAGAAAAAATTCGCCACAAAACTCTGCTTCTCGGAGTTGAAAGGAGTGAACTGCCCCCTATAAATCAACACCACAGGTGGTGAGGAAGCTGACCAGACCACCCCAAACCCGAAACCGCCCGAGAACCCTCTGCAGAACAAATAGTTCTCGGGCGCTGTAGGTTTCAGGGGGTTAAGATTATTTTAACACGTATTTGTGGAAAGCAAAATTAGAAAGCCAAAACTATTTATGTTGAAACTTTCAAAGCTCTAGGCCTATTAGAAGTCGCTTTTTGTTAAAAAAAAAATAATAATTCAAAGAATCAATCGAAAATCAAATTAGAATTTTAACATTCTGTTTGTCAATAGTCCAATTAGAATGCCAAAACTACTTGTATTGAAAATTTCAGAACTGTAGCCCAAATAGAAATCGTTTTGTAAAATATTTTTTAATTAATTAAAAAAGAACTAAATAAAAATGTAAAATTCTGTTTTTCAAACGTCCAATTAGGAGGGCACAACTACTTATGTTGAAAATTTCAGAGCAGCAGCTCTATTAGATATCGTTTTGTTAAATATATATTAATAAATTAAAAAAAAAAAAAAATAATAATTAAAAAGGAACTAAATAAAAATTTGAAACTCTGTTTTTCAAAAAAAGGCCAAATAAAAGGCAAAACTACTTATGTTGAAAATTTCAGAGCTGTAGCAATATTGGATATCATTTTGTAGAATAGTTATTAATTAATTAAAAAGAACTAAATAAAAATTTAAAATTCCGTTTTTTAAAAGTCCAATTAGAAGGCTAAATCTACTTATGTTGAAAATTTCAGAGCTGTAGCTCTATTAGAAACCGTTTTGTAAAATATTTATTAATTAATTAAAGAAAAAACTAACAACAAATTTAAAATTCTTTTTTTCAATAGTTCAATAAGAAGGCCAAAATTACTTATGTTGAAAATTTCAGAGCTGTATCTCTATTTGAAGTCACTTTGTAAAATAAAAGTTAGTTAAAATATTAATTAAAAAAGAACTAATTAAAATTTTACATTCTGTTTGACATTCATAAAATTAGAAGGTCAAAACTTCTTGTGTTGAAAATTTCAGAGCTCTACTCCAATTTTAAGTAGGTTTCTATAACAGATCCACAAACAGACAGACACACAGCTTGTTTTATTATTATAGATTTTAAATTTGTTTATTTTTTTCAGATAGAAATGAATGGGATTCCCTTTAGTTTTCCTCAAGAATCTTCCAGAAACTTCTTGTCATTTGCAGCAAATAAATGAAGAAATATTTGTAGTATATATTTAAAATCATGTTTAAATTATATTCTTTGTATAAAATGAAAAAGCAACTCATTTGTGTTTGTTTACTTCAAAATAAAGAATTATCTAAAAAAGAATTATCAGTAAAAATGCATTTTTAGTTGTATATGTTTCTAATAATAAAACTATAAGTAGCTTGGATTAACCCTTTAAAACAAATTTTAATGCAATTTAAATTGTCTAACGCAACCTACTAAGATCTCAATGCATTTTTTTAATAATATATACATAATTTTTTATTGAATTTTGAATCTTTATTTTTTTTAAAATTCTTTACAAAAAAAAGTAAATTATGTTTATTATTCTAGTAAGTTCTACCTAGCAAATAAATTAAAATTTATCAATAAATTGGGTTATGATTGATACCATTAAAGGCAAATTGTAATTAAATTCCTATAGAATAAATATTAATTTTTCATTAGCCACTAAATTTAAAGCATTTTCCGACAATATTGGAACTCTCCCAATTAAGTGTTTCTTTTTGAACACAAAAGATAAATGATACTTTATAAAGGAAAGTTTTTGCAACCTTTCCTATATCTACAGGGTGGGAACCTCAGAGTGAAAAGGTTTACACACCCTTTACAGTGAAAACCTTTTGGCAAGCCTATTATGAAAAGGCTTATACAACCCTTACGGCAAAAACCGTGTGGCAGGCTTATCACGAAAAGGTTTACACACCCTTTACGGTGAAAACCTTGTGGCAAGGGGGGTCATGAAATGGTTACCAAAAGCTTGACGTCTGGAGACTAGGACCCTTTCTTCAAGGTTTTATGATGGTTACTCCCTTGTCATCTGAACCTTACTCCCTTTTCGCTTGAGAGGTTTAAGACAAGGGTTTTAAAAGGATAAAATGCTATCTGGGAAGAGATGAAATTTTTCTTTACACTTTTTCAAAGTCATGCTATTCTACTGTGTTTAAGCTTCAACACAAAAATTTGGTCTTGGAAGGAAGATTAAAAAAAAAATATTAAATCAATATTTAAAAAAAATGTTAAATCAATATTTAAAAAAAATGCTAAACCAATTATTTGAATAAGCATTATGATACTTAAATAATGAGATTTTCATTATTAAATATTTTTCCATTTTTCATTATCTAGTAATAAATAGTTTTTTTATTTGTAATTATTGAAAGGTGAACTTAGGAAGAATATGTTCGCCTGTAAAATAACATTTTAAAGATGGTAAAGTTCTTTTTAATAAAAGTTTACATTCATGCTAATGGGTTATTTGTTCTTTCATAACTAAACTAAATACCTTTTAAAATATCTAAAAAACAAATAAAAATATGATACGTTCGTTTGCATCATGAAGACAGATCGAGATGATATTTTATGTGTTTTGTTGCCATTGTTGTTGTTTTTTAAAGAATTTTAATAAAGAATATTTTGTAATGCTATTACTTTTTGAATTTCTTAAATATTATTCAAAAACATAAAATTACGATTCTTTGTTATTTTAACGAATAGTTAGAAATAAATAAACCTGTTGAGTCGAAACTTTTTCCTTTATTCAAATTTATAATTTCACCAGTAATTGTATGGTGAACGATGCGGCCACGATCCGTCACGGATGCGGGAAGAATGTGTTAGAAGAACCCACACACTTTCCCGTCGACCGACAAATAGGTGAACTTCTTGAAGTCAAATTTAATAAAATTATCCGAAACTTTCTTCTTTTCTTCTTAATGCAGCATAATGTATACATTCTAAGGAAAATATGTGAATTTTTTCATAAGATTTATTCATATATTAGTGGATAAAACGCTATTTTTAAAATGCGAAATTTTACACAGTACGCAAGGCGTTTGCTGTTTCTTTTGGAATTATGTTACCCATGATGCCTCAAAACATGTAATGTTTTTCTCCAATGAAGGTCAATGGGAAACGCCGCCTCTGCTCCTATTATTTGCTCTATGGAATCAGCACGAAGTATTATTCAATAGGAATGGAGTTTTTCTAGAATTCTTACCTCTTTTTCTATAACAACAAACATGACATTACATCGAATTTGTCATTTATTCAGAACGAATTTACATTAAAAACCAATAGTTCAAAAGGATATTAAAGGTAATATATAAATTCTTTTAAAAAGTTAAATTCAAACTTTACTTACTCTTATATTCCAAATTCTTTCTTTTACATATATATTTTTCGAATATTTTATATATATATATATATATATTGATCTATTCTTATATCCCAGATAGCATGCAAGGTTATGAAAACCTTGCCATATACTTGTCAGCGACAACGTTGACGGTAACCTAACATTGCAAGCTTACGAAAACCTTTTCATATACTTGTCAGCGACAACCTTGACGGTAACCTAACATTGCAAGCTTACGAAAACCTTTTCATATACTTGTCATTAGACTTGCGGTGAAAAGGTTGCAGTGCAACCGAACGACAAGCTTTTGTAAAGGTTTACGCGACAACGTTGACACTAACCTAACATCGCAAGCTTACGAAAATTTTGTCTTATACTTGTCATTAGACTTGCTGTAAAAAGGTTGGAGGGCAACCTAAAAATAAGGTTTTGAAAAGGATAGCAGCGAAACGTTGACACTGACACTAACCTAATATCGCAAGGTTGTAAACACGTTTTCGCTTCAACCGTGTGGCAAGCTTTCTTCAACTAACCTCGCAACGCTGGTGGTAAATTATTCCAAGTTTTTGCTCGGATTATCTTTTTCTCTTGCTTTAGTTGTAGGTGTTCGTAAAATACATTTCTTCACCGGAAAGTCTCCAGGCAAAGTAACATTTTTTTTTTCTGCTTTATTAAATATCTGCTGCACACTTTTTATTTTATTTTCTAAGTTAATTTATGTAGGAATCGTATTATGTTCGCAAGCATGGTCCGGTGTTTGCAGCCGGTATGAGGAATTTCTTTTCATTGTAAATTTCATTTAGTAATTGATTAAATCGTCAATGAATCGCTTGCTTTCTGTTCTATTGAATTGATGTATATGCTGTTTTATTTTTTCGCAAGTTAATTTATACACGAATCGTGTATTTGTATTTCGGAAGATATTATAATCGACTTCATTGAAATTTTAAAGAAGCGCTTATTTGATCGTTTTAATATTATCGACACATGTGATTTTCCGCGAATTTCGTTAATTATTCATCTGCTGAAAAACTCGTTATTCGCCAAAATTTTGAAAATGGATAAGTTTAATCGTTTAAAAAGTCCGCTGCCGTTCCTCATTCCCTAAAATGTTTGTTTTTTCAACTGACGTGTCAAGGCCATTCGATCCGTCTTTTTTAATACGCTTTTATTAGCTTCAGACGTATGTTAGTATGTAACGGAATCTTTGAACATGATTTTGACCCCCTTCAAAACTTCGGATTAACTCGAAATTTGGCATACTTATTAAGGACAGATGACAATTCAATAATTGAACAAGTTTGTCACTTTATCACAAGGATTAGCTCGTGTTGCCCTTGCGCCGTTAAATTCCAACCAACCTTCTCCGGAATCAAACCCTGGTGTGCCGTTTGAATTATTTGTCGTTTGAACAACGTTTATACAAAGCGTGTTTTTTTAGTCGCATTATCCTTACCAGAATCTTCAGGATTTGTGATTTTTCATATTCAGAGACACGGTAGTGTTTTGTGCCAAGTAATACGGTGTGTACTAAGGCATACACATGACTAAAATTTGAGACAAGCATGTACTATTGGCAGAAACAACTGGAGATTTTTGTACACTAACTAAACAAAAATTATAGTTTACAGAAAAAATAATTAATAGTTTAAAAACTAAAAAAACACGCTTTAATAGAAAAGTGAACTAAAAAGGAGAAAATAATTTTAAATAAGTTTGAAGTAAGAATAGAGTGATTAACAAAAAATATTTATTTTATCGTAAAAAAGCGTGTGGTGTTTTTTAAGATATTTTCATAATGGCTCTACTTTTACCAATATTTGTCAATAAATATTTTCAACAATTGACATCAAGCACCCCACGCTTTTTTACGATAAAATAAATATTTCTTGTTAATCACTCTATTCTTATTTCAAACTTATTTAAAATTATTTTCTCCTTTTTAGTTCACTTTTCTATTAAAGCGTATTTTTTAGTTTTTTAAACTATTAATTATTTATGATTTGGATCGTGGTTTGCCTTTGTCACTGGTCTTGCAAAAGGGGAAAATAAGTGACGCTGATAGCGCTGTGTCTTTTTAAATGAATGCAATTAGGTTTTATTCTGGTTCGTAATTTTATTAAATGTTTTTTATATTAATTTTTGTAAAACAGATTACAATGTAATCCTGCGACTAGTCATTTCTTTAAAAAGAGTTTTTATTTTCTTAGTAAGAAGCCTTGAGTGAGTCTAAATATTGCACCCGCGAGTACGGAATCGCCCTCCTAATATTTAAAATATAATTATTATATAGTATGTGAAAATTCATTGTATCTTTAAAATTATTAAATCATCCTTCCTGCATATTTTTTTGTTAAATTTTTGTGTATTCCTTCTGCAAGCTTTTTTTAACGAATTTTTAGATTTCCTCCTTTTTGCTCTCTGATCCCTCTCATCCCTGGTTATACGAAAAATCTATTTTAAAATCAACTATAAGAATGCAATTATTGAAAACTTGTTTCAACCATTTTTACTATTTGAAGCAATAATTTTAAAATCCCTTAGTAAAAAAAATCAATTATTTTACTCTTTTGAAAGTTCACTATCCTCTTCCATCAAAGTTGTCAACTTTTAAAAAATAATTTAATAAAAAAAAAAGGAAACAAACATTTTAATTGAATTTCCCATGTATGTTTCATGAAAAATGAAAAAATTTAAAAGAGCACTGATTTTCATGAAATGTATATTTAAAAAAATCTACGAATTGAATAATTTATTAGAAACATTTAAATGGTCAGAATACATGGCATTTAAGTAGTCCACAGCTAAAATTAAATAGTTTATTATTTAATTTTAGAAGCAATTAATATATTCACTTATAGCTTTGCTTACATAAAGATACCCAACCCATAATAAATTATTATTTTAAGACATTTTTGTTAATAAAGTATTGTTTAATGCTATTTCTCTATTGTAAACTTTATTTATTTTTCAGAGAAAAAAGAAAAAGTGAAGCAGCCGACTTGCCTCTGCAAGATTAACTTGTGTGCCTGCTTTGATTTTTTTATTATTAATTTATATATATGTTCAAAAATAAATTTTAACTGTTGATAGTCTGATTAATGTGTTTTCTGAAATAGGATGAGCAATAAAAATGTAAAGGCCTGTTAATCTTTAACTGCTTTAAGCGGTCTGACAGACTTAGTCATTTTTTTTGTGGAATGCTTTCACACCCTAAAATATCGCATCTTTGACTTTTATATTTATTTTTCTGATACTATGTTTCTTAAACTTTAAACCGATGTTCACCAATTTATTTGGCGCAGTATGAACCATGTGTAGCTTTTGAGCCAAAAATCTCAAACCACCCAACCACAAGAAACCACGACTTTTTCAACAAACCAGCTTGAAAACAAAAATTCAATGCGATTTAAAGTGTATAATGCAAGTCAGGGAACCTGATATAATCTCGATGCATCTTCGGAATAATAAATTATTTTACTCAATTTTGAAGTATTTTTCAAAAGTTATGTTTGCAATTCTAATGAGTTCCATCTATAGCAAATAAAGTTGAATATCTTAATAAATTGAGTTACTTTTGGTGCCATCAAAACCTTTTATTGTAATTAAATTCCAAATGATTAAAAATCTATTACAATAGCCACCAAATTTTGATAATGTTGAGTTCGTCCATTTTTCTGATAATATTGGAATTCTCAAAATAAAATGCTTCTTTTTGACCTTAAAAATTCGACGCATTTCCTTCATAAAGTAAGAACATTATTTCTTATATCTACCTAATAACAACCTTAAACTGCTGTAAGCGGTCTGACAAACCGCGAGTCATTTTTTGTGGAATGCTTTCACCCCCTAAAATATCGCATCTTTGACTTTTATATTTATTTTTCTGATACTTTGTTTCTTAAACTTTAAACTAATGTTCACAAATTTGTGTGGCGCAGTATGGACCATGTGTTGCTCTTGCGCCAAAAACCTCAAACCACCCAACCACAGCAGTTAAAGGTTAAAATGAAAAGGTTTACCCTCTCTTTTCAGTATAAACCTTGTAATGAAAAGGTTTACATACCCTTTTCAGTGTAAACCTTATAGCAACCTTATAATTAAAAGGTTTTCGTACCCTTTACAGTGAAAACCTTAGGACAAGCTTGTTATGAAAAGGTTTTCGCTAAACCTTGTCACAAGCTTGTCGCGACAAGGTTATGAAAATGTTTTCGCTAAACCTTGTCACAAGCTTGTCGCGACAAGGTTATGAAAAGGTTTACGCTAAACCTTGTTACAAGCTTGTCGCGACAAGGTTATGAAAAGGTTTACGCTGAAAACCTTTTCGCAAGCTTCGTCGCGACAAGGTTACGACAAGCTTTTCAAGTGTAAACTAGGACCCTTTTTTTAGGCTTGTCACAAGGTTATACCCTTGTCGTGACAAGCTTGCGACAAGTGTGAAAACTTTTCGTTTATAGGGTTTACACAAGGTTTTGAAAAGGTTAAAATGCTATCTGGGATATATTTTAGAGTTAAATATACATTGTTTTTTTAACAAATTCCATGTGAACATATTTCAGGAGCCTTTTTTTTTCATATTCATTGAACATAAAATCAATGCATATTAAATAAATCAACAAGGAAAGTCGAAGTAATATAATATTATTAGTTAACAATCTGTAAAAGGTAATCTTCCTATAGTATTGAAATCGAAAGAAATAAGTCTGTTTTGGAAGAAAAATTTATAAATGAGATTATAAATTTTTCGTTTACCATCCTCATTTATGGTGACAAAACTTTAAGCAGAAAATGTATTGTTAAAATAATAAAATTGCCTTATATGTATTAGTAGTTTACAGAAATTTAATCTGCAATAAAAATGTTCTTGTTCTGCTGAAAATAAAAACAGTAGCCAGAATAATTACATTTTAATATAAGAAATGTGCATTATTGTAAAAGTAATATAAATTCACATACTTTTTTAAATATTTTATCGTCTCTATAAAAATGTAAACACAAAAATGTGCCTTGTCTTGATATGTTTTGTTCCATATGCGCTTGTTGGAAGCGGATAAGCTGAAAAAGAGACATGCGTAGTTTGTTGCTTCTATCAGCCAATCAAACCTTTGTTTATCTTTATTTTCGTGCCCATTCCAGTCAGCTAGCGACACTTGTAGTGGTTTGGGGAAATATATCTGATGCTTCTGCACTGAGCTAAAGAATACGGAAATGGAGTGCTAACTGAGCGTGCCGAAACCGAATTGCACCCTTTAGCGCAGGGTTTCTTAACCTTTTTGGCACAATGGACCACTTTAAAAATTTTAAATATGTCACGGACCCCTCTGTGTAAAAAAATTGCTTAAACATCATTTATTACAAAATATATTCTGTTTTATTATTTAATTATTTTAATATTTTTATTTCAATAGTATAAAAAATTTGAAGAAATTAAAATTTTTAATGTGAAAGCTGTTGCTGCTTTTCCTTGGTTAACAGATTGAATTGAGGTATGCTTTTCGACAAAGCAACGCGCATATCATGTTCGACATTCAGTCGATTTCGATGTTTTGTTTTTATTGTGACAAGTGTGGAAAATCCCGCTTCGCAAAGATATACTGTAGCAAACGGCAAAGGCCGAGGAATAAGTATTTACATTGTTCCTGATAATGCGCAGCCAGTTGATCTTATTATCGGACGAACATGGCTTGATCTCCCTTATAGACTGAGAGGCGACTGCAAATTTTGGACCTCATCGAACATTACTCTGAAACTCATATGGAATGTAGAGTTAGGCTAGCTGATTAACAATTGCGTGGTCTATCGAAGCGCATTTGGCCGGAACTGTCCGAAAAGAGTGACCGCAAGTGCACTTTTTGGGGCCCTAAATACATCATCGAACATCACTCTGAAATTCACAGAGAATGAAGAGAATTACCTACCGAATAAGAATCACTTGATCTGCCGAACCGCATTTGGCCGGAACTGTCCGGCAGACCAATCAGAAAGTGCACTTTTTGGAGCCCAAATTACCTTATCGAACATCACTCTGAAATTCACAGAGAATGAAAAGAATTACCTACCGAGTAAGAATCACTTGGTCTGCCTAACCGCATTTGGCCGGAACTGTCCGGCAGACCAATCCGAAAGTACACTTTTTGGGGCCCAAAATACCTCATCGAACATAACTCTGAAATTCACAGAGAATGAAGAGAATTACCTACCGAGTAAGAATCACTTGGTCTGCCGAACCGCATTTGGCCGGAACTGTCCGGCAGACCAATCAGAAAGTGCACTTTTTGGGGCCCAAATTACCTTATCGAACATCACTCTGAAATTCACAGAGAATGAAAAGAATTACCTACCGAGTAAGAATCACTTGGTCTGCCTAACCGCATTTGGCCGGAACTGTCCGGCAGACCAATCCGAAAGTACACTTTTTGGGGCCCAAAATACCTCATCGAACATCACTCTGAAATTCACAGAGAATGAAGAGAATTACCTACCGAGTAAGAATCACTTGGTCTGCCGAACCGCATTTGGCCGGAACTGTCCGGCAGACCAATCCGAAAGTGCACTTTTTGGGGCCTAAAATACCTCATCGAACATCACTCTGAAATTCACAGAGAATGAAGAGAATTACCTACCGAGTAAGAATCAAATGGTCTGCCGAACCGCATTTGGCCGGATTTGTCCGGCAGACCAATCCGCAAGCGCAGCTTTGGGTACCTAAAGACGTATCGTATATCACTTAATTAAAGTAATTCTACTTACAATTTTCGGTGATATGCTGTTCATCCTTATATTCTTTCTTTAATGTCATAAACCTTTCGGTAACATCGTAAATGATATTCAAGATCTGGAGACAGAATAATCTTTCCATATTTGATATTTTATTACTTCTGCGCATTTCGTTCAATTCAAACAATTTGTTTTCTTTTTTGCACTAAAAAGCAAACACTCATTTTTAGATATTAATTTGTATTTGAAAAGAAATGAGAAATTACCATAGAAAAATAAGACGACTGCTTAACATAACAATCTAGAAAGTTGTGATCAGAAATATCGGCACACAATCATTACATTTTTAGAATATGACTTTCATTTCAGCACATGATTTAGTAATCCTTAGCCCAAACGATATATGTATATATTTTTACTTTCAATTACCCATATGTATATATACGTAGGATAATAAAAGTATAGCATTCGGTCAAAAAAAAAAAAAAAAAAAAAAGCGCATTTCTCCACGTTTTGAAATATCCTGATTTCAAAAAACTTATCTAGAAAAAATTTCTATCTGTGTGTGTGTGTGGTCAGCATGACTCCCGAACAAATTGACCTGTGATGTTCAAATTTAGTATGAGGGTTAGTGTTGGCCATGGGACCTACCATGAAGGTTTTCGTCAAAATCGCGCATGCGCATAATGTAGCTGCCATTGAAAAAAATCATGTTTTTCAATGGCAGCTACATTATGCGCATGCGCGAAAAATCATGTTCTTCAATCATGTTTATCAATAATTGCTAAAAAACAGCTCTAACGATTTTGATAAAAATCGCTGTGCTAATGCCTCTTAAAGTGTTCTCAACATCACCACCTCCGAAATTCCCGTAAAAATGTTTTAATGGCATAAAAAATTGAAAAATGTATGCCTTCAATACAGAGCTTTCTTTCCTTGAGCAAACCTTATCAACGATCGTTGGTCGAAAAGTATATCGCCAAATTCACCATTTTTGCGATTTTTTTTCTCCAAGACCCATACAAGAAATATCGCAAAAAATATCGCCAAACTGGCCCTTTATTCTAAATGAAGGATGAAATTATAAAAACGGTAAATGACACAAATCCATGTCAATATTATAGTGTAATTGAAAGGTGTGCAATGTTCCACACCCCTAGTTTAATAAGCTTCATCATATGACGTCCATGATCGTCCTTTATGATATCATATCCAACAACACTCTATGCTGTCTTTACATCGATCATGAGGGAGCGTGTTTGATTGATATTTTAATTTATTCCTAAAGTTGATATTTTGTTGCCGGACAGTTCCGGCCAAATGCGGTTCGGCCGACCAAGTGATTCTTACTCGGTAGGTAATTTTCTTCATTCTCTGTGAATTTCAGAGTGATGTTCGATGAGGTATTTTGGGCCCCAAAAAGTGCACTTTCGGATTGGTCTGCCGGACAGTTCCGGCCAAATGCGGTTAGGCAGACCAAGTGATTCTTACTCGGTAGGTAATTCTTTTCATTCCATGTGAATTTCAGAGTGATGTTCGATGTTTGGGCCCCAAAAAGTGCACTTTCTGATTGGTCTACCGGACAGTTCCGGCCAAATGCGCTTCGGCAGACCACGCGATTGTTAATCAGCTAGCATAACTCTAGATTCCATATGAGTTTCAGAGTGATGTTCGATGAGGTCCAAAATTTGCAGTCGCCTCTCGGACTATTACATCGCTTATGCGATGCCAATAATGCGATGCCAAATAATTTTCCAATTTATGTTCAGCCTCCACTTAATTTTTTCAGAAGTTCTCCTGCATAAAGATTATCCAAATTTTTAAAGTATAATTCAAAACATCAAGGGTAGAAAATGAGTAGTGATACAATTATTAATAACTTATATCATGAATTTTGGTCAGAATTACAAGTAATTTACATCATGTTATGTACTCAACATAATCTCTCACGCAAATCCCATTATTTCAACAATTATTGAAAGAACCTTAACAAAACAGCAATTGTAAAATAAAGACAAAACAATGACACTTTGCTCTCAATTCGTGGATTAAATTTATTGTTATTTATTATAAATTAGGGTAAAATGTCATTTATTCGATTTGTTGCGACAGTGACCTTCTCCCGTTCCGGTCAAACGCTGTTCTAAGCCACCGCTTTTAACTATGTATCTCTTCCATCTCAGCCTGTTTAGTCATTTATGTAGCTTGTGGCCCATCTGATGACTGTAGGATTAGCGCTCTGGCCACGCATGCCAAAGCTGCCGGGTTCAAATCCTGGATTAGGCATGGATGTTCGTTGTGGTTCGGAATCCACGTAAAGCTGTAGGTCCTGGCCTGATTAGTTGTCATTGTGCAGAAAAATAGGTCGTTGAGCGTATAAACTAACCAACCAATCGTAGCTTGTGTTTGGCTGATAGCAGCTGAAATAGAAATATACTATTATATTAAGTACATACTCATGATAGCGATTTCACAAATGTTATTAATTTAAACATTCAATAGTAAGTTTGCATAAAGGAAACAGCGTATCAATGACTTCTCCAAGTCAAAAGTTCTTTTACAAAATCAAATCATGCAATTATTATTAACTTATTTTGAAGAAAACAGATTTGTATGAGATTTAACTCTGTATTTAAAACATATGTATCTCAGGTAATTCATTTAAAACTTTCTATTTCAAATATTGTGCTGATTGAAAATACCAGCTTTTTCAAACTTAGTAGCTTTAAAATGATATTATACTCATATATGTGAAGCTACATACAGGGCAGGGAGCCCACTAGGATAAAATACATTCATGCAATGCAATAATTAATGTTTAGCTTGATTTTCAATCTTAATGTTTCTAATGAAAGGTCCGGAACTCCCGGAAAGCAAGTTGACAAGAGAACCAAGTTCAAAGATGTTTCGGTAAAGCGGGATCAATGATCTATATGCATTTAAAAAATAGAGTCCAAATAGCGTAGCTGAAAAGAACAGTTGTCAGAAAGACTAAAACTTTTTTTCTGAACGATTTGAAAAGCACGTTTTGCAGCAAGTTACGCTAAGGGAAGGCAAGGAGTGGAGGGGAAGAAAGACAAGAACGATCCGCTAATTTTCGCGCCCTTTTTTTTTTTTTTTTTTTTTGACTTGAAGTGTTGGTTCGGAAGGGGCTCGAATGGAAGAATAATGGAAAAGTTTCCACTGATTTTAGTAGGTTGGATTTTAATTTTACCAAATAGGTAATAAAGTACCCTTTGGAAAACAAAGTGCAACTCCACTAATGCTTTGAAAATATAAAACATATATTGATTCTGCAATATAATTTTGCTTACTTAAATGAGTTTTGAAAATATTAACTTTTTATTTAATTCAATAAACGAAATGACTTGTAAGGAAAGTCATAAACTTTGAACTATTTTATCAGCTTCACAGTTATTTCATTAGGTGTTTTAATAGCACCACTAATTATTATGCTTTTGCATTATAGCATTTGAAACACATGCCAAATGAATCTAAATTCAAATTAAAAAAAAATGACCTCTGTAAACAAATTTAAGTTAAAACCAGCTAAGTTTTGCTATGACATATACAGAGAAATTCTCGTATTTTGGCGTTGATTATAGTAGTCACCCCCTGACGAAGTTACTATAATAGAGAAATATACCTTTTCCAGTTATATTTCCGCCAACCAAATGGTATAGTGGTTAGCATACTAGCTTCTAGACAACGAGATTGCGGGTTCGAGTCCCGTGTAAGGCATGGATGTTTGTAAATGTATGTTGGCTTGTCAAATGACGAATGTTTTGGCGCAATATAGCCCTCGTGTTGCTGACGACGCCAGATAATCTAAAAACAACCAACCAGTTATTTTCCCATTTGTTATTCAATTCTCTGCTATAATTAAAACTTTGAAAAAAATCATTCCTTTACATACAAATATTAATAATTTTTTCACTTTTGAGTAACTTCCCCAAGCAATGTCTTTCGACACCTAACAAACATACCTATCTAGTTTTTGTTTACTCTAACAAAATTCCTTCCACTAAGTTGCTAGCTTCAAATGTTAAACAAGTAGTGAAACATTCCCTAAAATTATTATAAGCATACATCATAATGCATTTTGTTCAAAAATCAGTAATATTTTATTACAGGAATTATTCTGTAACATTAGTTGGTTGGTTTGTAAGCTCAACGCCTTATTTTTATGCACAGTGACGGGCTAATCAGACCGGGACCTACAGCTTAACGTGGATTCCGAATCACAACAAACATCCTTGCCTAACCCGGGATTCGAACCCGGCATCTTTAGCATGCAAGGCTAGAGCTCTATCCCCACAGCTAACCGATGGACAAAAGTATCCTGCTTCGGCGGTCTGTAACATTAGTTCTTACTCTTTAGTAAGCAACTTCGAAACTGTTCCATTAGATGGATACAAGATAAAAACTTCCAAATTGAAAACCAAACTAATCCAAACTAACAACGTAGACCTGGTGGCTGTGTGGTTAGCGCTCTGGCCTCGCATGCCAAAGCTGCCGGGCTCGAATCCTGGATAAAGCATGGATGTTCGTTGTGGTTCGGAATCCACATTAAGCTGTAGTTCCCGGCCTGATTACCCGTTATTATGCCCAAAAATAAGTCGTTAAGCGTATAAACAAAACCAAAAACCAGACTAACAGCATTCAAATCATTTATACAAGGACTATATACATTACTTTAAATATCTTTGGCTCTAATCTGCAGTACAAAAATCGTTTTACATAGGAAATAAGTAACACGAAGGAGGGGAAGAATTAAAAGCTAGTATTCGGAAGGAATCGTGGTTTGGGTTATGCACCTATTCACTTACATTAAATATATCAAAACATTACAAACAAAACTAGCCCTTAACTGCTGTGGTTGGGTAGTTTGATATTTTTGGCGCAAGGGCAACATGTTGTCTCTACAGCGCCAAACAATTTAGTGAACATCAGATTAAAATTTAAGAAACATAGTATCGGGAAAATAATTTTAAAGTCAAAGATGAAATATTTTAGGGGATGGAAGCATTCCACAAAAAATGACTCGCGGTCTGTCAGACCGCATACAGCAGTTGAAGGCTAGAATATTAATGTTCGTTCAACATGATGCATACTGAATTAAATATACATTATGTCGTGCATAAATGTTGTCCTCATGTATATACGACATATCATATAATTATGTAAAATACAATTGAATACAACATAAGGAAAAATATAAAAAAATTTATTACTTATACGTCGATTTCCTTCCATGATGAATATTTCCCGATCCTTTTCTTCAATGAAATAAAAACAATCTTTCGATGTTCACGTTTTCAATGAAATAAAAGAAAAATAATGACGCAGAAGATATTACTGGCCCTTGTGTTGCCTTTTCGCCATAAAACAACAACCAAACCAAACCAGAAGATATCACAAACGCAGCAATTATGTCTGCATTCAATGGCTACTAGAAAATCAAGTGAAAAAAATGTCGTGTTTACGAAAGTTCAAAACAATCATGCGCATGCGCAGAAGGCACGATACGATGACGTAGTAACCGTTGCCACCAGTTATATTACTAAAGTGCTGGATGGCCATCAACGGACAAGAAGAGGTTGGCCTAGAAAAAATAAGCTGATGGTATCCCAGTAACGAACCGCGAGTGTGCCATTGATGGCATTACGTGGCCATCACACACCCAGTACAGCCGGCAACTAGCCGTGAAGCGGCCATCGTCCGTGTTTTTACTGGGATCATTGCCTCAGTGGAAAAATTCTTAACAATAATTTGTTTTGCAACCACCGACTGTCTATTTCTGTCACTTATAAAGTGCTTAACACAGCCAAATACGTCTCGTAATTTTGAGCATCTAGAAGAATACGAGATCGAAATCTTCTAGTGTAAACCCCTCTCTCCGACCCAGTGGCGGATCTAGGATTTTCCTGAGGGGGGGGGAGTAGTTAGAAATTGGGCATCCGAAGCCATGGAGCGACCGAGCGACGGGACGGGGGACGATGACGTCACCGGAAGGGGGCGTGACCGGATATGACGTCACAGGAAGTGACATCATAGGATATGACGTCATCGGAAGTCACGTGACCGGAAGTGGAGTGGAGTTGTTCCCCTCCTGCTGCTGTTTCAGTTTCGGTTTCATTATAAGCTGTTTGTGTATGACGTCACAGTGGGAATGACGTCATAATGTGTTTTATATCAAAGTTTTGAGTGGTGGCAACACTTTTTTTAGTTTCGGTTTATCTAGCAGACGGAGTTGAGTTGTTCTAGGTCTGCTTCTTAGCGAATAAGTTAGAGTGATAGGCTTTTATTGCGTGACGTCACAGTAGGTATGACGTCATAATGTGTTTTATATCAAAGTTTAGAGCGATGGCAACACTTTTTAGTTTCAATTTACCTTTAAGATGGAGCTGAATTGTTCTAGAGCTGCTTCTAAACGAATAAGTTAAGAGTGATAGATATTTTTACTAGTGACGTCACAGTGGGTATGATGTCATTATATGTTAAAATTTACGTTTTAAGTGGTGATAACATTGGATATATACCAAATTTAGTTTTCAGGTGTTGGCAACGAGTTCTGATCGGTCAGCTAAATGCTCGCTTGTGACTGATAAGTTTTAAACATGTGACCAAAAGTTAACTCCTGATTGACTGTTTGGTTTTCTAGCGAGTTACTTACATATCCTTTAGCCAAGTTAAAATACCTGCAACAAAGTTACACAAAAAAAAAAAAATGTTAAATTTGAAAAGTTAATAAAAGGAAGGCCATTTGCTAAGGATCTAAAGAACCCTAACCCCGAGCTACACGTGACATTTCAATATTTTACCAAACAATTGTTAAAATATCGACTATCGGACGTTGCCTTCATGGTAACTCATCTACCCCCCCCCCCCTTCCCTAACTAATTTTGAATAAGTTAAGACTTTAGAATTACAATTAATAAATTTTGAAAAATTATTTATTAAAGGTGAGGACCCACCTCCAGCCCGATACCTCTTTTAGGAAGAATTGGTACCGCCTCACTCCACCCTAACAAAAAAAAAAATCTGTGAAAAAAACCACGAAGTATTAAACACGTCTTTCACACTCAAGTATCTAAGTAGAAATGGCGAGACGGCAACCGGTAGCGTCTATATATGAGGGGTGATCACGTGACTTCACCGACCAATCAGGTTTCACGGTAGAGGGTGCTACTGACTATCGACCCGTCAGAAGGGAGGGGAGCGAGACTAGGGATGTTTCAACACGCTTCAACGCGTTTGCGAGTTGAGTTGTTGTGTAACGATCTTGCTTGAAACAGTTAAAGTGATAGATAATTTGTTCGTGACGTCATATTGTAGCGAATGGGTTTTTAGCGTAGACAGTTGTTGCAATTGGAGTAATTATGAAATTTATTAAATATAAAGATAATATTTAGTAATAATTATCAGATTTTATTATTATTATTATAAAAAATAAACTTATAAAAAAAGTGAACGTGAAAATTTACTTTACGAATAAAAATCATGTCTTTAAAATGTGTACGAATATCACTAAATAAGAGAAAAAAGTAACATACTTAAACTCTTTAAAATAAATAACTTTAACATTAACGTAAAAAATTTACTTTTCACATAAAAATCACTTTAAAATGAGTAAAAATATCGCTAAATAAGAGAAAAAAAGTAACTTACTTAAAATTTCTAAGATAAATATTTAACCTTTACTCGAAAATTCCCTTCATATATAAAAATCACGACTTTAAAATATGACATGCAAGAGAAAAGTAACGTACTTAAACTTTCTACGACAAATAACTTTAACATTAACGTAACATTTTACTTTACACATAAAAATCCCGACTTTAAAATATGTAGAAATATCGCTAAATAAAAGAAGAAAAAAAAAGTAACATACTTAAACTTTGTACGACAAATAACTTTGACATTAACGTAAAAAATTTTCTTCACATATAAAAATCACGACTTTAAAATGTGACGTGTAAGAAGAATTAGCATACTTAAAATTTCTACGACAAATAAATTTAACCTTTACGCGAAAATTTACTATATACATAAAAATCATGTCTTTAAAATATGTAAAAATATTGCTAAATAAAAGAAAAAAAAAACTAACATACTTAAACTTTGCACGACAAATAACTTTAGCATTAACGTAAAAATTTACTTCACATATAAAAATCACGACATTAAAATGTGACATGTAAGAAGAATTAGCATACTTAAAATTTCTACGATAAATAATTTTAACATTTGAGTGAAAATTTACTACATATATAAAAATCATGTATTTAAAATATCGCTGAATAAAAGAAAAAAGTAACATACTTAAACTTTCTACGACAAATAACTTTAACATTAACGCAAAAATTTACTTTACACATAAAAATCACGACTTTAAATTTGACATTAAATTTGACAGGAGGAAAGTATAACATACCTATAATTTCTACGACAAAGAATTCAAACATTGCCATTCATGTCTTTAAAATGTATAATGACAACTCTAACTTTTAGAAAAAAGAAACACTAAAAATTTACAAGGCAAAGAATTTAAAATTGAACGTGAAAATTAACTTCACATGTACAATCATACTCTTATATCAACGATAAATAAGATAAAAAAGAAGCTCTAAAAATTTATAAGGCAAATAATTTAAATAATACGCGAAAATTTACCACACATATAAAAATTATGTCTTTCAAATGCGTAAGAATAACGCTAAATTAGAGAAAAAGAAATACTAAAAATTTATAAGGTAAGGAATTGAAACAATATACGAAAATTTATTTCACGCATAAAATTTTTATCTTTAAAATGTGTAAGAATAATGCTAAATTAGAGAAGAAAAAAAAATAACATACTTAAACTTTCTTCGACAACAATTTAAACAATACGCGACATTTTCATACACAATTATTTTCTTAGGTTAATGTTAAATAATGGGAAATTTAACAGAATAAAAATTTCAAAGATAAAGAATTTTAACCTTTACACGAAAATTTACCTCACAAAAATATCATATCCTTAAACTTTAACGTGACAATTTACTCTTCATATACAATTAAACTCTTAGGTTAATGTTAAATAAGAAATAAAATAATATACTTAAAATTTCTAAGATAAACATAACGTAAAAATTTCGTATCATGTGTTTAAAATGTAACATATAAGAGAAAAAAAACTAACATACTTGAACTTTCTATAGCAAAGAATTTAAGCATTAGCGTAAAAATTCACTTTACATATAAAATTCACATCTTTAAATGGGAAGATAAGCAGGTGACGGTAATTAGCCAATCAGGGTAGCGGTAGGTGATACGCCATTCGCCGGCATTTTTAGATCGGAGGATGAGTCACGCTAAAACTTGTTGGAACAGGTCGGGAGATTTGTACAGCAAGAACAACAGCATCGACGCGCAAGCAGCGGGTGATGCTGTGATGTGTCAGCAGGTCTTTAAGATTATCGTTTTCCTACTTTGCCGTTTTCATAATGAAATGTTTGTGAAAACTTGGAATGAATAAAGTGGATTTCAAAGACATATTAGTAAGTGAAGGTAGAATTCGCATGGACTTTCTTCCAAAAAGTATGATTCACTTGGAGAATTTAAGATCATTTCTACTTGAAAACTTTTCTATTATTTAAAACATTGAATATTGTTCAAACTCAGTGAGATTATATGCTACAATACGGGTAAAACTTAACAAAATTGTTACATAGAAGAAAAATAGTAAGAGATTTAAAATAAATACTAGTTATAGATACTCCAAAGAAAAAATTTCACCTCTACTTTTCAATCGGGAAATCAATACAAGTTGGAAATTTATGTTACTTCAAGAAAGACTTAGACAATTTACTTTGTAATAATATACGTTAAGGTGTCGTATTAACTCGTGCAATACATGCTGACTAAGGTTTATTTTACTTGAAAGGTGAATTGGGGGAAAATATTAAATAAATTGTAGATATTAAATACATTGTAGATATGCATTCAAGTTTTGAAAATCACCTGCAAGACTTTTAAAACATCTTAAGATAAATTGAAAGAAACTTTTTATACTCTGAAAGGAAATCACAAGTAATTTAGTTAACTTTTTTCATGGTAACACTCATATTCAACGACATGTTTTTAAAATTTAACCTTCTTTACATGATAATAGTTATAAATTTTTTCAATCTCAGATGCGATATACTATTATTTCTAACATATATGTTACGAATTGTGTAAAGTTTTTAAAAGAGTATATGCAAATCACCAATCAGAAACATAAAAATCTAACATCAATCAAACACACTAAAATAATAAGATATTTTCCTTAGTGGAAATAGTTAACTACTCATGTGATGGAATGTACTTAGAAAATTTAAATACTGAAAAAAGTTTGCTAGGCAAACTTAAAGAATATATTTTTTTTTCTTGTGAAAAACTAGCATAAATTTGAAAAATATAGAGTTTGTTACTACGTAAAATTGAACATCATCTGGACAAACTAAATTATACATGAATTTTTTTTTATTTGAGAGGTGCTGACAATATATCATTAATACAGAGATTTTTAACTTCCACCCATAATTTCTAAATAACTTATACATAAATTTCATAAAACTGAAACAGAATGTGTTTTACAAGACGCTTATTTTGTAAGATGAATATTCAATATTAATATAACTGAGCAAAGTTCATTACGGAAAAAACTTGTAAAAGATACTTATATTTTGAAAATAGTTTGAAATATCCTTTTAAATTTATGAATGCTCGCTTTCGAAAGACACAAATAAAACTGATATTACACATGATAATTAACACATGCATAACATTAATCAAACAAAGTGGAATTTTTATTGCTTGTGACCGATAACTTTTCAGTGAAGCAGAACTTACATAGGAAATTTGTGCAAACTTTTTCAACTTTTAAACTAAGTATTATGTAAAATTATAAATTACGATAGGAAATAGCACACTTCAGAATCGGAACAAGTCTTCTAGTTAAGCTAAATTTATTTCTCAAGGAATTGAAAGCATACCAGACAAGTCCTTATCATTTCGCATCTTTTCTCATGTTGCAAGAAGACATACTTTGTAAAAGATCGTCGTTGCACTTAACAAAAATCAGTAAAAATAAATGTATTTTCTATAGCAAAGATAAAACTTCACAACTTAATTACTGAAATTTAGCTAAGTTGCATATGGTTTATTCACATAACTCGCATATGCTTCGAATGTTGAAATATATTTGTCAGTTGAAATCAAAATAATCGAAAATAAATGCTACCTACATTTTCAAGTCGGAAATTACTATTAAATAAACTTTACATGTAAAACATTGTCATGTTAAAAAGAAAAATCTACAAAAATGTAAATGATAATTTTACTGTTGGTACATAAATGATGAATAATTTATGATTTTATTCTAGGCAAACGTTTTATTGTCTAACAGAGAACTTAAACTTTAGCAGAAAAATAAAAAAATACAATTTTTATATCCTATCATACTTGTCGAAAATTGAATTTATTAGCTGTCGTAATAGATTTTTATTGTCCAAATTTCTATAGTTTTTCGTCCCGGTGCAATAAAATTAAGTTCATGTGTAATAAGTAGGTTTTTTGATGAATCTTATAAATTTAATGAAATTATTATGACCTAAGAGATTGAGTGAACTGAATAAATCAATGATGCAAATTTAAACAGTGACTTGAACTGATACACACTATAACTGTAAAGAAGTATGACAAAGTGATAGATGAAGTAAAAATAGAAGTTGAATGAAATGTGTTGAAAAAAGTTGAAGACGACAAGAAATTCGTAATTGAGAATTATCATTGACTTATATTAACTTCGTTTTTCTTGCTTATGATAAGAAAATACACTCTTTCTTATTAAGAACCAACTTGATATCTGATCATAGAATGACAATGATGAAATATCTATACATTAAAAAAAAAAAAAAAAAAATACCAAACTTAGACATAGCAAATTTCTTGAAATTCATGTATAATGCGAGAAGTTTTACTGGAAATATAGAAGATACAACATTGAAAGATGTGAATGTTTCGAAGTACTTTATCAGAAATAAAAAAAAAAAAATGCGCTGAGATTCGCTATAAAAAATTTTAGGAGAAAGTTTAAACAAAATTTAAAATCAAACATGCTTTTAAATGGGAACACAAATATTAAAACTATAGCACATTAAACAATTTATATTACGTCATCTCAGTTGTATCAAACTGAATAACATGAAAAACAACCACAAACTGAATAAACATGAAAATTATCAATATATGTGGAAAAGTTTCCTTTTTTCACATATAAAAAAAATAACACATTGACGTGCGTTAAGATCACGAAACATGCATAATCATATACCGATAAGAGCAACCAATGTTGCGGGGAGATATTCACATGATGGTCAATATCCCATGAATAAATTGATTGATTGAATTTATAATGCTAATTCCAATAGTATTCCACGTAACTTCAACTTCATATGTTACACTATAGATATATTTATTTTTCAAATATATTGACTTTCGAAAAATCATCCTTCAATACAAGAATGATCATAGTAAGAATAAAAGAAAAGATACTAAGCATTGATTTAAAGTGTATTTATTTCAACTTAGCAACAAATCATATGCTTGAAACGAAAATTGCTTCGAACCAAAGTATAACCATCCAATTTCATTGATTCCTACAAGGACATTTTTCTCATCTAATAATTGAATTTTTTTTTTCTCATACACATTATAAGTGATGTCCAATCAGGTGTAAAATAGTTGAAGATATCCGACCTCTTTCTAAATATTAATAAGTCACTGTTGAAAAACTTATAAAAATTTCAATTTACACTTAAAGTTTTTTTTTTTTTATATATATATTTCAAAGAATTTTTTCAAATCAATATGTATATTTAAATACTGAAACTTATTCACTTCAATAAATGTATGTTTAAGTTATAAAACTCTTCGTATGTATTGAAAAATTGTAACTTTTCGTCTTCTTCGTATAAATCGATAACTTATACACTAGTTCTTCATCAATTAATCTTCTAAGTAAATCTTTCAAAGCTAAAAACATACTTATAGCTTTGCATTTGTAACAAGTTAAATTGTACATGTTTCATGTGAAAGTTACAAAATTTCAGATATTTTCATGGAAAACATATAAAATTTTAATTTCACGAGAAACATGTACAATTTAACATGTTACAAATGCTAAGCTATAAGTATGTTTTTAGCTTTGAAAGATTTACTTAGAAGATTAATTGATGAAGAACTAGTGTATAAGTTATCGATTTATACGAAGAAGACGAAAAGTTACAATTTTTCAATACATACGAAGAGTTTTATAACTTAAACATACATTTATTGAAGTGAATAAGTTTCAGTATTTAAATATACATATTGATTTGAAAAAATTCTTTGAAATATATATATAAAAAAAAAAAACTTTAAGTGTAAATTGAAATTTTTATGAGTTTTTCAACAGTGACTTATTAATATTTAGAAAGAGGTCGGATATCTTCAACTATTTTACACCTGATTGGACATCACTTATAATGTGTATGAGAAAAAAAAAATTCAATTATTAGATGAGAAAAATGTCCTTGTAGGAATCAATGAAATTGGATGGTTATACTTTGGTTCGAAGCAATTTTCGTTTCAAGCATATGATTTGTTGCTAAGTTGAAATAAATACACTTTAAATCAATGCTTAGTATCTTTTCTTTTATTCTTACTATGATCATTCTTGTATTGAAGGATGATTTTTCGAAAGTCAATATATTTGAAAAATAAATATATCTATAGTGTAACATATGAAGTTGAAGTTACGTGGAATACTATTGGAATTAGCATTATAAATTCAATCAATCAATTTATTCATGGGATATTGACCATCATGTGAATATCTCCCCGCAACATTGGTTGCTCTTATCGGTATATGATTATGCATGTTTCGTGATCTTAACGCACGTCAATGTGTTATTTTTTTTATATGTGAAAAAAGGAAACTTTTCCACATATATTGATAATTTTCATGTTTATTCAGTTTGTGGTTGTTTTTCATGTTATTCAGTTTGATACAACTGAGATGACGTAATATAAATTGTTTAATGTGCTATAGTTTTAATATTTGTGTTCCCATTTAAAAGCATGTTTGATTTTAAATTTTGTTTAAACTTTCTCCTAAAATTTTTTATAGCGAATCTCAGCGCATTTTTTTTTTTTTATTTCTGATAAAGTACTTCGAAACATTCACATCTTTCAATGTTGTATCTTCTATATTTCCAGTAAAACTTCTCGCATTATACATGAATTTCAAGAAATTTGCTATGTCTAAGTTTGGTATTTTTTTTTTTTTTTTTTTTTTTTTTTTTTTTTTTAATGTATAGATATTTCATCATTGTCATTCTATGATCAGATATCAAGTTGGTTCTTAATAAGAAAGAGTGTATTTTCTTATCATAAGCAAGAAAAACGAAGTTAATATAAGTCAATGATAATTCTCAATTACGAATTTCTTGTCGTCTTCAACTTTTTTCAACACATTTCATTCAACTTCTATTTTTACTTCATCTATCACTTTGTCATACTTCTTTACAGTTATAGTGTGTATCAGTTCAAGTCACTGTTTAAATTTGCATCATTGATTTATTCAGTTCACTCAATCTCTTAGGTCATAATAATTTCATTAAATTTATAAGATTCATCAAAAAACCTACTTATTACACATGAACTTAATTTTATTGCACCGGGAAGAAAAACTATAGAAATTTGGACAATAAAAATTTATTACGACAGCTAATAAATTCAATTTTCGACAAGTATGATAGGATATAAAAATTGTATTTTTTTATTTTTCTGCTAAAGTTTAAGTTCTCTGTTAGACAATAAAACGTTTGCCTAGAATAAAATCATAAATTATTCATCATTTATGTACCAACAGTAAAATTATCATTTACATTTTTGTAGATTTTTCTTTTTAACATGACAATGTTTTACATGTAAAGTTTATTTAATAGTAATTTCCGACTTGAAAATGTAGGTAGCATTTATTTTCGATTATTTTGATTTCAACTGACAAATATATTTCAACATTCGAAGCATATGCGAGTTATGTGAATAAACCATATGCAACTTAGCTAAATTTCAGTAATTAAGTTGTGAAGTTTTATCTTTGCTATAGAAAATACATTTATTTTTACTGATTTTTGTTAAGTGCAACGACGATCTTTTACAAAGTATGTCTTCTTGCAACATGAGAAAAGATGCGAAATGATAAGGACTTGTCTGGTATGCTTTCAATTCCTTGAGAAATAAATTTAGCTTAACTAGAAGACTTGTTCCGATTCTGAAGTGTGCTATTTCCTATCGTAATTTATAATTTTACATAATACTTAGTTTAAAAGTTGAAAAAGTTTGCACAAATTTCCTATGTAAGTTCTGCTTCACTGAAAAGTTATCGGTCACAAGCAATAAAAATTCCACTTTGTTTGATTAATGTTATGCATGTGTTAATTATCATGTGTAATATCAGTTTTATTTGTGTCTTTCGAAAGCGAGCATTCATAAATTTAAAAGGATATTTCAAACTATTTTCAAAATATAAGTATCTTTTACAAGTTTTTTCCGTAATGAACTTTGCTCAGTTATATTAATATTGAATATTCATCTTACAAAATAAGCGTCTTGTAAAACACATTCCGTTTCAGTTTTATGAAATTTATGTATAAGTTATTTAGAAATTATGGGTGGAAGTTAAAAATCTCTGTATTAATGATATATTGTCAGCACCTCTCAAATAAAAAAAAATTCATGTATAATTTAGTTTGTCCAGATGATGTTCAATTTTACGTAGTAACAAACTCTATATTTTTCAAATTTATGCTAGTTTTTCACAAGAAAAAAAAAATATATTCTTTAAGTTTGCCTAGCAAACTTTTTTCAGTATTTAAATTTTCTAAGTACATTCCATCACATGAGTAGTTAACTATTTCCACTAAGGAAAATATCTTATTATTTTAGTGTGTTTGATTGATGTTAGATTTTTATGTTTCTGATTGGTGATTTGCATATACTCTTTTAAAAACTTTACACAATTCGTAACATATATGTTAGAAATAATAGTATATCGCATCTGAGATTGAAAAAATTTATAACTATTATCATGTAAAGAAGGTTAAATTTTAAAAACATGTCGTTGAATATGAGTGTTACCATGAAAAAAGTTAACTAAATTACTTGTGATTTCCTTTCAGAGTATAAAAAGTTTCTTTCAATTTATCTTAAGATGTTTTAAAAGTCTTGCAGGTGATTTTCAAAACTTGAATGCATATCTACAATGTATTTAATATCTACAATTTATTTAATATTTTCCCCCAATTCACCTTTCAAGTAAAATAAACCTTAGTCAGCATGTATTGCACGAGTTAATACGACACCTTAACGTATATTATTACAAAGTAAATTGTCTAAGTCTTTCTTGAAGTAACATAAATTTCCAACTTGTATTGATTTCCCGATTGAAAAGTAGAGGTGAAATTTTTTCTTTGGAGTATCTATAACTAGTATTTATTTTAAATCTCTTACTATTTTTCTTCTATGTAACAATTTTGTTAAGTTTTACCCGTATTGTAGCATATAATCTCACTGAGTTTGAACAATATTCAATGTTTTAAATAATAGAAAAGTTTTCAAGTAGAAATGATCTTAAATTCTCCAAGTGAATCATACTTTTTGGAAGAAAGTCCATGCGAATTCTACCTTCACTTACTAATATGTCTTTGAAATCCACTTTATTCATTCCAAGTTTTCACAAACATTTCATTATGAAAACGGCAAAGTAGGAAAACGATAATCTTAAAGACCTGCTGACACATCACAGCATCACCCGCTGCTTGCGCGTCGATGCTGTTGTTCTTGCTGTACAAATCTCCCGACCTGTTCCAACAAGTTTTAGCGTGACTCATCCTCCGATCTAAAAATGCCGGCGAATGGCGTATCACCTACCGCTACCCTGATTGGCTAATTACCGTCACCTGCTTATCTTCCCATTTAAAGATGTGAATTTTATATGTAAAGTGAATTTTTACGCTAATGCTTAAATTCTTTGCTATAGAAAGTTCAAGTATGTTAGTTTTTTTTCTCTTATATGTTACATTTTAAACACATGATACGAAATTTTTACGTTATGTTTATCTTAGAAATTTTAAGTATATTATTTTATTTCTTATTTAACATTAACCTAAGAGTTTAATTGTATATGAAGAGTAAATTGTCACGTTAAAGTTTAAGGATATGATATTTTTGTGAGGTAAATTTTCGTGTAAAGGTTAAAATTCTTTATCTTTGAAATTTTTATTCTGTTAAATTTCCCATTATTTAACATTAACCTAAGAAAATAATTGTGTATGAAAATGTCGCGTATTGTTTAAATTGTTGTCGAAGAAAGTTTAAGTATGTTATTTTTTTTTCTTCTCTAATTTAGCATTATTCTTACACATTTTAAAGATAAAAATTTTATGCGTGAAATAAATTTTCGTATATTGTTTCAATTCCTTACCTTATAAATTTTTAGTATTTCTTTTTCTCTAATTTAGCGTTATTCTTACGCATTTGAAAGACATAATTTTTATATGTGTGGTAAATTTTCGCGTATTATTTAAATTATTTGCCTTATAAATTTTTAGAGCTTCTTTTTTATCTTATTTATCGTTGATATAAGAGTATGATTGTACATGTGAAGTTAATTTTCACGTTCAATTTTAAATTCTTTGCCTTGTAAATTTTTAGTGTTTCTTTTTTCTAAAAGTTAGAGTTGTCATTATACATTTTAAAGACATGAATGGCAATGTTTGAATTCTTTGTCGTAGAAATTATAGGTATGTTATACTTTCCTCCTGTCAAATTTAATGTCAAATTTAAAGTCGTGATTTTTATGTGTAAAGTAAATTTTTGCGTTAATGTTAAAGTTATTTGTCGTAGAAAGTTTAAGTATGTTACTTTTTTCTTTTATTCAGCGATATTTTAAATACATGATTTTTATATATGTAGTAAATTTTCACTCAAATGTTAAAATTATTTATCGTAGAAATTTTAAGTATGCTAATTCTTCTTACATGTCACATTTTAATGTCGTGATTTTTATATGTGAAGTAAATTTTTACGTTAATGCTAAAGTTATTTGTCGTGCAAAGTTTAAGTATGTTAGTCTTTTTTTTCTTTTATTTAGCAATATTTTTACATATTTTAAAGACATGATTTTTATGTATATAGTAAATTTTCGCGTAAAGGTTAAATTTATTTGTCGTAGAAATTTTAAGTATGCTAATTCTTCTTACACGTCACATTTTAAAGTCGTGATTTTTATATGTGAAGAAAATTTTTTACGTTAATGTCAAAGTTATTTGTCGTACAAAGTTTAAGTATGTTACTTTTTTTTTCTTCTTTTATTTAGCGATATTTCTACATATTTTAAAGTCGGGATTTTTATGTGTAAAGTAAAATGTTACGTTAATGTTAAAGTTATTTGTCGTAGAAAGTTTAAGTACGTTACTTTTCTTTTGCATGTCATATTTTAAAGTCGTGATTTTTATATATGAAGGGAATTTTCGAGTAAAGGTTAAATATTTATCTTAGAAATTTTAAGTAAGTTACTTTTTTTCTCTTATTTAGCGATATTTTTACTCATTTTAAAGTGATTTTTATGTGAAAAGTAAATTTTTTACGTTAATGTTAAAGTTATTTATTTTAAAGAGTTTAAGTATGTTACTTTTTTCTCTTATTTAGTGATATTCGTACACATTTTAAAGACATGATTTTTATTCGTAAAGTAAATTTTCACGTTCACTTTTTTTATAAGTTTATTTTTTATAATAATAATAATAAAATCTGATAATTATTACTAAATATTATCTTTATATTTAATAAATTTCATAATTACTCCAATTGCAACAACTGTCTACGCTAAAAACCCATTCGCTACAATATGACGTCACGAACAAATTATCTATCACTTTAACTGTTTCAAGCAAGATCGTTACACAACAACTCAACTCGCAAACGCGTTGAAGCGTGTTGAAACATCCCTAGTCTCGCTCCCCTCCCTTCTGACGGGTCGATAGTCAGTAGCACCCTCTACCGTGAAACCTGATTGGTCGGTGAAGTCACGTGATCACCCCTCATATATAGACGCTACCGGTTGCCGTCTCGCCATTTCTACTTAGATACCTGAGTGTGAAAGACGTGTTTAATACTTCGTGGTTTTTTTCACAGATTTTTTTTTTTTTTGTTAGGGTGGAGTGAGGCGGTACTAATTCTTCCTAAAAGAGGTATCGGGCTGGAGGTGGGTCCTCACCTTTAATAAATAATTTTTCAAAATTTATTAATTGTAATTCTAAAGTCTTAACTTATTCAAAATTAGTTAGGGAAGGGGGGGGGGGTAGATGAGTTACCATGAAGGCAACGTCCGATAGTCGATATTTTAACAATTGTTTGGTAAAATATTGAAATGTCACGTGTAGCTCGGGGTTAGGGTTCTTTAGACCCTTAGCAAATGGCCTTCCTTTTATTAACTTTTCAAATTTAACATTTTTTTTTTTTGTGTAACTTTGTTGCAGGTATTTTAACTTGGCTAAAGGATATGTAAGTAACTCGCTAGAAAACCAAACAGTCAATCAGGAGTTAACTTTTGGTCACATGTTTAAAACTTATCAGTCACAAGCGAGCATTTAGCTGACCGATCAGAACTCGTTGCCAACACCTGAAAACTAAATTTGGTATATATCCAATGTTATCACCACTTAAAACGTAAATTTTAACATATAATGACATCATACCCACTGTGACGTCACTAGTAAAAATATCTATCACTCTTAACTTATTCGTTTAGAAGCAGCTCTAGAACAATTCAGCTCCATCTTAAAGGTAAATTGAAACTAAAAAGTGTTGCCATCGCTCTAAACTTTGATATAAAACACATTATGACGTCATACCTACTGTGACGTCACGCAATAAAAACCTATCACTCTAACTTATTCGTTTACAAGCAGTCCTAGAACAACTCAACTCCGTCTGTTAGATAAACCGAAACTAAAAAATGTTGCCACCACTCAAAACTTTGATATAAAACACATTATGACGTCATATCTACTGTGACGTCACGCAATAAAAGCCTATCACCATAACGTTCTTATTAAGAAGCAGTCCTAGAACAACTCAACTCCGTCTGTTAGATAAACCGAAACTAAAAAGTGTTGCCACCACTCAAAACTTTGATTTAAAACACATTATGACGTCATTCCCACTGTGACGTCATACACAAACAGCTTATAATGAAACCGAAACTAAAACAGCAGCAGGAGGGGAACAACTCAACTCCACTTCCGGTCACGTGATTTCCGGTGACGTCATATCCGGTGATGTCACTTCCTGTGACGTCATATCCGGTCACGCCCCCTTCCGGTGACATCATCGTCCCTCGTCCCATCCCGCATCCCGCCATGGCCCAGGAGCCCCACTTTCTAACTACTGGGGGGGGCGCAACACCTGTGCCTTAGCCAGGATGAAATCAAATATTTAAAAAAAGTTTTTTAAAAAAATCTATGAAGTGTTCTAGAAATATACTTCAAGATAATCCGTATCCATTGATTGACCCCTCCCCCTCCCCCTTTTTCGTCACATTTCTGACTCGCTATCTTAGCGTAAGGTGAAATGCCCAGGTTATACCAAAATTACTTTTCAGTTTTTAAAAAAAACTCCCCCTCTCACTCCTCAAGAAACACCCTTCTATGCTAGATATTTTATGAACTCCTTTGTTTCTTTATACTCATGACAAATAAAACGTTTTTGCAAAGTTTCATGAACGGACCAATTTTTTATTTTTTAATGTCGTATTTTACCTTTCCTTGGATTTTACATTTGTTTTCGTTTATAAAAAAGAACTGTAACTTTTTTTATATTAGTTATATCGTTTTGCTTTTTTTCATTCGATTCAGCATAAAAAAAGTACTCTAGAAACATGTGTCACATGCCTAGATTGCCCCAAAATTAATTTTTCAGCCAAAAACCCCCTGAACCCCCCCCCCCCCCACACAAAAAAAAAATCCCCTTCTTTGCTAAATATTTTTATGGACTCATTTGAATATTTATTTTCATGACAAATATGGAACATTTTTGCCAAGTGTGATCAACGAACCAATTTTTTTGTTTTTCTTATGGTCTCGGGTACTATTTTACCAGCACTAATACATATATTTGGTGCGATTTTATACATCCATATTTTTTTTTTACTTTCAATTACCCTTATGGTATAAAAGTATTGAATTCGGTAAAAAAAAATCGATTTTATTGCATTTCTACTAGGGATGGAACGGATGTGAGTTTTGCCGGATACCGGATTTCGGATATCCGGGGTACCATGTCTACCGGATACGGATATCCGAAACGGATTTCGCCGGATATCCGGCCGGATATTCGGTCTATATACTAAAAATAATAGTTATACGATATGCTATACGAAAAAAATGGTCATGATATGAAGTATTAAGTAAATTATAATTAGTGGTTAGCGCACCGCGCTGCATGCCACAGGTCCATTGTTTGATTCGCGGACTGGGCAAGGTTGACTTAGCTGTTTATACCTGAAAGAAATAAACTGAGGAGGACCATGCATGCTTGGGAACTAAACACTGGGGTTCGGCGTCAGAATGACCATCTGACTGAAACATCTGCTATGTGACACACAAATGCCACAGTCGAGAAAGCTGAGCTGGGCCCAGCAGGCCTTAGTCCACACGGGCTGTCACGCACTGAGTTTATTTTTTTTATTTAAACTTTAGTTGATGAGTGAAAGAGATCTTTGTTGCTGATTTTATATCTTGTAATATTGATACTTTTAGTTTTTCATATACTTCTGGCAGGGCTTTATCACGAAAATAATTTCTACTTGGAAGCGGATAACGAGGAGCTAGGTATTTTATTAACTGACCAAAGCCTTCTCTATTCACAATGGAGAATGGTTCAGCATCAAGAACCATTAACTCACCTAAAATTATATTAAAATTTTTTTTTACAATGTTAAAGTGCAAAATATAGCTACTTTCAATTTACTTCATGCATTGTTTATAATTGATAAATGATTACAAAATTATACCGGAGGCATTTGTTAATAACAAAAGATTTATTTTAAATATTTTATGAAATTGAAGTATATATTTTTTTGCAATGCACCTAAAACATTACGGATTTAAAGAAATCTCGTAGAAAACTTAAATTGGATCTATCGGAATATTCCGTCTTTAAATATAAACTTAAAAACTTAAAAAATTTCGAACCCAAAATTCATCAACATTATGTTATACCATATTTAAAATATATATTTAATATAAACAAACAAAATTAGTACTTACATATTTTTGCGGTTAAGGCTTTTGTTTTAGGATCATCTAAACTCCACAATTTTGGTACAAATAATTTCGATTCCAATGTTGTCTGCGTGCATTTCTTGTTTTGATGAATTGTTTTTTCTTGTTCATCAATATTTGATGCATTTAGTGAGTCTTTTAAGCTTCGGTGAATTTCCTTATGCACACTCATTAAATGGTTCCATAAGGGTTTTGTGGAAAAGGATTTTGTGCTTTTGAAGGGCACGTTTTTTAAACGATTCTGTGGAGCAAGTAACACATAGGGCTTTGCTTTCGTCATTTCCATTAATTTTAAAATACTTCCAAATGGGTGATTTTAAATGAGCCATTATTAAAAATTATAAATTGGATTGTAATTGGAGAAAAATAAAATTCAATGCATTCTAGAGAGCTAAATATAATTCCACATTGTGGCGCTGCTTTAAAGACCTAAAAATTACAATACTTCATTTTACGTCAGAAAAAATATACCAGCTTTCAACTTCTGCCAATGAAAAATCAGAAATTAAACCATACCATTCACAGCATAAAGGGGTAGGGTATTATCGTCGATAGAACAAAAAAAAAGCATTGAGGATTGCGCATTGGCTATTTATTGCTTTTTACTCGCTAGCAAATGTCAGAAAAAAAGCAGGAAGTGATAATAACTAAAACTCTTAAGAAGTCACTTATGTTATGGAAAAAAGTACTATTTATTAGTATTTCGGTTCGAGTTTTACGGAGAAGCATTCAAATATAACATCTGGAATTAATCAGATCATAAACTTGGAATGAAAAGAACATATTGCAAAACACGTATGAAGGATGTGTATGGAAAAAGATTGGAGGAATGGTTTATGCTTATCAATTCGGCGTCAATAATACGGCGCCTCTTTCTGTTTTTGTTTTGTAACTTGACTGCAATTTATGTCCAAGAAAAAAAAATTAGAAAAAAAAAGTGTAGGATGCGGTGTTCCCTTTGTCCGAAAAAGATCATTATTTTTTTCAAAAAATTATTTCTGGTGGATACCTGGTGGTCGGATATACAGCCGGATATCCGAATGAAATTATCGGATGTCCGGTATTTCAAATCGGATATCCGACGGGGTTTCGGATATCGAAAAATCAGCCGGATATGCCGGATATCGGATATTTGCCGGATATCAGTTCCATCCCTAATTTCTACACGTTTTGGAACGTGAAAAAAACGGATTGACCTGCGATGTTCAATTTTTATGCACAGGTTATTGATGGCCATGGGACCTGGCATTATGGTTTTCGTCAAAATTGCACATGTGCAATAAGTAGCTGATTTTGAAAAAATTACGTTTTTCAGCGATTACCAAAAAGTGGTTTTAATGATTTTGATTAAAATCGCTATAAAAATGCCTTTAAAAGTGTTCTAATCATTCCCACCTCCGTAGAAATGAGATAATGCGACCGCCCATCAACGGCTGTTTCTGCTCTGTTGCACTCAAAAGAAAAGATAATGCAGTGTTTATTGAAAAATATATCACAATTTTCACCGTTTCAGCGGCGTTTTTTTTTTAGAATAATCGCCAAACTGGGCATTTTTTTTAAATAATGAAAACAAAATAGGTAAATTATATCAATCCGTGACAAATTAAAAAAAACATCGCATACTGAAATATTTTGTTCCAATTCTTCAATTATAACTGGAAGAGAGAGATTGTAGGAGGATATTGTATTTAAAAAAATTTACGAACTTCATTTTGAGTTGCAATATCATTTTACTTCCTTCACGAAACTTTTGAACAAGAATCAGAAGTTTCATAAAAAATATGTTTTGGAAGAATAGGCTTAGAATAAAATTAGAGTAATCTTAGCCTTCTCTAAAAGTATGTATATATATTATGCCGTAATAAGTAATTATTATGCCGTATATAAGTAATTATTATGCCGTATATAAGTAATTATTATGCCGTAAGCATTATAATTACTTATAAAGTGCAATATTTCTTGCATTACTTCTGCAATAACGAAAAAAAAAAAAAAAAAAGAATTTGAAAGTATGTCCAGGTGAATATTTGTACAAAACTTTTCAAATTATCGTAAAAAACATACACTTATTTTGTTAATTCATTCGTTTAATTTCGTACAGGGTTTGAAAGCGATATTTTTTTAAATAATTATTTCTGCTACTGTAGTGCTACTTTACACAGATAATACTTCTTACAAAATTGTTTATAAGTCTATTTTATGTAAAAAAAAAACAATTGGCATACCTTTCCAGTGTGGTGCAAGAGAGGATTGTTAATCGAAATTCAAATATGACACTTATTTACAAGCCGAAGCAGAAATTAGAGTTGGACGAGTTCTTTTGCCCCAGTTAATAAATAACCTTTCTCTTCCTTTCTTTCAAAAGTTTTAAGTTTAGCCTATTACCATGTCTAGTTGAATGGGGGTGGCCATTTCCTATAATTGTCAACCTCTCATTTTTTTCCCCTGGTTGGCGTTGGACATTACGCATGTGAGTCAAAAAATCTCTTCCTCCCACACGACAGAAAAGGGATCGGGTATCAGGGGTCCAAGATATCTCCAAGGTCAAGAGGGTGGAGGTTTGAATACTTGTACAGTCTTCCAACATCCGTTTGAATGGGAAGAGAGAAGGCTATAAATTGAATCTTGGTACAAAAATAAGCTTTTTTTGTTGGTTTTTTCGGAAATTAGATGAAGGTTAAAATATAATTGTTGCGTGAACTTATAGAAAAAAACTTTTAAAAAAAATATTTTTATTATTATTATTTATTTCTGTAAATTGTAAAAAAAGGCTCCACCTGAGGAGGGGGCGCGCGCCCCCCGCGCCCCCTGGTTGGATCCGCCATTGCTCCGACCCCACCACACCAACGAGAGGACATTGAGGCCACGACAGATTTAAAGTGCACCAGCCCCCATTAGGTACACACCGATATTTGGCGGACGGAGGCCCGAACCCACAACCCTCCGGTTACGAGCTCGTTACTCTACCGCCTAGGCTATCGGGAGCCCTTAACAATAATTAATTGATAAACAAATCCAAACGATTAGCATTACTTTAAGATTTTAATTGAATTTTAATAGCATAACACCTAGAAAAAAAAACACCTACAGTGAAAATGCAACTCACGCAAATTAACAAAAGCTCCAATCCTTTCAAAGCAAAGTCAAAAACTCACAGACTAATTGAAGATTTCACGCCACATTCTTATTTACATTAACATGTGAGACATTTTTCGAAAAATCCAGTTTTGTTTTAACGATCACTAAATGGAAACACTCAAACCTCAGCATTTCCCGATTTATATAAGTGTAAACAAGCTTTTACTAAGCTGTACTATTGCTGTTAATAAATTAAATAAAATAGAACTTTAAAATAATAAAGTCACTATTTACCAAAAAATATGTAGAGCATTTGGTTAACAACTTAGCACACTACAAGTAATTTGAATAGGCGAATCAAAATGTGTTTCCTTAATGGCTGGCACGTGGCATGTTTTCGTAGACATCCGTGCCGGCACGGCAGATCACTTGTAAAAGAAGCCAAGGTTGTCACTCCAGTGTTTTCTTTAGCTCAGTAGTCGGAAGATACTGGTGAAGATAACTAGAATAGCATCATCCGAACTTGCAGCTACTCATGATAACACAAAAGTAATAAATTGGAAGGTTAATACTTGTTTCATCCGCCGATTTTTTTGCAATTGATGCAGCTGAATTTAACTTAAGTTCTTGCTCTGTTTAATCGGCTAGAAGCAATCAGCGCAAGAACACAGTTTTACGCAGAACGCCTAAAAATGGTCTTCAACAATACTATTTACAATATACTGTACCAGGAAGCAGTGGCGGCTTGGGCATTGCAGCCGGGCTCAATCTAAATTTATTAGTTCAAAACTAAAGTTATATATTTTACAATTTTCTAAAATGAAGATCGCATTTTTACGCTAAGTGTAAAAAAATCCGATAAACAACAAAGTTCGTGCCTCAATGCTCATTTCAAGAGGGGAAATAAAACGTTTCAATCAAGGTGATCTTCCTCGGAATGCAGCCATGTGTTCCTGAAACACGTTTCGGCTGTGATGTTGCCATGGTAACCAATAGAGCCTTCCCGCCACGTAATGTGTAGCGAGGCAGCCAGATCAGCGATTTTTCCGACTTCGACTGCCCTTGAAAATGTCTGCTTTATAGTGAATATTAATGCTTTAAATCTGAATGCTAGAGAGTTATTTTATTAGTTGAAAGTACTATTTTATTCTGAAAATAAATTTGAATATTTTAAACTCATTATCTAAAAATTCGTGTTTTTGGCACATGAAACTTTATTTAAACGGTGATAACTTAAGTTTAATATAATCTTTTAAAAAATGATTTGAGAATTCAAATCTACATTAACTATTAGATGTTTTATACCTCAGTTAAATTGATTGGAACAGAAAATTGATTTCGATAGATTTTTAAATACAAAAGTTTTTAGAAAAATTCCTACATTTTCTACTTTTAATGTTAAAAAAATTCTATTAAAAAACTATAAATTGTAGAAACTAAAGGGAGGTACATAACATTAAGAATGATATTACGAACAATTTCCAACCATAATTTCTTTTCTTGACCCCATAAAACTCGAATAATCATTGTTCAAAAATATGTTAATTATAATGAGTTAAATGCCAATTAGTCAATTAATTTTTGAATAAAAATTAAATTATTTTCATTGAAACATCATTACCAATTATGTACTTTTAAGTGAAAAAAAACCCCGATTTTTAAAATGCTAATTAAAAAAAAAGTTCAAGTGTGTTTGTACATGATTGTGGAAAGTGTGTGTGTGTGGTTGGGGAGGTGGGAGAATCTCATGTTTCAGGCTACACTAACATTTTCGCCACTGCCAGGAAAGCATGCTCTTACAAGTTATTACTGGAGATATAAGACGTAGTTGATGGAGAATCAGTTTTGGTAATGGAACGAGACCTAGAACAGCTGCTTGGAGAATCGAAAATTTCTTCTGCTACCGATGGTCATGCAATAGCAACTGCAATCTATGAAACACTGGAACATTAGAGATTATTCGAAAATTTAAAAGTTATGTGCTTTGGCACGATGGCCTGACACACTGGACAGGGGAAGAAATCATATATTTTGATTGAATAAATGCTTGGCAAGAGCCTACTGCATTTGTCATGCCGGTATCACTTGTGAACTTGCGTTAGAAGCATGTTTAGTTAAGGTTTCTTCTGGCCCCGATATTCTCCTTGTCAAACGCTTTAAATTGAATTAGACACCCATTGACAAGAACAAATACACTACATCTATCACCGATGTATTCAAGCCCAAGCTATTGCAAACCGAAAGTGCATCATTCCGTTTACTACAGCAATGTTCCTTTCTCAACAAACTCATGGCGATTGCAAAAGGATCTCTTGGAGTTGGAAATAATTTTCCTTGATAATTATTCAGACGTATCGATACATTTTATGGCTCTAGGTGGACTTCACAGAGAAAGATGGATGGCAAATGCCATATATCTCATCAAAATATGGATTTTCAAGGAGCAATTCTGGCTTGCTAAATAGGAAGAAAAAGGAATGCGCCCTGACAATCTTTATTTCCTGTATCTGATTAAAAGTGTGGTTTCTGGTTTCTCTTTCAACTGTTACTCCCAACAACGGTTTGGTTATTTTTATTTTGTAAAAGCTCCAAGACTACTAGGACATCAATGAAGATATTTCTATAGTGTCGCAATCGAAAAGGTTTCTTTCCCCTTTTTGGTAACGTGGAGCAGGGGAGCATTCTGAAATTTTCTTTGGGAGAGGTTTTCAGTCAAGCATGAAGTTTTCTCTTGTATTTTTTCTATACAAATATCTATGAAGAGCTTTCTCATTCAATATTTGTCACAAGTCACCAATATTTTTCCATTTTATTTATCTGCCACCTACATTTGACAAAATATTAAAAAGTTTTTGTCCCGTATTTGAGTTATACAAAACACACCAACAAAAGGATTAAATTTTATATAGATCTCGTACAATACATATAATTTAGAGCCTAGATTAATCTGACGGTTTTGTTGTTTGTTTAAATTCAATTAGAGAAGGAGTAATATTTTCATGCAAACGGACAAACACAAATATCATATAGCAAATGACCGCAAACAATACTTTCATTACCCAATGTAAACATATGAGTAAGTGAAAGTAAAAAATAATTAGGAAAGTGATGAACGATTACTGATGAACTTACTTTGTAAACAGGTACACTATAACAACAGGTAATAGCTGTAAACAAGTATACCACATAAATTTAAAATGCTTTTAACATACTCATTGTCATAACGAATCTATAGGTATAAATCTCTTGCGTGCCGCCCAAATTCGGCTATATTTCTGGGAGCAGAATGGCAACGTCTTCAAACATCCAATCACAAATCTTTTAAATGTGCTTTATACACGAGTTTATAAATTCAAACCAAAGGGAATTGCGTAGCAATCTCGGGGGTTAGCGAGCGTTAGCGAGCAGGGGGCGGAGCCCCCTAGTTTTATATATTTGATGCACACAATTAGTAGTTTCAAAATTACTATCTGCGCGCCACACAATAATAATTTTTTGTTTAAGAGAAAAACATTTGAATTTGAGCTTGCACAGCATACTGTTTGGAAATTTATCCATATTTTATTCAATTAGTATTAGGGAGTCCCTTCCCTAGTTCACTAACATTCTCTCCCCTCTCCTCCCCCACACACTCCGAATATTATGGCCAATGTTTGTGTGTGTACTTACGGTCAATTTGGGGCTTTGCCCATTTATCAGACCTGCTAATCAGCATTTAGGGATAAATCGCATATCCCTTCAGAACTCCTCACATACATTACCTTTACTATGTTTTTCTCCACTCTTGCCATCGTTTCTTACGCAATTTCTGTATTAAGTATGTACAAAGTAAAACAATAAAGTTAATAGTGATACATCTCTAAGACCATATCCAAAAAAATTGCAAGAACTGTACCCTCTCCCACTTACCACCGAAAAAATGAATGGGCAATTATATTTAGTTTTACTCAATTTGAAACGTGTGTAGAAGTAGGCATAAAAAAAACTGGGGGTGTGGAACATCGCACAACTTTCAATTACACTATAATACTGACATAGATTTGTGTCATTTACCGTTTTTATATTTTCATCATTCATTTTAAGTGAAACTAAGAGGAGAAGAGAAAAAATCATCGTTGATGAGGTATGCTCAAGGGAAGAGAACTCTGTGCTAAAATTCGTTTTTCAACTTTTTACACCGTTATAGCATTTTTACGGGAATTTTAGAGGTGCGGATGTTTAGAACACCTTAAGAGGTATAACCATAGCGATTTTGATTAAAATCGTTAAAGTCATTTTTTTGGGCAATTTTTGAAAAACATGTTGTTGTTTTTTTTTTTGTTTTTTTTTTTCATGTTTTCATGCGCAATATTGACGAAAACCTTAATGACAGGTCCTATGGCCACCATTGTCCCGTGCACCAAGTTTGAACATTGTAGGCCAATTCGTTCGGTAGTTATGCTGACCACGTACGTATAGACACACAGACAGAAATTTTTTATTTACTACTTTTTTAAAGTCAGAGGTTCCAAAACGTAAAAAAATGTTTAAAAAAAAAAATTCGATTTTTTTTTTTTTTTTTTTTTTTTTTTAAATTGAAAACTAGACTATCATTGCCCTATGTTAACAAATGGGTAATTGAAAGTAAAAAGTAATTCGTTCTTCTGCCCTGCATTTATTTCCGATATTTTCCACATCATAATAGCTGAGAAATTACAGCTGCGCTTGTTACAAGGGTTTGAAATCGACACTACTGTGCCTGGAGCGAACGTAGAAAGCAACTTTTCACAATTTGCTTTTAAACACTTCGCTGTTAGCTTCTAAGGCTGGATACGATGGTGTCTAAATGGATGTACTTTTTTGTCATCGTAGTGTTTTCTTTTAACGGTAGGTGCAAATTGTTATATTCATTGAAATACAATATTTGAATTTTGTACTCTTTATTCTGTGGCTATTGTTATGAAATTGAATATTAATCCAGGTAAATCAGAAACATATCTTATTTAGTGTTTCAAAGAGTTATTCTCACGATTAAAAATATATTACCGGACCATTGTGAATATTCATGTGTCTAGTGTTCCATATAGTCTAAGTTCATTAGAGCACTCATTCATGACCTTTTTGGAACTTAACAGAAAATTCATAGGCAATAAATTTTTATCAGTAACACTTTTCTCTACGAAGTTAATTCTATTCAGGTTCATTTATTAATGACGTTTTAGCAGACTAAATGATTCTGTAAGTGTTCCATTTTTGACTTTGAGGGATACAGAACATTGAAAAGGTTACAAGAAGGTTTTTCATTATAGGGGATGCTAAATTATTTACTACTTAAATTTAGGTATTTAAAAGCAATTTCACGTTTAAGTATTTTTGATTAATTATCGTGTCTTCAGGGGCATATCAAACGGGGAGTTGATCGTCGGTGATAACTGAACAATTCCCACTTGCGAGTGACAATAAAAGAAATAAAGAAAATAAAGAGAAGGGAGGTGGTGCGTCTGTGGGAAGCAAGGGCAGAGAAAAATACACATTTAAGGTGAAGAGAACATTGATTTTTGCTGAAAATGGTTTAATAATAATAAAGTATAGAAAAGTGTAACCTTTTCTTCTCAAAAGTTAGGCAATCTGCTAAAAAATAAGAGCTGCTAGGCATAGTTGCCAGAAATCAGCTTGTAATACCGGGGGTGAGGAGAATGACGGTAACTGTTACCGTACGCGTGTGTCACGATATTCTCAATTTCGCCCATGCTTGTGATGTCTTATCGTGTAACGTATAAGCAAATAACTCAACCTCGTCATTTCTTTTCCTGTTTAATAATGGCTTGGGCAAGTCTTTTCAAGTATGGAAACGCCCCTATTTATATGTACACAACCGCCACTGCTGTACATTTGTACATCTCCTGAAATATCGCCCCAGATCTGCCCCTGTTTCTTACGAGAACCAGGTGCATCACGTAGCGATGAAAACAATTTATATTTCTAACTATATATTTGAAAGACTGCTCCTTTGTTTGTGCACTCATTTTAGTGAGCCGTTCAAAAGCAGTAGACGTTAAGACATGGACAAAAGACACTAATTTCGACAGTACTCGGAATTGGGAAGGTGGGCGGCTGCCATGCAAGAATGATCGAGTCATATTCCCAGCTGGATTGGGGATCGCCGTTTTCATGCCGGAATCATTTTCAGTGGCTGAAATGGTAAATAGAATTTTTTTAAACAATTTTCATTTCGTATATCAACTAAATCTTTCATTTGAAACATTATTACGCATTTGTAGTTTAAGCTGGTAATAGCGATCTTAAGCTGATGGACGGGCATGTTCTTTGTATTAACTTCTTTTACTTCATTGTAGAGTTAAATCTAAATTTTGTTTTGCTTTTACCAAACATGAATATCATCAAATGTGTAATTATTCTACAATTTTTCATAATGAGATGAGGAAGACCAGAAACAAAAATTTAATTAGTTAGTTTTGTGCAGAATTTTTCACAGAAATTTGATTACATTACAGAAATTCACAGAATTTTGACTACATTTCCCAAAAATTTAACCACTGATCTCTATTACAACTTCTGGATTGCTTATAAGAAAGAAAATGATGTCATTTGAATACTTCCCCGCATAATGCTTTGAAATAGGTTGCCCATAGTTACGAACAAATCTTAACTAGTATTGGGGGAAGTTGCTTGTATATATCTCTATGGTGATTAATAAGCCTTCTTCGACTTCAAGTCAATAACTAGGCATGCGCTGTCCAGAAGTTGTAGTAGAGATTAGTGAATTTGACTTATGGTAGAATCAGAGAAAAAGTGTGTCAGTCCTGTATCTCAAACACTTGTGCTTTTAAAATGTTCACCTAAAATCATAAAAAAAATTAATAATTAAAAAAATACCTAAGTGAGAATTTTAATATTTTCAATTAGGTTCTTCCAATGAACGGAGAACTTATTTTCCCAGATACGGCCACTTTTAGCATCAATGGTGGATCCCAAGCAGACTCTTGTGTTGGCGGAGGTAAGTGAAATACATGGTACATCTATAAAGTTTGGTGAATGGATGGATGTCTCAAAAGTAACGTGAGTCAAAAATGCGACCACGCGCGTGAGTAAAGAGAAACCTATAGAGAGAAGACACGTAGCTAGGAGTACAAGAAACCTCGACGGATATTAAACTACCACGGCTAGTCGAACGACGTGTGTATGAAAACTCAAGTCAAATTGAAATGGAGCAACAGAAAAACATAAAGTTTTATTACAATCAACCATTACCTTCGTTTACAATTCCTTCGATATTCATCGCAAAGATTGCCAGCGATTTTCTAACAGAGCTGTTGCACTGTCTTGGTATTGCCGACCATAAGATTTTTGTTTGAACCAGTATTGTGTAATGTATTTTATGGTCCCGTTTGCGTATGTTACATACACCTGGATTAACATTGAATGCATTTCTGTGTACATTTTTCTCAATTTGTAACAAAACTTCATACTTATCCATTGCTCCATTTTAATTTGACATGAGTTTTCTTTTAAATGACATTCGATTATCTGTAGCAGTCTAATCTGCGTCGATTTCTAGAGCTTCTTGCAACATACCGTCTCTCCATAAGTCTCTCCTTTAGCACGCGTGCGGCTACATTTTTTACTCCCGTTGTTTTTTAGATATCCATCCATTCACAGACATTTCTGGATACACTTTGTAATATAATACACAGAATGCAATAATATTTTAAAATATTAGGGTTACAAGTAAGTTTTGAAGGATTTTTTTTAATGGAAATTGGGACTTTATTATGCAAAAATTGTTAAAGATTGATTACTCAGAGTATTGTCCATCGTTAGCCTCTACTTTTCCCCATTACCTGGCAGAGCATGCAAATCCCACATTGAAAGAAAGACTTGTAGTTAAAGGCAATACAAAAGATTCGACGCATTTTTTGTAATCCTCGTAAGAGCGTAAGTGAATCTCAGACAAGCCATAAGCCATTGGTCGAAACTAGTGGTAGCCAGAAAGAGCAATTTCTGGAGAATACGAAAGGTGGGGTAGGGTATCCCATTTGAGTGTTTCCGAGTAGTTTTTTTTTACCCGCATTTTAGCCATTCTTCTCATCTTATTCCTAAAGCTCTATTTCTCTGCTCATATTCCGGCCGTTTTTATCCATCAATGCTCGGCTCAAATGCATCAGTTGCGATCGGTAGCGATCCATCTTGAAGGTTTTAGCAACTCTTATACCACACTCTTCTGATGCCACAAAATACACTTGAGTTTTGATCTATGAATATCTATTGATCCATTTGATCCCCACGATTTCTTACGCTTTGGATTGTCGTAATAGGTCCATTTTTCATTACCAATTACCCCCATTTCCTTGCCTTTGGACCATTCCAGCGTAGTAAAATTGCTTGTTAAATCACTCCCAAAGATTCTGCAAGTTCTTGCATTTGACACTCTTCGTTCAATAATACCTCCAATTCTGCATCTTTAAACGTTTCTGACCTTCCTTGACGTTTCTTATCCGCCGTATCACGATCACCTCTTTTGAACCCTCTAAACTAGTACTCACAAGTTGAAATTGATGGAGCATATTGCTCATAAGCTTCATGCAGCAATCGATAATCTTCAGTTGCTTTTTTCTTCCGATGGAAGCAGAAACGTAAAGCTTCCCGTAAATTGCGTTTCGTTGACACAATAGTCAACATATTTGGAGTTAAACAAGGAGTGTGAAACATCGCACAACTTTCAATTACACTATCTGAAGTAGAATTTATGTCATTTACCATTTTTATATTTTAATCATTCATTTAGCAAAAATTTCCAGTTTAGCGATATTTTTTGCAATAATTCTTGTATGGGTCTTTTTTACAAAAAAAAAAAAAAAAAAAAAAAAAAAAAAAAAAAACACACACACACACGCCAAAATGATTATTTTGTTCTTATATTATCCTTTCTTATAAGTGAAACTGAAGAGTGGAGGAAAAACTATTGTTGATGACCTATGTTCAAGTAAAGAGAACTCTGTGTTGTAGGCTTTAATTTTTCAACTTTTTACGCCATTAGTGTTGTGTTAATTAATGGATCAGTCATACTGAATATATAGTTTCATTCTATGCAGTCAATTTCTTGTTATTACTGATTAACTTGTTTAATTAAATACTGCACAGTATGTGCTGTAGTGCGAGAAGCTATTTTAGATTTTGAAATGTTTCTGAAACATAATTTTGAAATTTAATAGTAAAAAAAAATATTATTTGTAAAATGTCTTGGTCTGTCGAAAAAAAATTCAGACATAAAAAACCGGTAGACAAAACCGATAATGAAGTACAAATCGTTCAGTAAATTTTTCACATCTCACCAAATAATGAATAGGCCCTTTTCCTTCCAAACCTCCCTCCGTTCATTGCTTTTCAATAAATATTTAAGTCATCGGTTTTCCCTCTCTCGCTAATCAATCTCTTTTGAAACTAATCTCAATCTGGCTGCATCACGAGACAATAATATACGTCCTTGATGACGTACATGCTGTCCGAGAATCTGATTAACGAAATTAGAAGGAAAACTAATGCGTCGTTTTGTCCTTATTAATTTTAATGCTATTTGAAGAGAACAACGTTTTTTTTTAATTGGTTCTTCTCAATTTTCGAATTAAAAAATTTAAAAAATTTTCATTACTTAATGTTGTTACAAGGCCTATTCCTAAGCAAAATTTACAATTGCCCAAATTCTCTTTCCTCTCCTCTCCTTAATAAAAACTAGGGTATAATGAAGCCGAACAGTGAATTTAGTAATAATGTTCTTCAAGAAAGTTAACCATTCAAGCATTCACCAAGACCAAACCCCCTGTCTTGTCAGGAAAAGTTTCTATCGTGATGAAAATGTAATAACTCCATCAAAAGAGTCAAAGAAATTTTCTTCTCTGACAAATAGTTTGTTAAGAAATATCATAAATATATCTTAAATGAATTACAATTAACGAATACGCACGTCAGTACATTGAGTCATTCTCTCTACAATACTTTATCACGTAGAAAATAGAAAGGATAAGTGGATGAAAAGGAAGGGATATGTATTAAAAAATATTTTTGAAATTTTTACCTCTTAAAGTTTTTACTTTTTATTTGTTTGTTTTGTACTTTTTCAACTTGTCCATTTTCAATTTACGACTGCCCAAATGAGCCACGACTGTCCATTAGAATAGGCCCTGGCTGTTATATTGAATTATTTTAAGCAATATTACGACAAATATTAAGATCAGGACAAATATCATTCTGGGTTTGCAATGCGAGATGCAACATAAACCTCATTCTCTCTTATAGATATCAAGTTTAATCCCAAGACAGACTTCTGGTACGACCCTGACAACTGGAACATCACAAGCGATCGCGCTTTCCCTCGTTTTTCATCCAGGCGGAACACTGCAGTGCCACATGCATACAGAGTGCCTTGCAGGACGGATCAGGTGCACTTTCCGCCTAAAACAGCGTTCAGGGTGAACTCGATAAGCCCGGCCCCGAGCGTTGTGTCTATCACTATCAACAACCTTGTAAGTAAAGTCATTTTTTTTTTTTTTTTTTTTAAACAAAATGCCGAGTTTGGTGGATTTAAATTACACTATGCTGAAATATTTCATTAATAATTAATAGTTTAAAAAACTAAAAAATACGCTTTTATAGAAAAATGAACTAAAAAGTAGAAAATAATTTTAAATAAGTTTGAAATAAGAATAGAGTGATTAACAAGTAATATTTATTTTATCGTAAAAAAGCGTGGGGTGCTTGATGTCAATTGTTGAAAATATCTTAAAAAGCACCCCACGCTTTTTTACGATAAAATAAATATTTCTTGTTAATCACTCTATTCTTATTTCAGACTTATTTAAAATTATTTTCTACTTTTTAGTTCATTTTTCTATAAAAGCGTATTTTTTAGTTTTTTAAACTATTAATTATTTTCTACTTTTTAGTTTGGTTTTCTATTAAAGCGTGTTTTTTTAGTTTTTAAACTATTAATTATTTTTTCTGTAAACTATAATTTTTTTTTTTAGTTAGTGTACAAAACTCTCCAGTTGTTTCTGCCAATAGTCACATGCTTGTCTCAAATTTAAGTCATGTGTATGCCTTAGTACACACCGTATTACTTGGCACAAAACACTACCGTGTCTCTGAATATGAAAAATCACTAATCCTGAAGATCCTGGTAAGGATAATGCGACTAAAAAAAACACGCTTTGTATAACTGTCGTTCAAACGACAAATCTTTCAATCGGCACACCAGGGTTCGATTCCGGAGAAGGTTGGTTTTTCGGAATTTAACGGCGCAAGGGCAACACGAGCTAATCCTTGTGATAAAGCGATAAACTTATTGAATTATTGAATTGTCATCGGTCCATAATAAGTATGCCAAATTTCGAGTTAATCCGACGTTTTGAAGGGGGTCAAAATCATGTTCAAAGATTCCGTTACATACTAACATACATACGTCTGAAGCTAATAAAAGCGTATTAAAAAGGATTGTCAGACTGTCTCTTCTCCAATGGCTAAATAGTTCTTTTTTTGGACCACAATATATGTCGATTTGGTTGTATTCGGATTATCTGGCGCCGTCAGCAACACGAGGGCTATAATGAGCCGAAACATTCGTCATCAGACAAGCCAACATACATTTACAAACACCCATGCCTAACACGGGACTCGAACCCGCAACCTCGCGGTCCAGAAGCTAGCACGCTAACCACTATACCGTTTGGTCGGCGCAATATGTGTCGAAGTATTGCTTTAAAATGTATTAATTTTTACGCAATATATAACAATAATAATAACAGACCAACAAAACCAGGGATGTGGAACATCGCACAACTTTCAGTTACAGTTTATACTGGTCACTGCATTTATATTTGTCATGGATTGTAAATAGTTTTTTTTTTTCCTTTTTGAGCCTATATGTATGCTCATGAAATAATTAACGAGTATTCTCCAGGAATATAGGCAAGATGAATTCAACACATTGGTGAGCACTCGCACGGGAAAGCTTCTCTTTCCGGATAATCCAAGCATCCACCTTACAAATGCACCCTGTACAGATGATACGGGATGTGTTTGTGGCAATGAAGACTCTACAGTGAGTATACTTTCGTATATTAGATTGTAGATAGCTCTGTTCACACCCTGATTAAACTTAAAGTATACAAGGATAAGGATTGGTTGAAAAGACCATTGTAAGAGAATTTTCATACAGTTTCTGAAGTATAGTTTTCGATAAAATTTAAACGAGTAATAAGCTATAAGCATGTATCTGTACATACTTTAACATAAGTTTTATCATTAATTATTTGTTGAGCCACAATTTTTCGATTTCGTGACCCAAACACTTTTAAGGCGGACAATACCTGAAAATTACAATGATTTAACTATAAAGTAATTGTATCAACCTTGTAATTTGGTTGCATATAATTTCAGATTTTACCAACTATTTGCAATTACGCATTACCATGTCCGAAACTGGATTGCCTAGATCCTATTCTACTGACTGGCCATTGCTGTCCAAGTTGTGGTAAGTACCGTTATATTACGTTTTTTTTTTTTTTTTTTCCTCTCCTTTTTTTTTCTGTAATAATAGATTGACAGAAAATCTTAAATTTCTAAGAACATTTAATATGTTTAAGATAAGATCACTCAATGGGAAATTAAGCGTTTATCTAAAAATTGAATTTATATTGCAATTGACAAAGGGAGCTGTGAAAAGAAGAGACAAGTGCTCACCTTTTTGTAGAATTGCTATAGGGAAGGTGAGGCAACGGGGAGGGGAGGGGGGGGGGGAGGATACCTTTTTTTTGGGGGGGGGGGGAAATCGAAATTTGTCTTTGTTGTCTATAAAGACGCCTCAGACTTTTACAAGAGCAATGATTAATCATATATATTAATACGATTACTAGAACCAACTTTAATTTTAGTTTCTAATCGTGGCTTTTACGTATTTTGAATGCTAAAATATTCTAGCTCATTCAAACACGTTTTCCTCAGTTTACATTTTTCACTATTTTACCCTGCTATACGTGCATTTTCTTCAAACTATTTTCACTTAATTTGTGTTTAGATCAATAAGTATTGGTGATGTGGTACAAGTTATATATGAAACCTCCAAAATGGCCTCTTTTAGTAAAATATTGTATAATTTAAAAATTTAAATTAAATACATGTGCATAACTTTTTGTGGGAAAGTTTAACAATCTCTTTTTAAAAATATATCTAATAAATTTAAATATGTTTTTGGTTCCACAATTAGAATACATGTTCTTAATTTTGATTCGAAAAATACTACTGTTTCCAGTTGCTTATTATTAAAAAGACTACAAAGAGTTTTTAAAATTTTAATTCCTTAGAATTTAGAAAAACTTATCATAAAAACCTTTTTCTCTCAAAATTTAAAAATATATCTACAAGTTTCTTATATATGTTTAAAGAAATGGCGATAGAATCAGGTTCCAAGCGATAGAAGCAGGAATATTTTTTAAAAATTGCATTTCATTTTAGCGTCCTTCTCCCCTCCACCATCCCCCTCCCGATTCTTCCTTTTAAAAGGTGAAAACTAGACTTCAGTATTAGTTTTTCCACTTCTGTTGTCATGTGGTTCGCCTGCATTTGAAACATTTCTTACGAATACAACAACTGCACATTTCTTAATTTCATTTTAAATGCTCTTTGACAGTCGTCCCATGTTAAATTAAAAAAAAAAAACTATTCGCTCCCAAAATATAACAATCGTATGTTTATATATGTACGTTGTAAAACATTTGCCTGAACAAGTTTGGAATTGAAAAGAGTGTCACAACAAACAAGTACACTTTGTAGATTCCCAAGTAAGCATTAAAAATTCAAGTCATTTATAATTTAAAATGCCTAAATTGATATCGCTTTCAATTACCCGAATATAGAATAATGATATATTGCAATGTGGTCACACAATGGATAACGATTTTTTTTTGACGATCCAATTAGAGTCCTCCATGTTTGGAAGGAGTCCAATTTAGAGTTCAGAAAAAATTATTTTGAAAAACTTTCTATAAATATACGTTTATGTATATATGTCTAGTCTATGGTCATCATAAGTCCAGAATGGTTTAGTTTAGGCTACGACAGTAAATTCAAGAGATAACTTCTTTGAACAACAATGAAAATGAAAGGTCGCATATTCCGAATGAAATAAAGAGATGCACTCGCTTTTAAATAAATTTAATTTCTTATATTGAAGTAAACAAGTTGGATTCTGACTAACAGTGTCACTAAAAATCCACTTCTACAAAACATTTCTGTACCGGTATATCAAATCCAGGTACCAAGTGTGTACAATTTGAAGGTCTTTAATGACTGAAATCTTTGTTTGTTGAGAGGGACAACATCTAGAAAGAAAAAAAAGAAGGAAAAAAAATTTTCAATTTGGAGGGCTTGTTATTAAAAAAAGATAGATTCCATAGATCTTAAAAGAAATTCCGACTAGGGACAATACAAAAGCTATACAAGCCGAAGGTAAACATGACCTAAATTTTAAAATTTCAAAATTATTAACAAAAGCACTTTATTTTCCTTTTTTTTTTTTTTTTTTTTTTTTTTTTTTTTTTTTTTTTTTTCCCATCAGTATTTTTTAAAAAGTGAAAATTCAAAGTCTCACCAGACGGCATTTTTCTAAATTTAAATTAAAATATGGAAACGTAACTGATAAATAACGCACTCAATTTCAAATTTCAATGTTATTACCAACATTATAGAGCAACTAGAAAGTTTCAAGGTGCCTAAGGCGCCAGTTAAAAAATACACGAAATATTTATTAAACATTCGATTTTTCTTTTAATAATTTGCAAATGAAAATTATTTCTGATTTATATACAAAATTTAAAAATATATATATTTCCTATTCCTCAGAATCATACAAAAAAAAAAAAAAAAAAAAAAAAAACCTTCATGACAATTTGTTGCCACTTTCATTAGAACTGTAAGCAATATTATGTTGAAAATGAAATTTTTTTACGTAATTTTGTGTACGTGAGCTTAACTTTTATAGAAATTCCCCAGGATCTTACATAAAAACTGCGGAAAAAAAAAAATTATGTTGAAATTGATACATTCCTCTGAAAAGAAAATTCGTAACAATAACGATTTAATTTCCAAATCACATGAACAGAAAAAAAAAATTAAAAGATGCAGCGTTACATAGTGAGTGAGTCAGTGATGAGCGTAACTCTTAATAAAACCCTTCAGATCTTGTATTTCAACCAATGTAATTGAAATATGTACCTATGTATATTCTTTTAAATAAACGTTTCAGAGAATGTTTTATTGGAAAATACCAGTGTATTAAAAAATGCAATGTTAAAATGAATTGAAAATCTTTAGTGTAAAATTATAGTCTTTAATAAAAAGATGTTCCTCCAAATGTTGGGCACAAAATGGTTAAGTAATGTGTAAATTGCCACTCTACTGCAAATTCTAACATTCTAATGCTCTTTTCCCCCTCTTTCAGCTGCTAAATTATTACTGGAGTACGAACCTAATTTTCAAATGGATCAACTTTTAAAGCTACTAGAAAATTTCCAAGACAAAGTAAGAACATGTTTGCTCCAAGAACTTTATTTTTGAATATAAAAAAACATACATAACTAAGAAACGTGATAATATGAAAAGTAATATTTAATAAAAAAATATCTTAAAGTAAAAACAATTATCTAAGTATTGTAATAGATAAAGAAATTATAAAGAATTTATTTTAAACCCTGAATCGTTGTTTTCAAATCGCAAGAGTGTTTTATGCTATATTGCACTTTTTACAGCCTGAAGGGACACAAATTCTACCTTTTTCTTTAATAACAACTGGTGTGTGGAACATCGGACAGCTTTCAGTTACAATTAATACTGGTCATTGTATTTAAATTTACGATGGATTGGTGTAATTTACCGTTGTCGTTTACTGTACACCGTCAAAATGATAAAGCTGGCGATATATTTTTTGATAAATATTAAATTATTCTTTCTTGTAAGTGAAACAAAGGAAAAACAATATTCGTTGATGGACAATGTGTTAGGTTGGTTGTATTCAGATTATCTGGCGCCGTCAGCAACACGAGGGCTATAATGCGCCGAAACATTTCGTCATTTAACAAACCAACATACATTTACAAACACCCATGCCTAACACGGGGACAATGTGTTAGGAAAGAGAACTCTACTGTATTACATTCATTCGTTTTTCAACTTTTTACGCTTTTATCTTATTTCTAAGGAAATTTCGGAAGAATGAATGTTCAGAGCACCTTAAAAAGCATTATAACAGCGATTTTGTTCAAATTCGTTAAAGTTGGGTTTTTTTTGGCAATTGCTGAAAAACAAATATTTTACAAAGGCAACTAAGGTATACGCATGAGCAATTTTGACAAAATCCTTAATGGCAGGTTTCATGGTCACCAATACCCCACATGCAAAAGTTGGGAGTTATGCTGATCACGGGCATACAAACGTTTCTTCTAAATCACTTTTTTGAATCCAGGAACCCAGCACATTCCGAAACGTGTAGAAAGGCAAAAGGAAAAGAAATCAAAACAATTTTTATTTCTTTGACCGAATCAACGATTCAGTTTTTTAAATTTAGTACACAGGAGGGGTTCATAATGTGTCACTGAATTGGACCTGTGGAAATGTCTGCAAGTTATTAAAATCACAATTTAGTAGGGAAGGGTGAAAACTCTGTTTTTACTCTACAGTTGTCTAATATTGAAATGATTTACCAGCAAATGTAAAATTATTCTGTAAGCTTGGTCATTTTTGTTCCCTGATTTGTTATTACGTTTTTCTGCAA